>CM052708.1:95337338-95359691 GCA_028551405.1 Uromys caudimaculatus
GGTTGTACCAACTTGCAATCCCACCAACAATGAAGGAGTGTTCCTCTTTCTCCACATCCTTGCCAGCATCTGCTGTCGCGTGAGGTTTTGATCTTAGCCATTCTGACTGGTGTGAGGTGGAATCTCAGGCTTGTTTTGATTTGCATTTCCCTGATGACTAAGGATGTTGAACATTTCTTAAATTACATTTAAATAATTTGCTTGTTTCTTTGTTTCTTTGTTTTTTAAGATAGGGTTTCTCTACATAGCCTTGGCTGTCATGGAACTCACCCTGTAGACCAGGCTGTCTTTGTTCACAGAGATCCACTTGCCTCTTTCTCACAAATCTAGGATTAAAGGTATGTGCTCCCTGGCTACTTTATCTATTTTGTGCACATATGTTTGTGTGTGTGCATGCACACATACACACAGCAGTATGTGTGATGTCAGAGGTCACTTGTCAAGAGTTGGCTTTCTTCTTTCACTATGTGGATCCAGAGGATCAAACCAGACTTACAGGCTTCATGTCAGGTAGCTTAACCTGCTGAGCCATCTCACAAGCCTGAGACATGATTTTATTTTTATTTAATCTTAATTTAATTTCTTTTAGTTTTTTGTGAATTTATATATGTGTACTATATTTGCATGATTTCCACTCGTCCTTTTGCCTCTCTAACTCTTCCCATGCCTCATTCCCTCTCAAGTTTATGACCTCTTCTATTGATGTGATTCTTTGCTGCCCATCTTCCTTGTTTCCCACTTTTCTCATAGTGCATCCCACATCCCATGTCTGTGCTTCTATCTGTAGAATTAATTTCTCCTTCCTTCTTGGACTATTTACCCACTAGCAGCCATCTATGTTGTTAGGTTGATAATGTGAGCCCTGAAGGATAAGAATTCGTCTTGATGTATTGGAGAGACAGAAAGAAAATTGAGTGGTTGAACTGGAATAAGAACTGAAGCTAAGGATGAAAAGGTAGCCTGGTCCATATCATTCAAGCACTGTGGACCCTGAGAATGATGCTACAGCATAATCCAGAGTAGTGAGGAGTTGATCTTTTTTCAGGAGGCATTCTGGTACATTTCAGGTCCACAAGTAAAAATACAGTTCTAGAAAGCAGTCTGCTTCATCAAACCAAGTACAGGTGATGGGGCACAGCCTGGATATTAGCAAGAGATTGGTGAGAAATAGAGAATAAATTGCCTGAAGGATTGAAGAGAGGATTTAGGGCACATGACAGGGAATGTGAACCCAGATCTCAACCTGTCTTTGAGCTGAGTAACCTCAATAGGCTATATAGTGTCTAAGCCTCCTCCTTCTGAGCTGCTGTCTCTTAAGTCATTTCCCTTCATCACTACTCATAAGAGTCAGGCATATCCTATTCTGTCAAATCTTTTTATGATTCATCATTTTGTCTGCCACTCAATTAGACATCATTTTCAAACATGGGTGCTTCCTTCAATAAACTAACTTTACCTTCATTGTTTGGGGTTAAATGTGTGCACTAAGGGAGTGTCTTTATTCCAGCCAGAGGGATTAAAGGTGTTAAGGCTGAGTCATACCACAACTAGAAACAGGCTTCTCCAGTAAACAACATAATCTTGGGGTTCAGAGTGTAATCAAACATCACACAACAACACTATTTGGAGAAATTATAAGTGTCTATAAGAAAACTGGCCAAAGTACCTTACATTAAAAATCAATCTCATGAGTATCATCCTAAAACTGCCAAGCTGTATAATTCCAGCCTCATGTTTATAAACTCAGCTCTGTGAAAGTCATTCTAATCATTGATGCAGATAGGTCATAAGACCTATCTGCTTTCCTCACAGTGACACACTCAAAAAACACAAAAGACAAAACCCAGTAACCACACATAAGAGGAGAAAGTACACTGAGAATCATCTGGTGGTCTTACAACTCCTGACTCCAGAAGGTTGCTGTACAACAACAAACCTTAGCTTCATTAGTAGCATATTCCCCATAATAAATACATCATATATTCTTGATGTCTTTCAACAGTCAGTCCTTTGGGTTTGCTATAAAAAAAATATGTAGAGACATACACTAAATCCAGGCTGCCTTCTATTTCAAGGCAATGCTAGGTCAGTGAATATTATATTAACCCTAGGTATGTTTCCTAAATTCTTTACCTCAGTTTCCTCCTCTGTATGGTGAAGGTGAGTATAATACTGCCCACTTCAGGTGTTAAAGTAAGTATCAACTACCTCACATCTTGTCCAAAAATATTCATGTTATCCTTTTAAGAGCTCATATATGCCAAAGAGAGAAGGTAGCCAGTTCCTCCTTCCCCATTCTGAAGTGAAAATTTCTGGGGTTTTTGGAGATTTGGATGTGTCATGTGATGTTTTTCTGGAAACTGTCTTATGAGAGGATGTTTTGCTGAGAACAGACACATGGTGTTTTTCTGGGAAAAAAACCTGGAAAGGGGGCATGTGATGTTTTGCTACAGCAGACGCTTGAGAGGACATGTGAAGTTTGGAAAGGGTATGGGTATAACCCAACAGACAGTGGACAATGCTGTGGCATTGGTTCACCTTGCCACCTTTTGCTGGTCTTCTATAGGCTTTTCTGATGCTAGTCTTCACTGACAACTCCATGGCATTGATTCGCCTTTCCTTATTCACTGACTTTGTAAAGAGAAATGCACCAAAGAACTTCTTGTGATGTTCCCTCAGCTTCTTGCCACTTCTGCAGACTGGGGACTCAGGCCTATCAATAGAGCTTCACAGTTTCTTCTAGATTGAATTGCTGTTACTGATTCATAAATGGTGTTTCCAAGTGGATCAAGCAACTGCTTCTGATTTGTGTGAACTGAACTACTGATATCCTGACAACAAAGATTGGAATTGTCCCAAAGAACTACTTCTAAACAGGTCCACATCCTCCTTTACCCTATTAACCTTTCTTTTCCACTACCTCTGGTGGGTGTTGGGCTAAACAGAAGGTTAAAGCAATTAAGATCCTTTATTAAAGTAGGTTTTGAAAAATCTAAGTCTATACCATTCAGACTTCCAAAGCTAAGTTGATACAAACGTTATGAAACACTTGAGAAGGAGAAGAAATTCACAAATTTCTCCATTCCCTGCCACTGCTGTGACCTGATCACCTCAATATGATAAATTAGAACTTAATACATTGGTCAGTCACATGGACACAAAACTTGTGTCTCTTTACTCACTGTAGCCACTGCAGTGTGTGGATGATCTCTGTCACAATCCACAGCTTCCACTGTGAGGTTATATTGCCTCACTGACTCATAGTCTGGCTGAGTGGTGAGTTCGATCACTCCAGAGAAAGGGTGAATCCAAAACCTTTGTACAGCCTGGATGTCTCCATTGATTATCTTGTATGTCAGACAGTCTAGTGGGTGGTCCTCATCAATGGCAGTCACTTGTCCAACTTTGTAGAAAGCTGCCAATATTTTACAGTTTATTTTTCTCATGTACATACATAAAGGCTTACCATGTCTATAATTTTTCAAATGATAACCTGAATTTTTTTCAAGTGATGAGAACATAAAAGTTTTTAGGTAATAGTGAGGGTTTGATGACTAAAACCCCACATGATAGTAGGTAGATTTACAGGGAACCCCTAGCTACTGTGGACAACTGATTTCACCCAAATGAATCAAATTTAAAACAACTCCATAATACTAATAATTAGCTTCATCTTAGCATTATAATGTTCAAAAGCCAGACTCTGAAACTAGAAGTTTCAGGTTACAAATCTCAGTCTCTCCCTAGTGTAACAACGAACAATTCTGTAGGCCCCTTAATTTTTTTTTCTTTCTTTAAAAACTAAGTGCAATAAGATTATCTACCATAGCGGGTTGTGAAGATTGGGTGAATTAAAATACATGAAGCACTTAGAGTTATAGTAAAGCCTGGTATACAGTAAATGCTAAGTAAGAATTATTTCTTATTTGCATAATTCCCTCCCTGAGCAGTATTACTTCCTTCATTTTATATGTAAGGAACTGAGACCCTGTGATGTTAATTTGCCCAAGACCACACAACTGGCTGTGATGGAGTCGGGCTCAAGTCTGTGTCTGATAATTCTACAGTCAGATTTTAAAATTGCTTCACAATTCTTCTGGTTAATAATATTCACCAGTAATCTTTCAGAAGAATCATAACTATAGTATATTGGTTAAATCATATGCTCAAGTTCTTTATCCTTCCTGTGTCCCCAGTACTAACCATGCAGCCAACCCTAGTACTCTGGCTTGTGATTTGCTTTGATCAATGAGATTTTAGTCAACCTGATGCAAGCAAAGGTATGAGAAGCATTTGAGATTAGATTGACTTTCTCTTGCCACATAAGCGCGCACACACACACACACACACACACACACACACACACACACACACACTCCTGACTATACCTATAAAAGTCACTCTAGTTCTACTTATACATCTTCCTTCACTCCGAGAACATAGTTTAGCCTGAGAAGGAGAAGGTGGGGAGGGGCCAAAGCACTTCAGTCATCCCAACCACACTAGCACAGAGCACTGAAAACCAGCTTACTCTCACAAGTTTGAGCAAGACCAGAAAGATAATGCAATTCTCAGATGTCTGAGCTGGAAATATTTATTGCTATGTTACTCTAATCTGTATGGGATTCAGTACATAGCATATTTATGAAAATAGATTACAACTATGATAGGTTACTCTTCAATCATTATATACTTAAATCATAAGCTCTGGTACAGGATGATATATAGCTCACCATGACATGGATGGGTGTTTCCACTGAGCAGTGATAAAGAAGAAAGATCTTGTGCCATCCCCATCACTTTCAACCTCAAAGAATATTTCCCTATCTGGCATGTTCTTTTAATCAAGATTCATCTCTTGTAATGAACTATTAAGTAGGTAGTGAGCACAGATTATGATATCAACAACAGGAGAAGAGCATTTGTGGAAAGAAGATTCTTTCTCATGGCAGTCCTAGAAGAGAATTAGTCTATTGCTTGAGTGACAGCATCATATTTATAGAGTACTACAATGAATACATGGTCATGAAGAAGACATAACCAGTAAAACTAATCTCTGCCTTACAGATCTGGAAAACGATGAGATCGTTTCCACATTTAACACCTGGTTAAATACAATAGGAAGCATGCTCTTCTGGAGGTGTAAAATTAACCTTTCAATAAACTCTAAATGTTATCTTGAGCATCTTTAGCTGAATTTTAAATAGAGTAATTATGGAACTCTGAATGCTGCCAAACCTCATCAAAACCTACTGGAAATGGAGTCCATTTTCCCTGGTGACCTGCAACTCAGCTCACTCAGTTTCCATGTTTCTTCTAAGTCACTGCTGATAAAGGAGTTCTTTACCTACACCTACTTCCTTCCATAGATCGCTGTCAGCTTATCGCATATCCTCAGTTTTAATTGAAATATTATAGATCCCATAATTATAATTTTCATGGAATCTACAAGTTTCATTTGAATGTTC
The DNA here is from genome assembly GCA_028551405.1 of Uromys caudimaculatus. NCBI lineage: Eukaryota > Metazoa > Chordata > Mammalia > Rodentia > Muridae > Uromys > Uromys caudimaculatus. The sequence goes on from CM052708.1 coordinate 95,342,807, forward strand.
TATGCTAATTAATTCAGTATGGTGGGGAAACACCTTTTCTATCAATGTAGTGTTCTGTTCTGTTCTGTTCTATTCTGTTCTGTTCTGCTCTGTTCTGTTCTGAGCTGGCCTATGAAAAACAGACTGGTCTCACACTCAGAGATCCACCTGTCTCTGCCTCTCAAGTGCTCGAACTACAGGCAAGTCCCACCATGCCTAGTTCCTTAATGTAGTATTTAAATATCCTCAAGGTCTATAGATATATAGTATCTATATCTACAGCCCAAGCCCTATACTTTTGAGTTCTCATCTGTAAAATCAAGATAATAACTAGATCTCTACACTGAAGTGAGGCTTCTGTACATGTCTGACATTCCATGCATGTTGACCACAGTACACATGTACATTGTCACGTCAGGATTCTTTAAAAAAAAAAATATATATATATATATATATATTATATATATATATATTCATTTCTTTAATTATGTGTCTGTATGGGAGTCTCACCTGCACATGAGTGTAGGTGATCACAGAAGCCAGGGGTGCTAGGTCCCCTAGAGTTAGAGTTACAGGCAGTTATTAGCCATCAACCACATATATGCATGCAACAACATATATATATATATGGGAGAGAGAGGGGTGGGGAGGGAGAGAATTTTTACAGAAGAGTAGAAAAAAGCCTCCAGAACTCAAACTACACTTAAAAGAAAATTGAAAATGTAAAACTATTCTGAACACATGCATAGATAGATAGATAGATAGATAGATAGATAGATAGATAGATAGATAGATATGAGGGGAGAAAATATGGAGTTTCCTATGGATCATTGCTGAAATAAGCTGCAGGAAGGAACACCAATTGCTCAGGGACATCAACGCCATGGAAACTGTGGAGTTGAAGCTACTATTTATTTCTCAGGCAACTGCAGAGTTTCAAAGGTGCTGTAGACAGAGCGCCTGCAAGGGCCCTTGCTGGTTGGGGAAGCATTAGAAGCAGCCCCTTCCAGGAGCCCAGATCCTGTGCTTTCTTCTAAATACTAGGGAGAAGTTTGTTGAGTCATGCCTTCCAATACTAAGTGGAGAATGGTTGTTCCAAATCTCGAGACAACTCTTTTCTCAAGCCAAATAATTTTAGAGATTTCAGAACCTTGCTGTGACCCGGTCCAGTTGCCAACATTTTACAGAAGTTAGTGATTTTTTTATTCACATACAAAAAAATTAATGAAGGGGTGGAGTTTTAAAAGAATAATGGCCCATTTCTTTTGCTGAAGTACTTTAAAACAAATGAAAACCTTACCCCTAAATATATCAAGAGACACCTCATCTGTTACGTAAAGTACTGGTTTCAACATAGCAAAATAGCATGGAAACTTTACTTTGGATTTTTCCATTTTAGGAAGTAAATTTATTTATTAAGAAATGAGCGGGCCAGAGAGATGGCTCAGTGGTTAAGAGCACTGACTGCTCATCCAGAGGTTCTGAGTTCAATTCTCAACAACCATGTGGTGGCTCACAACCATCTATAATGGAATCTGATGCCCTCTTCTGGTGTGTCTGAAGATAGCAACGGTGTACTCATAAATAAAATAAATAAATCTTTAGGGAAAAAAAAGAAAGATGAGCAAAATTTACTACTCCAAATACCTTATCCTATAAAAATTTTTCTCATGAATTTATAACAAAACGAAACCATCAAAGGTACATAGATATGTGAGTGCTGAGATCATTAACTTCTGGTAGCAGAGACAGGTTTGAAGCCAGCTTCCTTCTAACTCTGTAGCCATAGTCTTTCCGCTACATCACATGCTTACAAAGCAGGTTGACTTGACCTCAGGTCACAGTCAATCTTATCACTTGAAGTATTCAGGTCAAGCCTGGAAGACTCACTATCCAGAGATTCTGATGAAGGGATATGTTCCCATCTTAGATGCCAGAATTGCAACTATTACCATTGCTGTGTTTTCCAAATAAAATGAGGGTATCCACTATGTCCTAACACATACCTAATTTAGAACAGAGATAGAACCTTAGCCATCCTCTTGATTTTAGACATAAAACCTTGGCCCAAGTTAGGCATGAGATTTGGGTTGTATAGATAATAACCACATTATTCCTACTTTTTCGCACTTAGTCACAGTTTGGATGCAAAGGATAATAAATGAAGTAAGATCAATAATGTGCATTTGTCCACAACAAAAATAAACCCTAAAACTGATATCAAATCCAAAGTAGCCTTTGGGTCATCCGGATGCTTTTCGAGAGCATCTCCAGTGAAGAGAAACGCATCTGAAGGTCTCATGTCCAACCATGCTTCTATACCTGTTTATGTTCTATAAATGCTCACGTTCCTTTTCCATCGGCCCCTCAGCATATACCTGGCAGGCGTTTCCTTGTGTATGCTTTAATGTTAAACAACTTAGAACATTCTTACCTCCTGATGTTTCTGGAACTGAGAATACATAGTGCAAGACTTGAAATTTGGGGCTGAAATCATTGTCCGGAGCAATCTCCACAAGGATTGTCACAGTCACTGTAAAATTGAACAGCAAATTACTACCATTTGTTGTTTTACTCTGCAAACTGCTGAAGCATGTCCTCAGTATCAGAATTAGCGAAGGATTATGAAACTACAGCAGGAGTCTCTCTACCTCCACATGATTGGTTTTTCCATAGACTCATGTGGCTCCCAGGTGATGGTGCAATTTGGAAAGGCTATCAGACCCTTAGAAAAAGGATTTTACATGGACAAAAGTGGCACGGGTAGGGGGTTGAGGTTTTATAACCTAATATAACTAATCTTCCTGATTAGTCTCTGCTACATGGTTGAGGATGCAATGTAATTGGCCTCATTCAACTCTGACTGCCACACTTAATATCCCCTATATTAAAATCTATACTTTTTCAAATCATGAGCCAATCTTCCTTCATGTTACTTCTTGTCAGATATCTGTGACGGTAACAAGGAACATAAGACAATATCCAGATGAATTCAATGGCTAGACCAAACAGTTTAGCAAAAATGTCTAAGGTATTATGTTTCATATTTTTTGTGTTTTTATTTTTTGATACTTTATTTACATTTCAAATGTTTTCCTCTTTCTAGGTCTCCCGTTTGGAAACCCCCAATCCTATCCACCTCCCCCTGCCTCTATGAGAGTATTCTCACACACACCCACACACTCCCGTCTTCCCTCCTGGCATTCCCCAATACTGTGGCATCTAACACCCTCAGGCCCAAGGGCCTCTCTTCCCACTGATGGCAAACAAGGCCCTCCTGTGCCACGTATGTGGCCAGTACCATGGGTCACTCCATGTGTATTCTTTGGTTGGTAATCCAGTCTTCTGAAGCACTGGGGGATCAGGCCAATTGACACTGTTGTTCCCTCCATGGGGCTGCAAACTCCCCCAGCTCCTTCAGTCCCTTTTCCAACTCCTCCATCTGGGACTCCACACGCAGTCCAACAATTTTTGTGAATTGAATCTTGGACATTCTGAACTTTTGGGCTAATATCCACTTATCAGTGAGTACATACCATGTTCATTCTTTTGTGACTGAGTTACCTTGCTCAAGATGATATTTTCAAGCTCCATCATTTGTCTGCAAATTTTATGAAGTCATTGTTTTTAATAGCTGAGTAGTATTCCATTGTGTAAATGTACCACATTTTCTGTATCCATTTCTCTGTTGAGGGGCATCTGGGTTGTTTCCAGCTTCTGGCTATTATAAATATGGCTGCTCTGAACATAGTGGAGCATGTGTCTTTATTAAATGTTGGAGCATCTTCTGGGTATATGCCCAGGAATGGTATAGCTGAGTCCTCAGGTAGTAATATGGCCATTTTTCTGAGGGTCCGCCAAACTGATTTCCAGAGTGGTTGTACCAGCTTTCATTCCCACCAACAATGGAGGAGTGTTCCTCTTTCTCCATATCCTTGCCAGCATCTGCTGTCACCTGAGGTTTTGATCTTAGCCATTCTGACTGGTGTGAAGTGGAATCTCAGGGTTGTTTTGATTTGCACTTCCCTGATGACTAAGGATGTTGAACATTTCTTTAGGTGCTTCTCAGCACTTCGAGTTTCCTCAGTTGAGAATTCTCTGTTTACCTCTGTTCCCCATTTTTTGATAGAGCTATTTGATTCTCTGGAGTCTAACTTCTTGAGTTCTTTGTATATATTGGATATTAGCCCTCTATCGAATGTAGGATTGGTAAAAATCTTTTCCCATCTGTTGGTTGCCATTTTGTACTATTGATTGTGTCCTTTGCTTTACAGAAGCTTTGCAATTTCATGAGGTCTCATTTGTTGATTCTTGATCTTAGAGTATAAGCCATTGGTGTTCTGTTCAGTAACTTTTCCCCTGTACCTATGAGTTCGAGACTTTTCCCCACTTTCTTGTCTATTAAATTTGGTGTATCTGGTTTTATGTGGAGGTTCTTGGACTTGAGTTTTGTACAGGGAGATAGGAATGGATCGATTCACATTCTTCTACATGTAGACCACCAGTTGAACCAGCATAATTTGTTGAAAATGCTGTCTTTTATCCATTGGATGGTTTTAGCTCCTTTGTCAAATATCAGGTGACCTTAAGTGTGTGGGTTCATTTCTGGGTCTTCAATTCTATTTGTATTCTATTCTATTCTATTCTATTCTATTCTATTCTATTCTATTCTATTCTATTCTATTCTATTCTATTCTATTCTATTCTATTCTATTCTATTCTATTCTATTCTATTCTATTTATTGTACCAATAAAATGTAGTTTTTATCACTACTGCTCTGTAGTACAGCTTGAGGTCAGGGATGTTGATTCCCCTAGAAGTTCTTTTGTTGTTGAGAATAGTTTTTGCTATATTGGGTTTTTGGTTATTCCAAATGAATTTGAGAATTGCTCTTTCTAAGTCTATGAAGAATTGAGTTGAAATTTTGATAGGGATTACATTGAATCTGTAGATTGCTCTTGGCAGGATGGCCATTTTTACTATATTAATCCTACCAATCCATGAGCATGGGAGATCTTTCCATCTTCTGAGGTCTTCTTCGATTTCTTTCTTCAGAGACTTGAAGTTCTTGTCATACAGATCTTTAACTTGTTTGTTTAGAGTCACACCAAGATACTTCATATTATTTGTGACAATTGTGAAGGGTGTCATTTCCCTAATTTCTTTCTCATCCTGTTTATCCTTCAAGTATAGGAAGACTACTGATTTGTTTGAGTTAATTTTATATCCGGCCACTTTGTGGAAGTTGTTTATCAGCTGCAGCAGTTCTCTGGTGGAGTTTTTAGGGTCATTTAAGTATACCATCATATCATCTGCAAATAGTGATATTTTGATTTCTTCCTTTCCAATTTGTATCCCTTTGACCTCCTTTTGTTGTCTAATTGCTCTAGCTAGAACTTCAAGTACTATGTTGAATAGATAGGGAGAGAAAGAGGGCAGCCTTGTCCAGTCCCTGATTTTAGTGGGATCACTTCAAGTTTCTCTACATTTAGTTTGATGTGTAATTATTGAACAAGTACACACCTCTTAGGAAACTTGATGTATGCTTTCATTTTACCAAGAATAGGAATCAGGCAACTCATTTAACACACCAACCCTTAATCTTTCTGCTCTGGATCCTTAGCACCTGATTCAAACATGTATCTTAAAAGAATAATAGTTCATAATCAGCAAAATTGCAACTATTCAATCTCTGAATGCCAAGAATTTTATAATAAATGCACTTTTGGCAAACTGAATCTCACTGCATCAAAGGCTTATTTATCATAGGCTGGCACAAAATAGTGGGAAAGTTATGACAAGAGGTTATGTGAGAGAGACGTAGCCATGTCCTGCACATTCTTTGGGTTCATGAACTGTAGAAATTGGCAAGTAGCTCATTACTTGCATTAATAACAGCATTATGTCTTGCAATATCATTCAAGTAAAATGTATTTAAAGCAACAATTACCTATATGTGTGGGCTACAGATTGCCAGATTTCATGTTCTTTCCAAGTCAGATGTATTGGGTGTTATTTGGCATAAGTAATCATATATATATATGTGTGTATGTACATATATATATGATTAATTAATATATAAAGAATCACACGTATATGCACACACACACACACATAAACACACACAAGAATCAGAACAGGAACCCACACTCTCTTGCATTTTTAATGCTAAGATCTCTAGCCAGACCATGCTATAAGAATTGTACATTATTTAAGGTGCTGCTAAGAGGTGTAAAGGCTTCCTAGCAACAGAAACTTCCACCATCAGTCCATCTCATTTCTCCAATGTGATGAATGCTTATAGCACACAAACCAACCTTGAACAGTCTGTAATGATTACCTGTATGAGATGGATGTAGGTCATCAAATACCGAAATCATCATTTCATAAACGTGTCCTGCTGCCACCACCTCTGGGTTTTCATAATCCAGCTCTTTGGTAACCTTATAGAACAACATTATTTCAGAAAAATGAATTTTTAAAATCTGTTTTACATGTGTGTGTATATGAGTGTGTTTGAGAGAGAGAGAGAGACAGACAGACAGACAGACTTTGATTTGTGTATGGCAGTCAGAGGAGAACTTGCAAGAGTCTGTTGTTTCCACATTGCAGATACCTGGGATGGAACTTAAATATTCAAGCAGGCACCTTTACCCAATGAGCACCTCAGTGGCCCAGAACCAAAACTTCTAACATACATGTTTTAAAAAGTCAGTCTGGAAATGCTGTGTATGGCCATTTTTATTTCCTAGGATGACATTTCAGATGTGTGAGTACAGCAGCAGCCGAGATATATAAACGAGCATTTTGGTGGAACAACAGGATACCACAGTCCCTTCCAGATTAGCTTAATTTTGGAGGGAACATTCCAGCATAGAAGACTATATAGATCATAACCTACATTGCATGCTAATTGTGCAGCCATAGGCAAAACATTGAAGTACTTTGAATGAACATTGTGTGGAAAGGCACGCATAAATAATGACAATTCAGATCTGTATTACAAAATTACAAAATGAGTGTCGACCCAGTTTGTACCTGATTCTGTGCCCAGATGTCAAAACTTCAGAGTCATGCAAAAACTTACCTTATAGTTGTAGACTTTGTCAAAAAAAATTGGGGTCAGGATAAGAGAAAGGGTTCATTTGTGGGTTTCTCAGTCATATTTTCTGGCTGACACCAGGAATAGGATGAGGGCAGTTGGTGATATTGAGTCATGGGGTAAGGAACTATGGAAGCTATCACAGATTGACACCCTGAAATAAATGCCATGGAAATTGGGGCTTGGGAAAAGGAATTTCTTCAAGGCAAAATCATGTGTAAAGAAAGAAAAGAACCTACAGACTTCATGCTCTGCCAGTAGAAAGTATGATTCTCTTGAAGAGGAGCTGGCTTCACTGACTTCTAGTGCCAGGAGAGCAAGCCATCATCACACATGCTGTCGTACAGGCTGATCAAAATTATTGTGTGTTCTTAGCTTCTGATTTCCCTAGCTAAGTAGAACGTGAATTGTTTTATGATAATTATAAAAGGAGAAACTGGAGGAGCCTGCCAGTTTCCATCTGTGTCTGGAGACCTCAGCCTGTGTCACAGGGCTCCATAGCCAAATAACACCAAAAGAAAGCTAGCCCCCAGGAGTGTGGACAAGCCAGTGAGTGGAGGTAAGACAAGCACCACTGCTCAGCAAAACCCGCCCAGAACCCTCAGGACCCAGGGACCAAGGAGCAGCAGGGGATAGGAGCCTTCCAGTTTGCTTCTATGGCTGGAGAACTCAGCCTGTGTCACAGGGCTCCATAGCCAAATAGCGTCAGGAGAAAGCTAACCTCCAACAAGTGTGGACAATGCTTTGAGGGGGGCAAGACCAGTACCTCTGATCAGAGGGACCCACAGGACACAGGGACTGAGGAGTGGTCTTCCGGTTTCCTTCTACAGCCGGGGTGCTGATCTTGTGACACAGGGCTCCATACACAAATAGTGCCAGGAGAGAGCTGGTCTCCCAGGAGTGCCTACACACCTTCCACCACAGGCAAAACCACCACTTCACTTCCAATTCCTGGATCAAGAGGGACCCTTGCAGAGCCATCAGGACACAGGAACCAAGGAACAGCTGGGGACAGGATCCTTCTGGTTTCTGTCTGCACCCAAGAGCTAACCCTGTACCACAGCTCTCCAAACCCAAATACCTCTCAGAGAGAGTTGGTCTCCAAGGAGTACTGACACAGAGGCTTGCAGGAGGGACAAGCCACAGTCACAGAGAGCAAGACCAGCTAACACCAGAGATAACAAGATGGCAAAAGGCAAGGGCAAGAACATAAGGAACAGAAACCAAGGCAACATGGCATCATCAGAAACCAGTTCTCTCACCACGCAAGCCCTGAATACCCCAACAAACCAGAAAAGCAAGATTCAGATTTCAAATCACACCTCATGATGATGATAGAAGAATTTAAGAAGGAAATAAATAACTTCCTTAAAGAAATACAAGTGAACACAGGTAAACAGCTAGAAGACCTTAAAGAAGAAACATAAAAATCCCTTAAAGGATCAAAGGAAAACACAATCAAATAGGCAGAATTACAGGAAAACACAATCAAACAGGTGAAGGAGATGAACAAGACCACACAAGATCTAAAAATAGAAATAGAAACAATAAAGAAATCACAAAGGAAGACAACCCTGGAGATAGAAAACCTAGGAAAGAGATAAGGAGTCATAGATGCAAGCATCACCAACAGAATACAAGAGATAGAAGAGAGAATCTCAGGTGCATAAGATACAAAGAAAACACTGACATAACAGTCAAAGAAAACACAAAATGCAAAAGCTCCTAACCCAAAACATCCAGGAAATCCAGGACACAATGAGAACACCAAACCTAAGGATAATAGGTATAGAAGAAAGTAAAGATTCCCAACTTAAAGGACCAGTAAATATCTTCAACAAAATTATAGAAGAAAACTTTCCTAACCTAAAGAAAGAGATGAACATAAACATTCAAGAAGCCTACAGAACTCCAAACAGATTGGACCAGAAAAGAAATCCTCCTGTCACATTATGGTCAAAACACAAAATGCACAAAACAAGGAAAAAATATTAAAAACTGTAAGGGAACAGGTCAAGAAACATATAAAGGCACATCTATCAGAATTACACCAGACTTCTCACCAGAGACTATGAAAGCTAGAAGATCCTAGGAAGATATCATATAGACTCTAAGAGAACACAAATGCCAGCCCAGGCTGCTATACCCAGAAAAACACTCAATTACCATAGATGGTGAAACCAAGACAGTCTATGAAAAAACCAAATTTACACAATAAGTTTCCACAAAACCAGCCCTACAAAGGATAATAGATGGAAAGCGCCAACACAAGGAGGGAAACTACACCCTAGAAAAACTAAGAAAGTAATCTTCTTTCAACAAACTCAAAGAAGATAGCCACACAAACATAAAAATAACATCGTAAATAACAGGAAGCAGCAATCAATACTCCTTAATATCACTTAACATCAATAGACTCAATTCCCCAATTAAAAGACATAGAATAACAGGCTGGATACATAAACAGGAACCAGCATTTTGCTGCATACAGAAAACACACCTCAATGTTAAAGAAAAAACACTACCTCAGAGTAAAGGTCTGAAAATAATTTTCCAGGCAAATGGTCCCAAGAAACAAGCTGGACTAGCTATCCTAATATCAGATAAAATGGGCTTTCAACCAAAAGTCATCAAAAAAGATAGAAAGGACACTTCATACTCATAAAAGGAAAAATCTACCAAGAAGAACTCTCAATTCTGAACATCTTTGTTCCAAATGCAAGAGCACCCACATTCATAAAAGAAACCTTCTAAAGCTCAAAGCACACATTGCACCTCACACAATAATAGTGAGAGACTTCAACACCCCACTTTCATCAATGGACAGATCTTGGACACACATACTAAGCAGAGACACAGTGAAACAAACGGATGTTATGAACCAAATGGATTTAACAGATGTCCATAGAATATTTCATCCTAAATAAAAAGAATATGCCTTCTACTCAGCACCTCATGTTACCTTCTCCAAATTGACCATATAATCAGTCACAAAACAAACCTCAGAAGATTGAAATAATCCCATGCCTCCTATCAGATCACTACGGATTAAGGCTTCCCTTCAATGGCAACAACAACAACAACAACAACAACAGAAAGCCCACATACACATGGAAGCTGAACAATGCTCTACTCAATGATAACTTGGTCAAGGAAGAAATAAAGAAAGAAATTAAATATCTCGTAGAATTTTTTTTCTTTTTTTTTTTTTTTTCTTTTGGTTTTTTGAGACAGGGTTTCTCTGTATAGCCCTGGCTGTCCTGAAACTCACTCTGTAGACCAGGCTGGCCTCAAACTCAGAAATCCGCCTGTTTCTGCCTCCCAAGTGCTGGGATTAAAGACGTGCGCCACCACTGCCCAGCTATCTCCTAGAATTTAATGAAAATGAAAGTACAACATACCCAAACTTATGGGACACAATGAAAGCAGTGTTAAGAGGAAAACTCATACCTCTGAGTGCCTCCAAAAAGAAACTGGAGAGAGCATACACTAGTAGCTTAATAGCACACCTGAAGGCTCTAGAACAAAAAGAAGCTAATAAACCCAAGAGGAACAGAAGGCAAGAAATAATCAAACTCAGAGCTAAAATAAACCAAGTAGAAACAAAAAGAACTAGACAAAGAATCAACAAAACAAGGAGCTGTTTCTTCGAGAAAATCAACAAGATAGATATATCCTTAGCCAGACTAACCAGAGGGCACAGAGACTGTATCCAAATTAACAAATCAGAAATGAAAAGGGAGATATAACAACAGAATCTGAGGAAATTTAAAAAATCATCAGATCCTACTACAAAAGCTATACTCAAAAAAATTGGAAATTCTGGATGAAATGGACAATTTTCTAGACAGATACCAAATACCAAAGTTAAGTCAGGATCAGATAAACCATCTAAACAGTCCAATAAACCATAAAGATAAAGAAGCACTCATTAAAAGTCTCCCAACCAAAAAAGCCCAGGACCAGATGGGTTTAGTGCAGAAGTCTATCAGACCTTCAAAGAAGACCTAATACCAATGCTCTTCAAACTATTCTACAAAATAGAAACAGAAGGAACACTACCCAATTCATTCTATGAGGACACAGTTACACTGATATCAAAACCTCACAAAGACCCAACAAAGAACACAAACTTTAGACTAATTTCCTTTATGAATATCGATGGAAAAATACTCAATAAAATTCTCACAAACCATATCCAAGAACACATCAAAATGATCATTCATCATGATCAAGTAGGCTTCATCCCAGAGATGCAGGGATGGTTCAATACCCGGAAATCCATCAATGTAATCCACTACATATACAAACTCAAAGAAAAAAAAAACCACATAGTCATATTGTTAGATGCGGAAAAAGCATTTGACAAAATTCAACATCCCTTCATGATAAAAGTCTTGGAAAGATCAGGAATTCAAGGCCCATACCTAAACATAGTAAAAGCAATATACAGCAAAGCAGTAGCGAACATCAAACTAAATGGAGAGAAACTTGAAGCAATCCCACCAAAATCAAGGACTAGACAAGGCTGCCCTCTCTCTCCCTATCTATTCAATATAGTACTTGAAGTTCGAGCTAGAGCAATTAGACAACAAAAGGAGGTCAAAGGGATACAAATTGGAAAGGAAGAAATCAAAATATCACTATTTGCATATGATATGATCATATACTTAAGTGATCCAAAAACTCCACCAGAGAACTAGTACAGCTAATAAACAAATTCAGCAAAGTGGCCGGATATAAAATTAATTCAAACAAATCAGTAGCCTTCCTATACTCAAAGGATAAACAAGCTGAGAAAGAAATTAGGAAAATGACACACTTCACAATAGTCACAAACAATATAAAATATCTCGGTGTGACTCTAACCAAACAAGTGAAAGATCTATATGACAAGAACTTCAAGTCTCTGAAGAAAAAAATCAAAGAAGACCTCAAAAGATGGAAAGATCTCCCATGCTCATGGACTGGCAGGATTAATTAGCAAAAAGGGCATTCTTGCCAAAAGCAATCTACAGCTTCAATGCAATCCCCATCAAAATTCCAACTTAATTCTTCATAGACGTAGAAAGAGCAATTCTCAATTTTATTTGGAATAACAAAAAACCCAATATAGCAAAAACTATTCTCAACAATAAAAGAACTTCTGGGGGAATAAGCGTCTCTGACCACAGGCTGTACTACAGAGCCATAGTGATAAAAACTGAATGGTATTGGTACAGTGAATGGCGGGTAGATCAATTGAATAGAATTAAAGACCCAGAAATGAACCCACATACTTAAGGTCACTTGATCTTTGACAAAGGTTCTAAAACCATCCAGTGGAAAAAAGACAGCATTCTCAACAAATGTTGCTGGTTCAACTGGTGGTCAACATGTAGAAGAAGGCAAATTGATCCATTTCTATCTCCCTGTACAAAGCTCAAGTCCAAGTGGATCAAGGACCTCCACAGAATTTCAGATACACTGAATCTAATAGAAGAGAAAGTGGGGGAAAGTCTCAAACATATGGACACAGGGAAAAAGTTCCTGAACAGAACACCAATGGCTTATGCTCTGAGATCAAGAATCGACAAATGGGACCTCATGAAATTGCAAAACTTCTGTAAGGCAAAGGAGACTGTCAATAGGACAAAACGGCAACCAACAGACTGGGAAAAGATCTTTACCAATCCTATGTCTGATAGAGGGCTAATATTCAATATATATAAAGAACTCATGAAGTTAGACTGCAGAGAATCAAACAACCCTATCAAAATATGGGGAACAGAGCTAAACAGAATTCTCAACTGAGGAAACCTGAAGTGCTGAGAAGCATCTAAAGAAATGTCCAACATCCTTAGTCATCAGGGAAATGCAAATCAAAACAACCCTAAGATTCCACCTCACACCAGTCAGAATGGCTAAGACCAAAATCTCAGGTGACAACAGATGCTGGCAAGGATGTGGAGAAAGAGGAACACTCCTCCATTGTTGGTGGGACTGCAAGCTGGTACAACCACTCTGGAAATCAGTTTGGTGGACCCTCAGAAAAATGGCCATATTACTATCTGAGAACCCAACTATACCACTCCTGGGTATATCCCCAGAAGATGCTCCAACATGTAATAAGGACACATGCTCCACTATGTTCAAAGCAGACATATTTATAATAGCCAGAAGCTGGAAACAACCCAGATGTCCCTCTACAGAGAATGGATACAGAAAATGTGGTACATTTACACAGTGGAATACTACTCAGCCATTAAAAGCAATGACTTCATGAAATTCACAGGCAAATGGATGGAACTTGAAAAATATCATCCTGACTGAGGTAACTCAGTAACAAAAGAATGAACATTTTATGTACTCACTGATAAGTGATTATTATCCAAAAAGTTCGGAATACCCAAGATTCACTTCACAGTAACCATTGGACTGAGTGTGATGTCTCAGATGGAGGAGTTGGGACTGAAGTAGCTGAGGGAGTTTGCAGCCTCATGGGGACGAGCAACAGTGTCAACTGGCCTGACCCCCCAGTGCTCCTGGAGACTGGACTACCAACCAAACAATACACATGGAGGGACCCATGGTTCTGGCCACATATGTGGCAGAGGAGGGCCTTGTTGGCCATCAGGGGGAGGAGAGGCCCTTGGGCCTGAGGGTGTTGGATGCCCCAGTATAGAGGAATGCCAGGCAAGGGAAGATGGGAGTGGGTGTGTGGGTGGGTCAGTGGGAGGAATATCCTCACAGAGTCAGGGGGAGGGGGATTGGATAGGGGGTTTCTGAAGGGGAGACCTGGGAAGGAAAAAACATTTGAAATGTAAATAAAGTATCAAAAAATTAAAATTTAAATTTAAAAAAAAGGAGAAATGAGTGCCTTCGATAAGACAACAGAGGAGTCCAGAATTCCCCTCTACTGTACCAGGACTCCTCCTTTTGAACCTGCTAGCACCGATCCAATTGGTCATGACATGACTTCATTTCTTTGGGAAAGCTCCCTGGAATAACAGCCCCTGGGACTCACCTGAATGAAATTTTTGGCATCCGGCACTTGCTCAAATAGTTGTCTGGAACCTTCAGGCCCAGAGTTCAGAGCATAATGAATTGTGTCAGGAGGTTTGTCAAGGTCATGGCATGAGAGCTTAGCAACAACTGTGTCTTTTGCAACCTTCTCCTTGCCTGTATACCTGTTTAATTGTTCAAGAAGAAAAAAATCGATGTATACAGGCATCCTCTTTTAATGCAATGCTTTCCACTTGAACATCCACTACTTTCTATAAGGTCTGTGTATGTGCCTTGATAATCCTTAGAGCATCACTTAGGCAACTCTTTCCTAGGAGTGCAATCTGGTATAGTTACTGGATAAATACGTATGGAAGCTCCTCAAAAAACTGAAAATAGAACTACTATGTGACACAGCTACCTCTAAGCAAAGATCTCAATATCCTGCCACAGAGATGCTTGCACATCCAAATTTATTGCTGCTCTCATCACAATAGCTAGGAAATGAAAGCAGCCTCAAAGTACATCTGATAATGAATGAATAATAAAATGCTGTACTGGTGGAATTTTCTTCAGTTGTAAATAAAAATAAAATTGCAAAGTTGTAAAATAAATATTGTAAAATCAAGTTGTAAATTTCAGGGAAATAGATTGATGTGGAAATTATTATGTTAAGTGAGGAAGCCCAATCTCAGAAAGACAAATGTTCTCTCTCATGTGAATCTCCTAGCTTCTTATATGGGAGAATGAGGTAGGTATGGACTATGAATAGAGAGGAAACAGAAGGTCTTAATGAAGGAGGGAGATAATAGGAGAAACAGAAAAGGTGGGTTCTCAGGCAGATGGCCCGGATGCGGGGTAGGAGAAGGAAGAGCATAATAACCACATGGAAAGACATGCAGACCTCTTCTCCACATGTCAAAAGCCAACAGTTCTGAAACTTGGAATTCTTCATCACTTACTTACCATCAACTCCTGGCCCTTCCTGAACCATTTTGCATCAAAACTTTGTCCATACTTTCAGATCATTTTTCTTCCATTGACAGTGATTTAAATATGGAGATCTACTATGCTCTCACTTAAAAAGTTATACAATGTATTACTCGTGAAACAGGTTACATTTTTTAAAACCAAGGGCAAAGTCTGTGTGTTTGTGCTATGTGTGCAGGTGCACATGGGTATGCAGGTACACGAGTGTGCATGTGCACTCATGTGCTCTTATAGGTGATGGCCAGAAGACACTCTTGGGTCCTGCTCCTTAGGGACTGTCCACTCTTTTGTTTATTGTTGCTGTTGTTTTGTTTTGAGACAGACTTTCTGCACTTGTCTGGAACTTTCTAAGTAAGCTAGTCCGCCTGGCCAGTAGGTCCTAGTGACCTGCTTGTCTCCCCAACTCTATCATCAAGAGCTAAGTATCCAAAACCTTGCTACCACATCTGGCTTTTTTATGTGTGTCATGGGTACTGAATTCAGGTCCTTGTTCTTACAAGGCAAATATTTTATTGAGACAGGAACAAAATGTTTAACCAGAAATCTATTCAGTGGTAAGGGTTGCTGGCGATAATGGCATATGTATAATAAGGGATATTACATGATAGCAGCTGCTCTGCACTATGCTGATACGGTCCCTAAAATTAGGCCATTAATTCTTCACAATCATTCTTCAAAGAGATCTATCAGCATGCCATTTTACAAAACAAAACAGAAGGACTTCAGTTAATCATGACAGAAGTAGAACCATTACAGTCCCAGATCTCACTTCCAGATCTTGGAAACTCGACTTTCAGTCACAAAAGGACCACCAGGCTATTTGTGAGGAACATTTTTGAGTAACCAAGATTCAACTTGGTCAGTCACATGTCAGAGTGAGATGATAAATACAATAGTCCTTCCTTCTCTTTGCCCAGTCTGAGTTCTTGCTTCTGCCTATTGCCTGCTCACCTAATCAGATACCGATCACAGAAAGGAGGATTGTCATTAATGCCACGAATGTAGGTAGCCACTGGAATCACTGCACACCTCTGATCACCATCACATGCCTTAACAGAGAAGGACATAGCACTTGCAAACCCAGTTTTCTCCACATCGAGACGGGTAGTTGTAACCACGGTCCCCTTCTCTGTAACAAAACAGCACAGCCTGCTCAGTGAGACCACACTGTCATTTTTTAAATTACTTTGTTACATATATAGCTACAGAAAAGAGAAAGTAAAAATTATGCTTTATTCTCTAGAATTAAGGAGCTGATTCAAAGTGCATGCACGGTGTTAAATTATTTATCACTGAAATGCACTATTAATCATATTATGTTAATGGGTAGGAAAACAAAGTTGTTTTTGCTTAGGAGAATAGAGCAGACTCTCTAGAAGAGATCCTTAGTCTAGGACTTGAAAGTTACATAACAGAAGAAAATATCAGTAAATGGGAGATGATTCCCTGCAGAGAGAACCACAGATAAAAAGTGCTGCTGGAACATACCTTGTTCTTATTCATCTTAAATCCAACAAATATTGACTGAGTGTCATCTATATAGCAGGTATATATTGTAGCTATTAGATTCAGTATGATGACATAAAATCTCCATATTCATGGACTTTATATTCTAAGCTTGGACAATGCCCGCAATATGTGTACAAAAACAAAAATTATGTTATTATGGAAATGAGCTCTATAATGTGATTTTTTTATAGATAATAATATCTAATGGTCAGGTGCTTAGAAAACGCAAGGGCAGGGTCTCAAGGCTGACAGCCTACTTGCCGGCTCAGAATAACAGGCAAAGGAAAGAATCAGAGCAGCATGGGGTACGGGGGGGGGGG
>CM052708.1:95360191-95412003 GCA_028551405.1 Uromys caudimaculatus
AGGAGGAATTCCCTCACAGAGGCGGGGAGGGGGAGGGGACACAGGGTTTCTAAAGAAAAGGGGAATCATCGGAAATGTAAATAAAATATCAAGAAAAATAAATAAATAAATAAATAAAAAAAAAGAAAAGAAAACAAGGTAAGGGCCAGAGAAGCAGGCTCCCAGTGGTAACATAAAGAGTCTGGGCCAAACTTCAAGTGCAAGCAGCAAATTGAGAGGATTTTTGAACAGAGAAGAAATATGGCCAAATTTGAGTATCTAAAAACTCACTAGTGGCCCTGTGGAAATGCAGAGCAGGTAACTGTAAAACAGGCTGCCAATCTAAGTGACCCATACAGATCAGGATGTGAATACAAGCAGATTGCTTAGGAGGCAACCCAGGGCAGTGTAATATGGGGAAGAAACCCAGGGCAAAACACCCCCAATAAAAGTACATCATCAAGCCAGTTCCCACTGTTGGCAGAAAGAGCCTCGTTTCACTGAAGAATTCTGTAAGCCAGTGTAAATCATACTGGGAATTGTTCTATAGCAAGGAAAATAGCTGAAGGATTTGTACACCAAGTCATGAATAGCAGACTTCCTCCATATCCAGCCTGGAACTTGTGGGAAAACAAATAGTAATGAAGTTATCAGATTCCAAGATGGATGGTTGGAACCAAGCTTACTACACTGAGCAGGTATTACACTGCCTCACCCCAGACTGCATGATTGAATAGGAATGAAAGACAACTCTACCAAGTTAAATCAGGATCTCCCTCACAAACATTTAGACTTAAAGTAGAATAGAGTTGAGTTAGATCTAAGAAAATATGTTAAAAGGGCATATAAAGTGTAGAGTTATTTATATCCATAACAGTCATGAAGAGACATGTATTAACAGAGGAATAAGTAAGATGTTGACCCTGTAGAATTACTCACCAGACATTTCCAAAGTCTCCTCACATCCCTCCAGAATCTGGGTGTTTGGAGGAGACAGGAATACAATTGCTTAGGACAGGACAGTGGGGGTGGGGGGCAGGGATTCAATTGCTTAAACCTACCTTTGTCCACTGCAAAGTAATCATCCACTGTATCTAGTTCAAAGGTTAAACTTCCCAGGTTATCTTCATCAGCTGCCTGGCACATTGCAATCATCTTCCCAACTGGAATTTCTTCATCCAGAGTGATGTTGACTTTGTGGTGCAGAGTTGAGTTTGTGGAGGTAACACTCAAAACCCCGCTTTCAATATTGAACAAGCTTGTTTTCAAAGAAAAGGTTATTAGTGTGATACAAGCTGTGGTTTCTATCCTTCTGGTGCTGACAGCATATAGACTGGGTGGCGTGGTGGCACAATGGAAACCATATTCATGACAGAAGTATCTAAACCACCCACTGAGAGCTTAGCTACAATTTACATAAAATCCTAAAACTTACTATGGATTACTCATTCTTCCCTGAAGGCACTTCCCTACGAAGTTAAGACCATGTTCATCTCTATTTGATAGCTGTGAAAACTGACGAATAAATTAAAGAACTTCAAGAAGTAAACACCAAGGGTCCAGAGAGGGTTAGACCACAAGCCTCTTTGCTCTAGAACCTGTGTGCATGATCACTATGCTCTTACCATTCTGGGTAAGTGCTAGCTTTACAGAGATGCTGACCTCAGTGAGCTTCTGTAAACTCCATGATTACAACACTGACTAGAATCTCTCTTAAGAGAAATAATAGCTAAACCACAACTCAGATATTAAGGATGCATTGCGTAAATAACACCTAATTTTCTTGCAATTTCAATATTTTTTTTTACTTTAAAATTATTTTCGGTTTAAGTTTTAAGTAAGCCTTTTTTGGACTCTTTTACTGTGTTGGTTATTTATACAATGCTTGCTTATTTTCATTCTCAGCTAAAAAGAAAAAAAGAAGGAAGGAAAGATAAATTTTCAATGTCATATCAAGTAATATTTTACCTGCAGGCAAGAGTAGGGTCCTTATCGTTGACATTGATGAGGAAAATCTTCAGATTTCCAGTAGCAAACAATCCTCCAGGATCAACCACTTTAATAATCAGTGAAAAACTAAAGGCACGGGCACAAAAAAGACAGCTAAGACTTCCTGACAAACAGCAGGCTTCCACCAAAGCAGGATCTATCAGACTTAACCAACTAGACACAGCAATTGACTCCTTTGGTTAAGATCAGTACTCCCAATTATTTTAGCAGTTGGAAATGGCTAACCCTTTGTAAAAAAAAAAAACAAATGAGCTAAATCAACTGGCAGAAGAAGCTATGGTAGCTTTTAAACAGTGTGCCAAGTTCAAGCTTTGGCAGTACATATACTGAAATTGGAACATTGCGGAGATTAGCATGGCTCCTGCATAAGGATGACACACAAATTTCTGAAGTGTTTAAATTTTTTCTTTAAAGTATGTTAATTCCTATAAAAGGAGGGATGGGGGCTATGGAAATTCCTTAGCATTTTGTACAAAAGTCACTAATGGTTATGGGTCTGTCCCCTTTAAACAATGATTTCTTTTATTAAAAACTAACGGGTGCCAAGGACAAAGCCTTAGGAGTGGTCCAGTGTGGTAGGACACACTTGCTATCCTGCCATCCAGGAGGTTGAGGCAGGAGAATAGAGATTACAAGGCTATAAGAGACTTAAACAAAGAAACAGGAAGAAACAAATAAGTCACTGTAAGAAACAACAGGACAGTTACACATGTAATAAGGTTTTATTTCACAGAGGGGAGGGGAGAGAGGATAATAAAATTTCCTTCTTCAGTGATGACCACTCTCATCCCTAGATGGTGATCTCCTGCAATCATGACTCCTAACTTTCCCAGTATGGTTCAGATTTGATCCCAACAAACTCCAGCTCTAGGCAAATAGAAAGATCTACTTTCTTCGGGAAAAAAATCTATTAACTTGAAATATACCAGTAATTGACACCAAAATGAGAATCTTCCTTCTCTTCAGACCAATGTGTAACCACTTCTCAACCTTTTATTTCAAAATTTCTCCTACAAGAAACTGATGGTTTATAGAAAAATTATTGATGAAAAACAAAAAGCCAATCTACCTAAAAGAATGAAGACATTTTAAGAGATAATTCTAGCCAGGCATGATGGCACATGCGCTTGATTCCAGCACTTGAGGGGCAAGTTGATCTCTGGGAGTTACAGTCCAGCTGGTGTACATAGTGAGTTTCAGACCAACTAAGACTACACAGTCAGACCTTGTCTCAAAATAATATAATTCTGAGAAGTCTTAACTACAACAATGGGGAAATGGCAAGAGCAATATTCATAGCATAATAACTCAAACTCAGATTTTGTTTCAGAGCGGCTGGATGATGGCAAGAGGGCAGAGCTACAGTGATCCTTCCTAACATCTTTATCAGGATTCAAGCAAGTGATGTCATATTCCTCCTTTCAAGAAAAGGATTTTGAATTTTTAAATTTAATAATCAGCAATTAAAATAATTAAATCAGGGCTAGTGAGAAGGCTCTGCAGGTAAGTTGCTTGCCTCTACCCAAGCTGGATTCCTAGAACTCAAGCAACAATGGAAGGGGACAGTCACTTCACAGTGTGTTTCTCGGGCCTCCACAAGTGCACCGTGGCACGTGTGCCCTGCCACACATCATACACAGAACAAAGATTGCTAACACAAAAGAGAATTGATGAAAATCAGTTCTTATCCAAAATTTTCCTTATTTCAGTAAAGGTCAACTCAGCAATGCAGGCAACTCTGCAGCAAGAAAGGGATGGAAGGAAGGACATGCACTAGGGACAGAATAAACGGCCATCTTGGCCAAGCAGTCATTAGTACTCCCATTCTGAAATCAGTGCTCCTAGTTTCCACTCTTATTTCCTCTGATTTCAGAGGTAATAAGAAAAAACAAACCCGGGTCCTGACAAGCTGCCTGCTTCTTAACCACTGAGCCATCTCTCCAGTCCCTGAGTGAGTCTGTTCCCACTCAGTATAGTCACTGCTGTGGGTGAGAGTGGAGAGATATCATGTTTTCAGTGGTGACCTTGCACTGTCCATTTCACCAATATTTATCAAGCCACTGCTCTACTATTCGTGTCCTGGGTGTCCAGGATCAGACCAGGTGCAGTGCCACTTCTAAAGAGAAGCCTGCAGAGAGGCCCACACACCAAAGCTCACAAAGATGGAGATGCACATCTTCTGGTCCATTGGATCGGGTGGTGTGTGAAACAATGGTCCATATTCATTGGCCTGTGGGAGCTTGTTCTGTAAAACATGCACCCACACTGAACACCCATCCCATAAGGAGGAACGATCTGTCATTCTAACCTACACTGTGTCTGTCTTACTGGGAGAAAAGACAAGTTTTGTAAAATAAACTTAATCATTACATTTTCATAAAAAAGAAAAGAAAAGAACAGAAAAAACAAACAAACAAAGCTTTCATTAGAACCCAGAAAAAATGTTCCTGTCCCAAGTTTAATTAATTTTCACTTGCTTACAAATCTTAAGACTTATAAATATCTAGGTTATGTTGGTTTTGGTTTAAGATAGTCCCATGTATCCTAGGCTAGCCTTGAACTCACTGTGTACTCAAAGATGATCTTGAGATTTCAGTCCTCTTGTCTCCCCTTCCTGGTACTAAGAATATGAGTGTAGAGTAGGATTCCTGGTTGATGCAGTGTTGGTGATCAAAACCGAAGACCCCATGTTTGTAAGGAAAACAGTCTACTTCCTGGGCTACATCCCCAACAACAACCTAATGACTGTCTGGATGATCTGTTTGTGGACTCTGAAACTCCTGCAGTGGGCCCTGACCTATATGACGTGTAGGCAGCTAGTCTTTGCTGAGCCTTTGTTATCCAGGGAACTGCTTTAGATATTTTCCATTCTCAACTTTCATTGTAACAAAGACCCACTTATGAAAGGCAGGAGAAATTTTATTGGAATGCCTTCAGAGTCCACTTCTTTTTCCTATGAAGCACTTTGATTTAAATTATATAATTGAAAAGGGTAAGCATTAAATCATTATAAAAATTAAAATGCTAATTCAACCCATGGTGACCTGCTTAGCTGATGCAGATGGATAAGAAAGCAGCAGTGTGCTACCTTTTTAAAAAATGCTGATTATTACATTAACAAGAAATTCTGCATTACTGGTATCTGGAGAGGCAACCTGCCCATTTCCCTGGCAGGGTACAAACAAAACTACCAAAATAATCTTCATGCTTCACTGTGATGAAAGCAAATAGCCCAGCGAGCATCCCCATAGACACCCAAAGCAGTAATGGCACAATTACAAATGGGTGCTAATTCCTTTTCGAAGACAGTACCAAGAGCAGCTTCGTGTGAGGAGCACATTAAGAGCAGATGTGGGGAATTTTTTCAAAAGGGGACCTTCCAGCTAAAGGACTAGTATCTCCAGAGAAAACCTAATACGGCATTACCTTCTCATGTCACTCTCAAAATCCAAATCTGTTGCTGTGGAAATTGCCCCAGTGCTGTCGATGGTGAAGCCAGAACTCTCTGGGAAAATGGAGTACTGTTTGTTGGATAGAAGAGAGAAAAACATAATATTGCAGAAGTACAACTTATTCCCTGGTGAGGTTCTTCAGCCCCTAAGAACCAACCCTGAAATTTCAGTAAAGATTAGCAGCTGATGGATGAAGAAGAAGAAGAAGAAGAAGAAGAAGAAGAAGAAGAAGAAGAGGAGGAGGAGGAGGAGGAGGAGGAGGAGGAGGAGGAGGAGGAGGAGGAGGAGGAGGAGGAAGAAGAAGAAGAAGACAATAATGATGAACCTATTCTATTTAACTGATTTCAGATCAGACACATGCTCTTAAAAGCTAAAAACAAACCACACTTTTCTGATCTCTACATTCTTCATATTACCTGAGTATTTCTTAGACTACCCCACTCAAAACTACATGTAAAAAAAAAGAATTTCATTGTTTAATGAATACTGAGATGATCTGTATGGATGGTGAGCATAGGTTTTGGAAGCTGGGGGTGAATCAAGGAGCTATGAGAAGAAGGAAACTTGAAATCCTCAACATCTGCTCATTTGATTTGGCCTGTGCAGATACAGACAATGCTTTATCAAGTCTTCCCATGTGTTGCTGACTTTTGACCTGATCCACCTTTCAGCTGTTTTGTTAAAGTGCTTCAAATACAGTCATTGAAGTCTCAGCATCCTGGGTCATGGGTTGAAGAGGAAACTTAAAGGAAAGTTTGGAAAGTCAATTATGTTGGGTGGTGTTTTGCTAAGGCAAACACATGAAGGGAGATTTTGTTGAAGCAGACACAGGTGAAAGGATGTTCTGCTAAAGCAAGCACGTGAAAGGACACATGAATTATTCTTCGCTAATGACACTCATGTATTGGTTCACCTTACATTGTGTAGTTGAGCTCCATTTGTTGAGGCTCCATAGAGAGAAATGCACCAAAAATACTTCTGGTGGTGTGCTGCGGCTTCTTGCCTCTTCCTCAGACTTGGGGTGATTGGCAGAGTGATATCAGCTGAGACAAACTCACGTGCTGAGGCAAGATACATGTTAAAGCAAGACCCATGGAAGACATGTGATATTTTGAGGGAGTATAAAAAGGACTCGATGAGCAGTGGTGGAGGCTGGGCTAGGTTTCCTTGTAGAGCTAGTTGGCCAACACTTGTCTTTGCTGAACTGAGAAGGGCACAGCTGAGAACTGCTCCTGGCATTCTTGTTGGCCCTGGTCCCTCTAGCTGACTCATGCAGAGCCTGAGGCCTGGCTGTCTCTGCAAGGTAGTGCCACTGCTTCTGATTCGTGTTTGTTGTCCCAACTGGACTGAACTGGACTGCTGGCGTATCTGTGAAATGTTTGCAAGTGGCTTGAGCTGCCATTGCTGACCTGTGAACTGAACTGCCAATTTCCTCACAACACAGACAGGTGTTGCAAAAAACAAAAAACAGAAAAAAATTTATTTCTAAACAGATCCATTTCCCCCATATCCTTTCTTTACCACTACCTCTGGAGGGTGATGGGCTAGAAGGGAGGTTAAAACATGCAAGAACCCCATTAAAAATGGGATTTGAAGCAGGGCAGTGGTAGTACGCACCTTTAATCCCAGCACTTGGGAGGCAGAGTCAGGTGGATTTCTGAATTCGAAGCTAGCCTGGTCTACAGAGTGAGTTCCAGGACAGCCAGAGCTACACAGAGAAACCCTGTCTCAAAAAAAAAAAAATGGGATTTGAAAAAAATTAAAGTTACAATGAATGTTGGTGTTATCCCATTTCACAAACAGGAAATCCAAGGGTTGGAAAATTCCAGTGGCTTGCCTTGACCAGCATCCCTAAGACAAGTTCCTGCCCAATGGAGCAGGTAAGGCAAGAGTTCCTAATATAGGTGAGAATCAATTTATAGAAAAGGCCAGGAGCATAAAAGAAAAATCTACAAGAGCCTTAATATCAGGAATTAATTATACCAAGTGCTACTGACTTAATCATTGTGCATACCCAGGATAATTTAATAGAGAAAATTAAACCCAGAAGGACTGCAAAGCAGACTAAAAATCATTTGGAGAAATTAGTGACCTTTACATTGATTGATTTTCTGATGAATCGCCATATTCTGACTAATTTCAATTCATACCTCCCATGCCTATCCATCTAAATAAGATTGAGCTGATTGTTGCTGCTTCTGTAGAATGATGTAGAATATTAGCATGCTGGAATGGCAGGCAAATTTATCACATACATACTGTTAGAGCAAACACAGGAATAATGAGGCCTGATTCATAAGGCAATGACAAGAGGATGACTGGAAATTAAATGACCTAAGAGGCTCACCAACACTGTCTGCCTATATACAAATAGACATGATTTTTAAAAAGATGCCGACATTTCTGTTTCAAGCTACTCAAAATCTGCAATTTCAAATTTAAATTTCTGTTGACACTGGTGTCAACAGTTTTTTCAAACAGTACATTGGAAAGTTGTGTTTTACATGGTTGATTTTCCACAAAATAAAGTATTCTTCAGAAAACATCTTGATGGTGCTGGTATGAGCAACTCCTCCTGGTGTTCAGGGAAGGCTGGAAGTGGTGGTTGCTAAGCAGCGAGAGCAATCACTAGGGAGCCACCTAAATGAAGAATGTCTGGAACAGGAAATCATCTAAAGGGATGAAAATTAATTCTCTGAGGCTAGGCAGATTATATTCATTGTCCTTGGGCTTTTTCTTATCAATAATTTGTCAGTGATTGCCATAAATTTGTGGATAATCATTTGGCCATAAAAGTAATACTGGCCTCCCCATTCTCAGATTCCAAGCACGAGGACAGATTATAGGACCTGAGGGTATGCAGCACAGGGGACTGGGTCTTCAGTCTACCTAAACAGACTTGCTCAGAATTCACTTTACTCTCTTCTTGAGAGGCTCATGACTATTTGTTCTCAAGGTGGCTTGGGAATTAGAAATGTCAGACACAAAGTTCAGAAAGAGTTAAAGGCTTCCCAGATCAGGGTCACAGGATGGATCTTTTCATGCCTTGACTATCAGTCAAATACTAATAACAATAACTGTGAGTAGACACCGGTAGTAATAAGGAGACAAGGCAAATGAGGTAACAAAGAAAGAGTTAACTGTGGTGGGAGTGATAAAGGAAGGTAAAGGAGTGGTTATGGAGAAGGACTATGAACATTAAAGACTTCTGTAGGCCACATAGACCGGTTCCTGTTGGTTGGAGAAGCTGGCTTGTGACTATTTGTTCTCGAGGTAGCCCGGGAATTAGAAATATCAAACCCAAAGTTCAGAACAGTTACAGGTTTCAGTGCTCCCAAGCAGGTCACTCATAGATACACACACACACACACACACACACACACACACACACACACACACACACACACACACGAACACACATATGTGGGTTTTGTTGCTTACAATGGGGGAGGGGGCAATTCTTTTTCCAGATACCATAGACTGTGGAGGTTTAACGCCCCAGCGCAGGGGATGCTGGAGGGGTGTGGTAGAAGAGGGTGGGTGGGGCAGGAAAAGGTGGGTGGGTAGATAAGCACCTTCATAGAGGCAAAGGAAAGGGAGGAGAGGGAGGTTGTGAGATGGAAGGCTTATGGAGGGGGAACCGGGAAGTGGGATATCATTTGAGATGTAAACAAATGGAGTGATTAATAAAAAGAAAATTAAAAATCCCAGTGGCCTGTGTTTTTAAGATGTTAGTGAGAGATCCTGCAGAACCTGCAAACATTATAGGCTATTGCCACTGCTCTTTATTACCATGAAGAACTTGATGGAAAGACTTTACTACTAAAGATACCATACACTTTAGTGACAGGACATGGAGAAATAAAGATGGTACCTACCTGAAAGTCTCATCCCTATGGGCTACTGTTGATAGTGGTGGAAGGTACTATTCAGGCTCCTGGGGGAGAAAGGTAACTAATAATCTCACCCAACTGTGAATGCTATGAGCTACATTAACTGGACTGGCAAGATATGCTCATCGGTGCAATCATAGCATGACATAAATGTTATGGAAGAAACCAACTACTTTCTAATTGGAATTAAGGCATCTATGGGTGGAATTTATGCCCTGTACTGTTAGCTAGGCCAAAATCCAGAAACTGGGTGTATCATAGACCCTAGGGGCAATTTACTTCTATTATTCTGCTAAATGGACATAGTATATTAAACTTTCTCCTATGTACTTATCTTTACGCCAGTAGATTAGTGTGGCTAATCATCAGAGAAGCTTTTATTTCATTACACGATTAATAGAGAGAGACACAATTGGTCAACATTCAGAGAATGGGTGCTCAATTGCTTGGCCCTAAATAAGACATCTACATCACTCCGCCCAAAGGTGAGAAATCATCATGGAAAAGTGGGCAGAAAGGTTAAAGAGCCAGTGGTAGTGGAGGATTACAAAGAAACAATATATTCCAGACATGACAGCATCATTGTCCCTATGAACTCATAGATGCTGAGATCGCATGCATAAGTCTTGTATAACACCAAGCCAGACAAAATCCTGGCATGTGTAGTAGGTGAGCTCATGGTGTCCCTCCCCTGTCTGAGGAGGTTTTGGCAACTGATGATGAATTGAAGAGGGAGAGAGTTAGACTGTTTTTTCAGGAATGGAGTCACTGATAAGCTGCCCACACTCCAATAGATGTTCCTATATCTATAAACATGCTCTCAGCACTAAATGGAATCCGTGGCTTAAGAAAAGTAGTTTTTTGTCTGTTGGCCATCTACTGCTGAGCATATGGCCTACACTTAAAAGTAGTTTCTTATTCCAGTAAGACTCTCTGGGGAAAAAATCTGATTTTGGGGAAAAAATCTAATTTTTCATTTGTAAGAGTTATCAGTGGAGATAACTTCTGGGTTAGGAATGTGAGCATGTATCAATTTCTCTTTTCATTTCTAGGACACCATCTGGTAGAGACCCATGCAGGACTTGCAAATGTTGCTATAGTCTATGTGTATTCATTTATGCAGTAGCCCTGTTCGTCTAGAAGGCCTTGATTCCTCAGTGTCCTCTGTCTCCTATGGCTCTTAGACTCTTTCAGCCTCCGTTTCTGCATTCCCTGAGCTCTGAGGGGAAGAATTTGATGGATATATACCTTTAGAGCTGATTACTCCCAAGTTTCTCATTCTCTGCATATTGTCTGGCTATGGGTCTCTGTAATTGTTTGCATCTGCTGCAGGAGGAAGCTTCTCTGATAATTGCTGAGCAGAGCAATCTATGAACATAGCAGAATGTCTTTAGGAGTCATTTTATTGATATTTTCCTTTAGTAGTATTTGGTTCTCTCCTGACCTGTTCTCTGGTTCTAGGCTATCCAAGCAACATTGGGTATAGGCTCCACCTCATGGAATGGACCTTAATTCAAATCAGATATTAGTAAGTTACTCCCACAAGCTTTGTGCCACCATTGCTCCAGTGTATCTTGCAGAGAAGTCACTGTTGTAGCTTGAAAGGTTTGCATCTGGGTTAGTGTTTACCTTTCTCCTTTGGTAGGATGCTGAGTACCTGTGACACAATCCCTAGTGTGTAGGGAGTGAAGATTCTATGTAGGCTCCAGTTAGACTTCACATCCAATGAGTTGTATAGGTGTTGTGTTAGCAAGAAGACCTCATGACCAGGTTGTGAAGAGGCAGCAAGAGCTTTGACAATAGCCTGGATTTGGGGGTCACTATGGGACCCCTTTGCTCAATAACTCAATTATATGTAACCTATTTCTAGAGCTTCATTTGATGACAAGATTTGGAGCTTTTTGTTCCCTGATATTTTACTTAGACCACTGTTGTCTACGTACATATAGGAGGCTTCTACTATCTTAGATTCCATACGATGCCTCTAATGGCCTTTCGTTTTGGCGGTCCCCCATTCCTTGCTCTCTCTTTTCTCCCCCTCTTCCCTGGCTGAGCCTGTCATTCCAGTCAACACCCCATCCATCCAGAGCTATTTACTCTATTTCCCCTTCCTAGGGATATCCTTCCTTCCCTTGAGTCCCTTACTTTCGACCTAACCTCGGTGGTTCTGCAGATTGGAGCGTGCTTATCAGTGATTTAACAGCATATATGAGCAATACTTACCATATTTGTCTTTCTAGGTCTGATATATCTAGTTCTATCTATTTGCCTAAAATTTTCATGATTTCATTTAACAGCCAAGTAATATTCCATATTATAAAGGTACCACATATTCTTTATCCATCCATTCACTGATAGACAACTAGGTTGTTTCCACTTTCTGGTTATTATGAACAGAGCAGCAATGAACATGGCTGACCACGTGCCTCAGTAAGTGTCCTTTGAGTATATGCCCAAGAATCGTGTATCTGCATCTTGAGGTAGATCAATTCCCATCTTTCTGATAAACTAGTACTGATTTCCATAGTGGTTGTACAAGTTTACTCTCCCACCAGCAATGAATGTGTGCTCCCCTGCTCCACAAACTCACCAGTATGAGTTTTCATTTGTTTTACTGATCTTGGCCACTCCGTTTGAGAAAGTAAGGTGAAATCTCAAAGTTGTTTTGATTTTTCACTTCCCTGGTGGCTAAGGATAGTGAACATTTCTTTAGGTGCTTCTCAGCCATTTGAGTTTTCTCTTTTGGGAGTTCTCTGTTTAGATCTGTACCCTCATTTTTTAATTGGGTTGTTTTCTTGAAGTCCATTTTTTAGTTCTGTATTTTGTATATTAGCCTTCTATCAGATATGTAGTTTCCTGTAGGCTGCTTCTTTGTCTGAGTGATAGTGTTCTATGCCATTATAGAAGGTTCTCAGTTTCATAAGGATCCCCTTTGTTAATTGTTGTTTATAGTGCCTGTGCTGTGTTATATCTTCTTTTGTGTCAATGAGTTCCAGACTATTTCCCACTCTCGCTTCTGTGAGATCCCATATATCTGACCTTGTGTTAAGGTCTTTTACCAATTTTGGAGTAGGGTTTTGCACAGGGTGATAAGTATGGTTCTTCTACATGCAGCCATCAAGTTTGGTCAGCCCACAGTGACACACCTACTCCAAGGCTACACCTCCAAATAGTGCTGGCCAAACATTCAAACCACTATAGTTTGCAAGTATTTTTATTGAGTAATTTTGCATTTATGATCATAAGGGAAATTAGTCTGTAATTCGTTTTTCTTTTTTGAGTCTTATGTGGCTTAGGTATCAAGGCAACTGAGGAGAAAAAGCATTGAGCAATGTTTCTTCTGTTTCTATTTTGTGGAATAATTTAAGGAGGTTGGAGTTAACTCTTCCTTGAAGTTCTAGTAAAATTCTGTGCCAAAACTATTTGGCTCGGGGTTTATTCTTCTCTCTCTTTTCTTTTCTTTCTTTGTTTCTTTTTTTTTTTTTTTTTTTTTGATTGGGAGACTTAATAACTTCTATTTTACTAGGGGTTATAGGTCTGTTTAAATTGCTTTCCTGGTCTTAATTTAGCTTTGTTATATGATATATATCAAGAAAATTATCCATTTCTTTTAGATCTAGTAGAGCACCTGATTTAAAGTATGTCCTCGTGAATTTCCTCAGTGTCTGTTGCAATTCCCCCTTTTCATCTTTAATTTTGTTCATTTGGACCATCTCTTCCCACCTATCTGTTAATTTAGCTAAAGTTTTGTCAATTATATTGATTTTCTCAAAGAATAAATTTTGTTTCATTGATTCCTTGTATTTCTTTTTGTTTGTTTCTGTCTCATTGATTTTAGCACTGAGTTGGATTATTTCTTGACATCTAAGCCTTTGGGGCTTTCTTTCTTTCTTTCTTTTATTCAGAGCTTTCATGTCATTAATTTACAAAGTGAGATCTCTTCAAGGTTTTGTTGTTGTTTGGTTTGTTATTGTTGCTGCTGCTGCTGCTGCTGCTGCTGCTGCTGTTGTTTTCTTTGGTTTTCAAGACAGGATTTCTCTATATTGTGCTAGTTGTCTGGGAACTCACTCTATAGACTAGGCTGCCCTTGAACTCAGAGATCAACTTGACTTGGCCTCTGGAGTACTGGAACTTAAAGTGTATGTCACCACCACCTGACTCCAAATTTTTAATGTAGGCTCTTAGAGCTATGAACTTACCTATTAGAACCACTTTCAATATGTTCTATAAGTTTGTGAATGTTGTATTTTAGTTTCTATTCAATTCTTGGAAGTCTAACTCCTTTATTTCTGCCTTGATCCATATTTTTATTCAGTAGAGAGTTGTTCAAATTTCCATGAGTTTGTAAGATTTCTGTTATTGTTGATCTACAGATTTAATTCATGATGGTCAGATAGGGTGCAGGGTGTTATTTCAATTCTTTTTTAACCTATTGAGACTTGCTTTGTGTCCAAGTATGTGGTCAGTTTTAGAGAAAGCTCCATGAGGTGCTAAGAATTCATTGAAAAGTATATTCTTTTGTATTGGGAGGAAATGTTCGGTCAAAATCTTTTAGGTCCAGTTGGTTTATAATATCTGTTAGCTCTGGTATCTCTGTTGAGTTTTGTGTGAATGACCTATCTATAGTCTCCCACTATCATTGTGTGAGGATCAAGATATGATGTATGCTAGAGTAGCATTTCTTTTATGAATGCCTTTTATGTTGCCTTGCTGTTTGGTGTTGGATTAAATGGCAGAGTGTGGTGAGTTCCATGTCCGCCCCAGGTTAAGGCCTCTCAGAGAAGCGGGATGCGGGAAGTTTGACTGCACTCACCCCAAGGCACCACCGGGCGGGTGTTGGGCTATGAGAAGCCGCACAGAGACACTGCCCAGGGGTGGTAGAGCATGGCTGGGGTCCTGGGGACTGCATGGAGCTGGCTCTATCTGGTTCCCAGACTTTAGGCATCCCAGGCACCACTGTATGCTGCAGAAGAGCTGAGAACGAAGTGAGGGCCCATGGGCTGGAGCTGGCCTGGGCCGAAGGGGGAAAAGGCAGGAAGGAGCACGGGACACCAGGACCGGAGCTCACAGCTTGTCTCCAGCTAACTCACTTGGTTTGGTTTGGTGGCGGCCATGATTGGGAATGCTGGGAAGCCTCCTTCGGGAGACTAGACGCAGCTCTTTAGACAAGGCCTGTTCCATTGTTCCCCACGTCAAATCCCAATGAAGAGAGACAGTCCATGGTTTCAGGGCATTTATTGTCATGGTGGAGAGTGGCATGAGTGAATCCTTACCGAGACCTCAGGGAGGGGTGAAATACCATTGGCTGGGAAGGGGAGTGGCTAAGCCTCTAGGTGCCTCATTAACATGGGGATGTCTTGAGGCTACGTGACCAGACCTCTACCTGTGGAAGGGCTTGGGCCTTTGCCCTTAAGTGACTGATAGTCACAGACCTATGGAGGAGAGCGGCGGCCTCGTGTCAGGAGCCTGGTTCCCAGGAGCATGGCAAAATGCCTACCGTCCCTTGTAGGGTTATTCCCTGTTGGGGAGCCCCTACTGGGTTCACAGGGGGTTTTAAGCTTTAGCTCAACCAGAAACCAGGCTGCCTTTCAGGGTCCTACAGTTTGGTACCTAAATGTGAAAAATGTTTAAATCTTCTTCATGGATTTGTCCTTTTGTTAGAATGCAACAAGTCTTAAGTCTTAAGTCTTCTGATTAGTTTTGGTTTGATCTATTCTTTTATCTTATCTATCTATTCTATCTATTTCTTCAGATATTAAAATGACTATATCAGCTTGCTTCTTAGGTCCATTGGCTTGGAATATTTTTCCATCCTTATACCCTGAAATGATGTTTATTTTTTCTTTTAAGATGTGTTTTTTGGATGCAAGAAAAGGATGGGTCCTACTTTCATATCTATTCTGTTTGTGTCTTTATATTGAAAAATGAAACCATTTATGGTGAGAGTTATTAATTAGCAAATCTACTGATTTCCAATATTTTGTTATTGTGGTGTGGGGTTTTTCCCTCTTCTTTTGATTTGCTTCTCTGATATTGTTTATTTCTTTTTTTCTTGGGTATGGTTATCCTCTTTAGGTTGAAGTTTTCCTTCTAACACTGTCTCATACCATTAAGACCAGGCTTCTACTGTTGTTTCTACCTTAGAGATTCTTTGAGTATATATTATGACTTCCAGTTTTGGATTTTTTTTAGGGTCTTCCTGTGTGAGCATATGTGTGTGTCTGCATCTATATGTATTTCCTGGTTTTGTTTTGGTGGGCGACTCTCTTTTTTTGTTTTGTTATTTTGTTATAGTTCAGTTTGTTTTTTATTTATCTCATTTTATTTTATTATTATTCCTTAGATATATGTTTTGGTTTGGTTTGTTAACAAGAGATATAAATGTGGAGGAGAAACCATAGCCAGAATATATTGTACAAAAAAAAAACTATTTTCATTAAAAGAAGAAGAGTACATGGCGTTGAGAAGGAATTGTTATGGAGAGACACTAGAGGAATTAGAAGGAAGGGAATGGGAGTGGATTGGATCAAAATACATTAGATGTATGTGTGAGATTCCCAAATGATAGAAATAAGAGAATAGAGAAACGGGAAAACCAGGATTGCTATTTTTATAATTCAGTGTTAACATTAGGTAACATTTGTGGGGTAATCTCTGAGAAGCAATCAGAGACATCAAACCTTTTGACATTGTGACATGACAATGTACTCTACAAATGAGTTGGACCTCATTCACAAGAATACTGGGATCCATGCAGCACCCAGGCCAGAAATTATATACACAAAGCTAACCTTTCATATATATCATCTAGTTTAATCCTCATTATAACCCTGAAATAAGTATTATTAATAATTGCTTTATAATTAAAGAAACTACGTTACAGAGAAATTAAAAGACTTGCCTAGGGACACAAAGCCAAAAAGTAGAAATTCCAAATTCTAATATAAACTATGTAAATTCAGAATGTGCTGATGCTCTGATACTTTTTACTTGGTAGACTAACCCAGGGAAGTATTTTCTGAAGAAGGATCAGTACAGACAAGACTTCAGTAGGCTGGCTTTGAACTTGCAATACTCTTGCCTCAGTTTACTGAGTATGGCAGCAGAAGATGTGTACCTTCTTGCCCATCTGCCCCTGAGCATTATCTGAAACAGGAGCTCTATGTTTACCCTCGAAAGTCATGGGAATTTATAGGCATCATTTTCTTTCCTCTGGAGTACACTCATTTTATAAACAATAGCAATGGTTTTCCAGTGTACTGGGTTACATAAGACGCTCCTTCTCAGTGCTTCTTAGCACTTTGTATGCATTATTTCAATAACTAGCTAAATTGGAGACCCTATGTTATAAATCATCTCTGGTTTGGTATCCTGGCCTGGTATGTGTCTTAGGGGTTCCCGGAAACAGATCCTGAGATGGAAAGGTGTGTGTGAGTGATTTATCACCTGTCTGTAAACTGTGATGCACAGCAAAAGGGAGGGGAACTCAAGCCAAAGTGCCATGTCAGAGTCCCTCAGAGGCAACTCAGCCTGGACACTTCACAGTGTTTGGGACTGTCCCCAGCCTTACTGCTGGATCTCATGGGGGCATTTTCTCAACTGAAACTCCTTTCTCTGTGATAACGTTAGCTTGACACACAAAACTAGCCAGTGCAATTGACCCCTTGTCAACTTGACACACAAACACATCACCAATAAGCCTTGACCCTTACTTCCTTATTCATCCCCAAGATCTAAATAACTTTACAAGTCCCACAGTCTTTACAAATTCTTACATATTAACATTTCCATCCCTTTTAAACATCCAATCTCTTAAAATTCAAAGTCTTTAAAAATTCAGTCTCTTAACTGTGGGCTCCACTAAAATACCTTCTTTCTTCAGGAGGGAATATATATATCAGGGCAACGTCACAATCAAAAGCAAAATCAAATTCCAACCGTCCAATGTCTGGGATCTACTCATGATCTTCTGAATTCATCCAAGGGCTTGAGTCACTTCTCCAGCTCTGCCCTTTGTAGCACACATGGCTCCAGATGCCTGTACTCCACTGCTGCTGCTGTTCTTAGTGGTCATCTCATAGTACCGGCATCTCCAAAACACTGCTGTCTTCCGCTGCAACTAGGCTTTACAAACAGCTTCTCATAGGCTCTCTTCATGGTGCCAAGCCTCACCTCCTTTACATCACCCCTTCAGTCCTGGAATTGCAACTGAGGCAGCACCTTTACCAATGACCTTCCACAGCCTCTCACAGCGCCCAGGCCTCAGCTGTTCTTCATGACTCCTTCATGCCTTCAAAACTAGTACCACCTGAGTGACTCTTACACATTACCAAGTCCAGTTACAGGACAAGGTACAACCCTGGCTATCTCTGGAATGCAGCCTCTGTGTTCTCAGAAGATTTCACCCCAATGATGCCGGTCTCTTTTTAATCACTGATAATATCTTAGCTCCAGCTAACCAGCATCAGTAGTCCCAGCAATGCAATGGTTTTGCTTTAGTAGTTCTGGTATCTTGTTAATCACGCTGATCCTTCAGCCCCAGCTAACCAAAACCACAGAACCTTAAATCAAACTACCAATGGCCCTGATAAGAGTCTTTAATCTTCCCTCTGAAATTTCACAAGCCAGGCCTCCATCTTCTGCACTGTTCTCAACATTATCTTCCAAGCTCCTACACAACATCCCACAGAGCTCTTAAACACCAAATGGATCTTCTAGCTCAAGGTTCCAAAGTCCTTCCACAGTCCTCCCCAAAACATGGTCAGATTATCACAGGAATACCCCACTATGCTGGTATCAATTTCTCTTAGTCAGGGTTTCTATTCCTGCACAAACATCATGACCAAGATGCAAGTTGGAGAACAGCTTACACTTCCATGCTGCTGTTCATCACAAAAGGAAGTCAGGACCAGAACTCAAGCAGGTCAAGGAGCAGGAGCTGATGCAGAGCCCATGGAGGGATGTTCCTTACTGGCTTGCTTCTCCTGACTTGCTCAGTCTGCTTTCTTATAGAACCCAAGACTACCAGCCCACAGATGGTACCACTCACAAGGGGCCCTCCCCCCTTGATCACTAATTGAGAAAATGCCTTACTGCTGGATCTCATGGAAGCATTTTCTCAACTGAAACTCCTTTCTCTGTGATAACTTCAGCTTGTGTCACGACACACAAACCTAGCCAGTACACCAGCCAAGGACAAAAGGTGAAACTTTTCCAGGTGAAGAGTTAACATAGGGAGATGTGAATTTCTGGGTGTTTTCTACTGTTATAATGATAAAAATATCTCAAAAGATATCTTTCTTTTGACTAATGAAAACTAATCACATCATGATCAGAGAGTGGGGTTTAAACACAAAAAAGTGACAGAAGATATCCAAAGAAATTGGGAAGAGCACAGTCCCAGTCCACTAGGATCCCTGACACTTCCTTCATTACAGACGCAGAAATCCTACTAGTAAGTAGGGTTAACCATTATATTTTGAAGCAAATTATTTTATATGTAATTAACATTTAATTCTGTCTCATTCTCTCTAGTAACTTTGAGAGGGGAAAAGGGCTTTGTTTTAACTTGAAATTGTTGGTAACTGTAATAATTAGTGTGAACTGTCAGCTTGTCAGAATCTAGGACTCATCTGGAAGATTCCTTGATTATGTTAATCGGGGTGGGAAGATCTAACAACTATGGGTGATACCATTCCCTCTGCAGGGGATTCTGGGCTATGTATGTGGTAAGGGGAAGCTGATAGGCAGGAATATGCACATGCATTTACTGTTCTCTTGACTTCCCTGCCATGACGGATGACAAACTGGAATTATAAGCTAAAATAAACCCTTTCTCCCTTAAGTTTCTTTTGTTAGAGTATTTTGTCATAGCAACAGAAAAACCAAAATCAAAAACAAACAAACTAACTAACTAAGACAGGGACACCTGAAGCATTGTATAGAGAAAAAGGTTAGCCCAATTGGAAGGAGTTTTCATGTTCCTCCTGCCAACAAGTGAAAAGACATCATAAAATAATCACGGAGTGAGGATGTGTAAGGTGCCTTTAGAACTCCTGGGGAGATTAGTGATGTGCAAGGTGCCCTTAGAATGCCTGGGAGGATCTTGATTCCACTGGCCTAAGAAAAGAGATCTGGCATCTGCACTTAACATCATCCCCTTGATCCTATTGTTGCAAGTACCATACTGTTGAGCTATCATACTATTCCCTTGTTGTCCCAGAAACTGTCTTCAGGGATACCTTAAAAGAGAGAGAGAGAGAGAGAGAGAGAGAGAGAGAGAGAGAGAGAGAGAGAGGGAAAGGAAGAAAGAAATCCTCCCAAAGGTAATCATTGTATTTTAATTTTTAGTCCATTAAACTTTTCTTTCAAACCTGGGTGTTTTTGCTTGTCTCATCTTCTCGGGCCTCCCACACAATGTTGACTTTAAACAGGTCAGTCACTAGTGGTCACTTCATTTGCTTTGTATGAATAGACTTAAATTATTATTACACCTTTTGCAGGTAAATTATTGTCAAATTTTCATTTTCCTTCACTTCACATAGCCTGCAAATAGTCACACTCAGGCAACTGTTATAAGATATTATAAGATAAAAGCTTTAATTCATAGAAAATATCATCAGAATCTATACATTTGCAATTTATAAGACAAATGTAATAATTTATTGTGCAATTGTTTGGTTTTTATTGTTTTTTTTTGCAAAATGACATTAAGCAGTGGTGCAACTTTTGGCTATAGCATGTTACAAACTTGCCATCTTGTGGAGGGTGTTATAAGATGTGCAATTATGAAGTAAACACTGAGCCAAACTGTATTAAGAACATGATTATGGCTTTCTCCAATCATCTGCCTTTCATGTAGAGAATTAAAGATTTCTTTCTAGATAATTAAAGCTTTTCCTAAAATCACTTTCCCCCAATCACATAGTTATTTCAAGCAAAATTGTGTTTTAGCTTGAATAATTCAGATAATTGTCTCCATTCTCTTATTCATTTCGTTGTAAGAGTCTTACACTAAATATTTCATCACATATCAGAACTTTCTGAGAATACTTTATTATGTGACTGTTTCCACTGCGCCTTCACTCCACCTCTCGACATCTTTGTATCACAAGAAAACAAAGTTCTAAATTGTCATTAGGTACTGAATGCAACATAAAAATTAATTTTTTCAGTGATTTTGTAAACATTTCCTGAAAGTCTGCCAGGAATAAAGAACAAGGCCTATGCCTGTGTCTTTGAAATGAAAACAAACATGGCCAATAAATATTGCAAGAATATTGATACACTACAGTACCACAAATCAACAAGGCATAAGCAAGTCATTCCTTTACTAGGCATGGTATGGTTTGATTGATAAATGTCCCCCATAGATTCATGTATTTGAACACTTGATCCCCAGTTGTTGACACGGCTTGAGGGTGTTATGAAACCTTTAGGAGGTAGAGCATCACTGGGGACTTTAGGGTCTTAGCCCCTTGATCTACTTCTGTATATGGATAAAATCTGATCAGCCACCTTCCTGTTCCTGCCACACTGCCATGCCTTTCCCACATGGAGGATTATTAACTGCTGGATCCATGAGCCACAATAAATTCCCTCTTCCTTAAGTTGCTTTTGGCCATGGCATTTTATTCCAACAACAGAAAAGTAGCTAATACACTATGTTGATTGGCACTGGGCTTCTTTTCAATAAGTGTGAGCAGATTTGTATAGATAGGCACCATCCAAGTAAATATAAAAATATTTCTGTTGATTTTCTTTTGTCTTATTGGCTGATAGCTTTGTACAGGTAAATCATTGCGACATCCTGATTTTTCTATGAGTGACCACAAATTATAGATTCTTACATAGTAACCCTTGGGGTACTCATTCTCTCCCCCCAACATCTTCTCTCTTAACCCTCCCAACAGCAGTTCTGAAGGAGATCCCAAGACACTTATTGCTCCCAACAATATGGCTTCCCTGATTCCTCAGTGGTAATAGCCAGCTAATTCTAAATTTTCCAAGATACCATTCAAAGCACAAGCATCAGTACATACTCTGTACCTCTGTCCACACAGCACATCAAATTGTGTTTCACCACACTTGCATCAACCACAATTCAATCCTCATAACCAGGACAATTGCTCAATCCCCTCTCCCCTCCCCCCACAGTGTGCCCCTTGGAAATTCAGCCTTTCATCCAGAAACCGCCCAGCATTTCCTAGCCTCACATCTCTCTCTCCAGTCTCTGTCTCTGGTCTTTTGCCTACTTTACTGAGGAAAATTGAAGGAGTTCCCAGGTCAAAAAATAAACCCATCTATTTATAATTATTATCATTTGTAAAGCTCTGAGTTAATCCCCTGTGTGATTGCTTACCTCATTCTCTCTGCAGCACTTAGCAGTATGTGATAGACTGAAGAAGAATGGCTCCTTTTGCTGCTAGATCACCTCTGTGTAACAAGGAGCTTTTTATCTTCTTCATTCACTGTTTAAGTTTTCTTTTCAGAAGATGTTCTTGCACTTGTTAGTACCCAATAACTAAATCTTAATTGCCAAAAAAGAAAAAATACCACCAGTCTTTAGGGAAAAATTTGAACCTCTCTACTTTGGGTGTTTTTATACTGCTCCTCATCCCTGCCTGGAAGCTTTGTCCATTGTCACAGCCCTCACACTGGCCATTATCACTATACTCATTTGTATTATTATTCTCTACCCTTTCTTGGTGTGGTGGTTTGAACATGCTTGGCCCAGGGAGTGACACTATTAGGAGGTGTGACCTTGTTGGAGTAGGTGTGGCTTGGGCTTTGAGAGCCTCCTGCTAGCTGCCTGGAAGCCAGTCTTTTTCTGTTTACCTTCTGAACAAGATGTAAAGTCTCAGCTCCTCCAACACCATGCTTCCCGCCTTAATGATAATTGACTGAACCTCTGAACCAGTAAGCTAGCCCCAATTAAACGTTGTCCTTTGTAAGAGTTGCCTTCGTTATGATGTCTCTTCACAGCAATGGAAACCCAAGCTAAGACACCTGGATTAATATCCTTTAGCATAGAATATGCATTTTTCCAAAAGGAAAGTTTCTCTCTTGGTTCCATATTTTCCCCCAGCTACTGTGCTATTTCTCTGCTCTACATCTTAAGGAAAGTATTTGAAATGTGTTTCTGCTGGTTGCTCATACTTTCTTCCCCTCTCCTCCCCATAGCGTGACCCCAGTCACATTTTCACTTCACTATTCTGTTGAGCAAAATTACTTAGTGAGATGGTTACTCTTGACTATCGATTTAGAATTTAGAATTACCATGGAAACAATGCCTGTAAGGGAGTCTCTAGGTCAGGTTCATTGATATCAGAAGACCCACCTTAAATTTAGGCTGTGCTATTCAAATGGTGAGGTAAGTACTTCACTGAATAAAAGGTATTGTGGATTCTGGAAGAGCTTGCTGATGGGAACCTGATATGGCTGTCTCCTGAGAGGCTCTGCCAGAGCCTGACCAATAAAGAGGTGGATGCTCACAGCCAACCATTGGACTGAGCATGGGATCCCCAATGGAGGAGCTGAAGAGGGGACTGAAGGAGCTGAGGGGGTTTGCAGCCCCATGGAGGTAGCAACAGTGTCAACTGGCCAGATCCCACAAACTCCCAGAGACTGCACCACCAAACAAAGAGTACACATGGAGGGACCCATGGTGCTGGCCACATATGTGGCAGAGGATGGCCTTGTTGGTCATTATTGGGAGGAGAGGCCCTTGGACATGTGGTTGTTCAATGCACCAGAGTAGGGAAATGCCAGGGCAGGAAGGCAGGAGTAGGAGAGTGGGTGGGGTAGCACCCTCATAGAAGCAGGGGGAAAGGGAGAGGATAGGGGTTTCCAAAAGGGAGACCTGGAAAGGGGAAAACATTTGAAATTTAAATAAAGAAAATATCCAATTTTTTTTTAAATAAAAAGGCTGCTCAGGTGGCTCAATGGCTAAAGATGTTTGCCACCAAGTGTGCCATCCTAGGTTTGATACCTGAAACCCACATGAAGAAAGAGAAAACTTTCAGACGTGTCTTCTCACCTTCAACGCATGCGCTGTAGCATGCATGTATCTATGTACATGTGCACGCACACACACAGACACACACACAGACACACATGCACACATGCACACCAAGTAAAGGAGCTTAGTGCTGAATCCTTTTATTGTTTCTGGGACTTGACCTGTCTAGGAAAACAATAGAATGTTTTTAAAAAGGTAGACAGACGGACACCCTGCACACCAACAGAAAAGCTAGGACTGGGCGGGCTGCACTGCATGGTGGGGATGCTGATAATAATTCTTTCAATTTTTCAGCTTTTTCCATTTTTCTGTATGTTCAAATTTTTCATAATAGAACATTGGGAAAATCTATAAAATCAAGTCAATTCCTATCATTCCAACTGTCAATATCCTAGACTAAGTCTTCCTCTCTCCTCATGACTTTTACTACTGTCATTTCAAATTGTTCCCCATTTGTATTTTTGTATTGTATAGGTTTTTTTTCCATTCACATTGAAGCTTTCTGGTTGTTTTATATGTAAATCATCGTATGCATTCCCCCAAACAAAGTCTCACACCAATCAGAAGAAAATGTGAAGTCCTTTCTTGTATTTGAGAGGGCTCCTGTAAACTGACTTCTAGCTGTGCCTCATCAGCAGCTCCCTTCCTCCTGCCCTTTACAGTCATACTGATGTTTTTCTAGGGTCTAAGCCATGCTAACCTGCTGCTTCTTTGGGGCTTTTGCTATCTTTTTCTGCAATATTCTACCCAAGCTATATATCTAGTGCACACATGCACCATTAGCAATTCATATTCATGCTTGTCTCCACTTCTACTGTTCTATGTCCTTGGCCACCTCTCGATAGCACTCACTATTGATGAAATGGATTTGCTGTTTGGTTGTTGTCAGTTTTCTTCTCTAGTATGTGAAGGTCAGGGTTTTAAATGTCTTATAAATATTGTGTTCAATCGTGTAGTCTTGGCACCTAGACCAGTGTATTCAGGACGAGCATTATCATCGCTGCTTGTACAATAAGAACTTGAAGAGAGGGGGCTGGAGAGATGGCTCAGTGGTTAAGTGCGCAGACTGTTCTTTTGAAGGTTGTGAGTTCAAATCTCAGCAACCACATGATGACTCACAACCATCTGTAATGAGATGCGATGCCCTCTTCTGGGGTGTCTGAAGACAGCTACAGCGAGCGAGGCCATAGCGAGCAGGGCCCAAGCAAGAAGAAAAAGTGTCTAAAGACAGCTACAATGTACTTACATATAATAAATAAATAAATCTTTTTAAAAAAGAACTTAAAGAGAATTCAGAAGTGTCTTGACTGTGTATCAAATAACTTTTCAAAAGTTTTGAAAGTTATGGCTGATTCCAAAACATTTGAAGCTCTTGGAAAATATTTCCTTTTAAAGCCTTTTCTGATATTTTATTTAAGTACGTCATAGACACCAAGATACTGTTATCAATAAGATGCACTTAATCTCTGCTTTTATGGGGCTTGTAACTTCATGAAAGGCATTTTTCAATCGACATTATTAGTCAAGGCTATAAAAAGGCAGAAAAAAAAGTGATTTATTTTTGATGCAGTGCTCCAAACTAAAAGGTTAAAAAGGTTTGAATCATTTCTATTCTATAATTGTATTTTTAAGTTTTTCAAACCTTATTTTTAATGATGATTTTTAAATGCTTTAACCTCCCTTTTAGCCCACCACCCACCAGAGGTCGTGGGAAAGGAAGGATACAGAGGAAGTGGACCTGTTTAGAAAGGTTCTTTGGAGTAACTTCGATTTGAGTTGTCTGGAAATCAGCAGTTCAGTTCACAGGTTAGCAGGCAGCGACAGCTTGATTCACTTACCAAACACTTCACAGATACACCAGCAGTCCAGTTCAGTAGAGCTGAGATAGCAAGCGTGAATCAGCAGTGGTATGGTGGCACTACCTAGCAGTGATAGTCAGGCCTCAACCTCGGCACAAGTCAGCAGGAGGGACCAGGAGGAACACCAGGTTCTCAGCTGTGCCTCTCTTAAGGAATCGAAGATCAATGAAGATCAGTGAAGACACAAGACCACAAACACTGCACAACTAGCACTATAAGCAAGACAAGCTCAGCCTCCATCACTGTGCATCAAGTCCTATTTATATCCTCCAAACATCATGTGTCCTCCATGGGTCTTACTTCAGCATTTGAGTCTTTTTCAGCTGGCATTACTCTGCCAATCAGCCAGAGTTCACCAAAGCAAGAAACTGCAGCACCCAGCTATACCAAGCCTAGGCATATGCCCAAAAGATGCTCCAACATATAACAAGGACACATGCTCCACTATGTTCATAGCAGTCTTATTTACAATAGCCAGAAGCTGGAAACAACCCAGATGTTCCTCAACAGAGGAATGGATACAGAAAATGTGGTACATTTACACAATGGAATACTACTCAGCTGTTAAACACAACGACTTCATGAAATTCACAGGCTAATGGATGGAACTAGAAAATTTTAACCTGAGTAGGGAACTCAGTTACAAAAGAACACACATGGTATATACTCATTGATAAGTGGAGATTAGCCAAAAAGCTTAGAATACTCTCTCTACAACTTACAGACCATATAAAGCTCAAGAAGAAAGAAGACCAAAGTGTGGATGCTTCAGTCCTACTTAGAAGGGGGAACAAAATAATCATAGGAGGTAAAAGGAGGGAGGGATTTGGGAGGGAGAGGAAGACGGGGAGGGGAAAAGGGGGGCAGGATCAGGTATGGGAGGAGACGAGGGAGATTGAACAGAGTTGTGTAGCAATGGGGGATGGGGAATTGCAGGTAGCCACCAGAAAGTTCCAAATGCCAGGAAAGCAAGGGGCTACCAGGACCCAACAGGGATGACATTAGCTGAACTACCTAACAAATAGGAGAGAGAACCTGTAGAGACCATATTCAGAGGTTAGTCATGGCCCCCAATTGAGGGATGGGGCCACCCACCCATCTCAAAGATATTAACCCAGAATTGCTCCTGTCTAAAGGAAATACAGGGACAAAGAGTGGAGCAGAGACTGAAGGAAAGACCATCCAGAGACTGCCCCACCAGGGGATCCATCCCATATACAGCCACCACAAAACCCAGACACTATTGCAGATGCCAAGAAATGCCTGCTGACAGAAGCCTGATATAGTTGTCTCCTGAGAGGCTCTGCCAGAACCTGACCAACACAAATGCGGATGCTTGCAGCCAACCATTGGACTGAGCACGGGGACCCCAATGGAGGAGTTAGGGAAAGGACTGAAGGAGCTGAAGGGGTTTGCAACCCTGTAGGAAGAACAACAATATCAACCAACCAGACCCCGAAGAGCTCCCAGGGACTAAACCACCAACCAAAGAGTACACATGGAGGGACCCAGGCCTCCAGCTGTATATTTAGCAGAGGATGGCCTTATCTGACATCAATGGGAGGGGAGACCTTTGGTCCTGTGAAGGCTGGATGCCCCAGCATAGGGGATTGCTAGGGTGGTGAGGTGGGAGTGGGTGGTTGGGTGGGGGTGCACCCTCATAGAAGCATGGGGGTGGGATGGGGAGTTTGCAGAGGGGAAACCAGGAAGGGGGAAAACATTTGAAATGTAAATAAATAAAATATCCAATAAAAAAAGAAAAGAAACTACAGCACGTCACCAGATGGTTTTTGTTTATCTTTATGGAGTCCCAACAAATGCAGCTCAACTACACAATGTAAGGCAGACCAGTACATGCATCGTTAGCAAAGACTCCTTCATTACATGTCCTTCCACATACTTGCTCTAGCAGAACATCATATCTCCTGTGTCTGCTTCAGTCAAACATTCCTTCATGGGTCACCTTAGTCTTCAGCTAAATATTCCTTCACGTGTTTGCCCGAGCAAAACACCATCCAACAGACTTTCCAAAGAACCCTTAAGTTTCCACTTCATATAATAATTTCTGAAGAGCAAATGACATTTGTTTTCATCGGGAATTTCCTGTGCTTCATTCTTTTTCTCTTTTGAGTCAGGGCCTTGTTAATGTGGCCCATACTCATTTTGAACTCCAGATGCTTCAGTGCAACAATGAAATCATAGACTTGAGGCACCATGCCCAAATCTCAAAGATAGCTTTAATACTTGTCAACATGGAAATAATGGAGATTTTGAAACTTTAAAATTATAAATATGTTTGTCTATAGAGAGCAAAGTAAATCAAGATTTGATGGATGCTGATGAATATGAAAGCATCAAGTGAACAAGAGGGCCATTAAGCACCTCTATTAAACTCTGTACAGA
Source organism: Uromys caudimaculatus (assembly GCA_028551405.1). Lineage (NCBI taxonomy): Eukaryota > Metazoa > Chordata > Mammalia > Rodentia > Muridae > Uromys > Uromys caudimaculatus. Next base: position 95,387,808 of record CM052708.1, read on the forward strand.
CACAACAGATTCTATGAGAGGCAAAGACACTAATGCAGAGGCTGTGGTACTTGCTTGCAGTATAACTAAAGGAAAAGACTACTGAACATAAGTAGTTCAAGGCTTGTTTTACCTCAGGCCTCCTCTACTCCAAACAGGTTAGTGTAGGCATAGAGTTTTCAGAAGGAGAGAGAAGCTCAAAGCTTAGACATGAAACCCAGCACCAAGCCCATTCCAGCGATGGTCAAAGGACTATGTCTACCATCCATCATTGGACCTTGGTGGCTCACAGAGCAGACACTGGAACTGCCCTGAAATCAAGCAAATACTTATGCCTCAGTGGGGTAGACTTGCATCTGATCTTGCATTTAGTTAGCACTACTGGTATCATGGACCCCACCATATCTCTAAGACTGTGGGACACTGCAGCTGTGAGACTCAGGTATAGCAGAGCTTAACATGGTTATAGACTACAAAGGACTGCCGTCAAACACTATCCAAACCTTGAGCAGCATAACATCATTCAAGACCCCTTTTCCTAGAAGTTAGACTGAGAATTAAACACAGAATTTGACATTGGAACTTACTGCTAGACTGGTGAAGCCTAACACTGGGAGAAGATTCCAATTGCCTATCTTCAGGCCTACTAGTGGAACATCTAAAACAGATCCAAAGTCAATGGGATTGGCTTAGTATGTCAGACTTCCATTCCAGCTAGCAACACCTGCAGTAGGTTGCAGCTATCTTGAGCCACAAGTCTACCCCAGCAGTAGAAAGTTACCAGCAGCACAGAACCCAGCCCTAATAAAGTGCTATGCTAGTTTGTCTCAGGTTGTGGTACAGGTGGGTGCATTGATGGTCATAACTATAACATAGGGGCTGGTATGCCCAAAGGTATTCTGCCCAGAGGCATAAAGACTCACAGGCCAGTAAATGTAGATGATGAATCTGGAACTATGCTGGCCTCAGGAAGACGCTCATGGAACAGAGTGTGAACCAACGGAGTATTTGGAATAAACTTGAGCTTAGACTGTCTGCCAATACTGAAAGTTGTGAAGAAAACTTCACTACGATGAGGATCTTTTGGTTTACACAAGGTACCTTCATTTTACTACTTCCCATATGAGCTCTTTGCTAAATCAACTTCCCTTGTCTTCAGTAATGGTGGCTTTCCAGTTGAATTCCCACAAATCTCAAGATAAAGCATGTGACCTAGACTTCAGTCAATTCCTATATTGTATTCTGTCTTCTTGCATCAATTAGCAAGGGATGAGTTCATGAGCCAGCTACAGCCATGGTGATGTACTGAGATCTTGGGGATGAAGTTTCTATGGGTCAATCCCCATTACCACTATTTGACCTTGAGTCCCATCATCAACTATTTTTCTTACCACCTTTCCTTCTTTCCTTCCTTCCTTCCTTCCTTCCTTCCTTCCTTCCTTCCTTCCTTCCTTCCTTCCTTCCTTCCTTCCTTCCTTCCTTTGTTCTTTTTAACAACAGGGTTTCTTTGTATAGCTCTAGCTGTCCTAGAATATGCTCTGTAAATCAGGATGGCCTAGAACTCAGAGATTTGCCTGCCTCTGTCTCCAAAGTTCTGAGATTAAAGGTATGTGCCAGAACAGATGGCCATCCATCAACTATTTCTAAAGAAGACAGGGCAGAGTTCATATGTTCTGGAGTAAGCATCAATCTGTTAATATGCAACTTGAATTCCTTGTGATTGAAACCCAATCTGTACATTCCAGGAGCTGCAGCCACAGATCTCATTTGTTTCAAGTTTTCTATGAACTACAACTATAAGAATCCTAACATAGTCTTCAAAAATTTAAGGCCCATGTAAGAAAGAAACTCCTGTTTACTAATTTTGACTGAAATGCATGAATGGAAATGACATGGCCTCATACTTCCAACAGCTGACTATATTTGACCTATTTGATGTATGTTTCCCCCTATTGGTTAAAAATGTAAACTGAAAAATGTAAATGCTATTCAAAGGATATAGCCATCTATTTTTCCAAAATTATTATTCTTTAGAACAATCCATTCAAAGCAGAATTGTAAAGTAAAAATTTACATATTCTAGTTTCTAATGCAACAGACTCATCTTTTTCTCCCCTTAATGTTTGTTTTACAGCTGTGTTATAAAATAGAAGTGTGTAATTAAAATCTTCAGACCCATAATTAAATGCTTGGCTACAGTGTAATTGTTGAGTCTTTTGATGATTTCACAGCTAATTATGCCCCTTAGAATTTCCAAATATCACTTCCCCATAAAAATCTGATCATTGTCAGCTTTCAGTCAATACACTTGACTGAACAGAAAATATTGTTTATTTCCACATATAATCTGCAGGCTACATTGAGTCATCACATTTAGCAAAGAGGCAAAGGTAATAAAGCTATAGGAGACTTTTATCAACCACATAATGGCGTGACTTTCAATGCCTATAATGAAACTTCCAGAAAGTGTTGCTTATTTAGAACTTTTGAGTCTCTCCAGTAAGTTATTAGAACTCAAACTTAATAAACTACTTCCTACTATTTGAAAGAAAATAAAAGCATATATAATGCCACCATATATCTGTGTGTGTGTGTGTGTGTGTGTGTCTGTGCGTGTGTATGTGTGTGTACACATATATATGCCCTGAGATTTGTCACTCAACCTGGGTGCCTTGAATTAGTTAAAACTTACTATGAAAAAAGCCCCATCACATGCCAGTGTTGTTCTTTCTGCCCTCCGCTCACTCTCTGCCCTTACCATCTGAGAGCCCAGACCTATTTTCACCCAAAGTTCATTGACTGTTTCTATAACCACACAAGAAAGGATGGATACATTACTCAGACAGGTACCCTTTGGATCATAAATTTATTTCATCATTAAGAAGGGCAAAGACCCAATAAATGTTGAATAGGGTATTCTCTCACACATTTATTCCACAGCATTTATATAGCTCTAAAAATAAATTTAAGTGGGATGGACCTGAGACAATGTGTTCAGACTGTCGAACTGACCTTGGATTTAATAACCAAGACAGGTACATGCTGATCCCAAACACCAGCACTTCCAGTTCCACGTTGCTGGGAAAGAAGTCCTCCTGGGCTGAGGTGGGAGATTTGTGTGATGACGAAGGTGTGTGGCTGGATAATTTCTAACTCCACAGAGAAGGGTAGTGTCAGTCTCAAGATAGCCAACAACCATCACCATCTGTTGCCCCCAGCCTTGTGACTGTGATACGTGAAGAGAGGAGGGATCTCTACAGAAATTTTTAGTCCTTCCATGATGAAATCAAGACTTCCTTGGCTTGTTCTAACAAACATGGCTTCATTGCATGCCGACTTTGGTTACGCATCTACGCATCTCCATCCTCAGTTGGGTCGGTGTTAGGAAGGTGCGTCTTTTCTCTATCCTTTTGCTTTTAACCAATGTGACTTTTTAATATTTAAAATAGATCTCGTGTAGACACCATAAAGTTGACTGCTTAGCCCTTATTCTTCTTAATTTGCCCTGACAGTCTCTTAGCATTTTTATGTAACTTGAATTAATATCTAAAATTGTCATGATTGTTTTCCATGAATTATATTTGCCCTTCTTCCTTCTTCATTGCTTTCACTGAGTATTTTCCACTACTTTATTTTCTCCCATAGTATATCAGTTACAATATCTTTCAGTTATTTCCTCTGAGTTTCCAGGATACATTTCAAATACTCTACATGCAGCTATAAATAATACTGTACCATTTTATAGATGGTGCAGGCAACATAGCTGAGCGCTCATAGTTCTTCCCCCCTACAGCATAGGATATCTATCATCTTTCTTAAAGATTTATTTATTTTATGTTTATGAGTACACTATAGCCATCTTCAGACACACCAGAAGAGGGCTCAGATCCCATTACAGATGGTTGTGAGCCATGATGTGGTTGCTGGGAATTGAACTCAGGACCTCAGGAAGAGCAGTCAGTGCACTTAACTGCTGAGCCATCTCTCCAACCCAGCATATTTCATTTTACTTCCCATATGATCCAAGTCCTGCTGCCTTGTCACTATTACACTTATCTTTTTTGTCAATGAAATGAGAAATACTTATATTTTTCACTTCTTTCTTCTTTTGTGGCCTTCTTTACACAGATCCATGTTTCTGATATCTGTCATTTCTCTCCTCCTGAAGAGCTTCCATGTATGAAAATGTTTTAGTACTTTATGAAAGGTAGATGTATGAGTGGTGAATGTCTGCTTTTGTTGGTTTTAAGAAATCATTTCTAGTTTTTAAAAACTAACAGCTACATGTTTTATAGTAAGTGTATTTTATATAAGTATATTTTAAGGTATCCAACTTGAAGACTTGACATAATTTCACTGGATATAAATTTCCTGTTTATCCTGTTCGTTCCTTAAATCTTTTAAAATACTTCATTTCAGACTTTCTTCATTTTTTCTTTTTCTTTTTTTTTGGTTTTTCGAGACAGGGTTTCCTCTGTGTATATTTCAGACTTTCTTTACTTGCATGATTTTGTTTTAATTTTTCTTCAACATAATATTTTTATTAATTATTTGGGAATTTTATACAATGCATGCCAATCACACTCCTTTCCCATTCCTCCCTAGTCCACCCCACACACTTTTGCTCCCCTCTCCCCTCAAAGAAACCCACAAAGTCCAATTTCTATTGCTCATATATTCATTGGAGCATGGTCAAACTCCCATCAGCCAGACCCTTAAAGAACCCCAGTGCCTTCTTCCAAACCATCAACTGCGAAGAGTCACTCTTCAGCAACTTTAGCAGCTTTTAAGGACTCTCTTCAATAGCTTCCTATTTGGACTGGTTTATTGGGGGGCGGGGCTGTCACGGAAGCCTTCATTGTCTTTCATTCTCAGTTGTGAGTCATCAATACCACTGCAAAGGAAACTTCCTTGCCCATGGCAGGTAGAAGCAGGATGGATCATAGACTTCCACATGGTTTTGGGTGGTAGCACAGATCATGGACATCAACATGCTTCCCAGACCACAGACATAAACATGGCCTCTGGATGGCCTCAAAGATCCTAGATCTCAACATGGCTGCCAGCAGCAGCATGGACCATGAGCGTCTACACAGCCCTCAGCCGCACCAGCAGCAGCAGCAGCAGCACTATTTGCGTGGTTTTGAAAGAGAAGTCAGCTGTAATTTTTATCTTCATTCTTCTATAGGTATGGTCAGGAGTCTCTTCAACACTATCATTTCTTTGTGTTTTGCTTTTTGAAGCTCGATTATGCCTAGAAGTACGTATATATACATGCATGTAGATACATAAACATATGTAAATATGTGTATGTATTCCAAATGGGAAAACTCTATCAAAATCTCTCTTCTCTCATCTGGAAAGATAAGCTTTGTGTGGACAAGGGCTTGAGATTTTTTGGGTTTTGTTTGTAAGATAATCCTCTTTTCTCTGCAGGACACATAAGATGCTCTTTCTTGGTACCCACTGTGACAATCTAGTGGAGTCTTTGATTTAAAATCTATGAAAATATGTTTTTGCCCAAAACTTTTCACAGTTTTTCACTCTGTGATTCACTCAGCCTCTAATAATTCATGAGTTGACCTAGAAGGTTCTGGCCTCCAGGTCTCAGGATAGCAGTATGCCCAGATGAGCCCAAGAAAAATGTTGAGTTGTTGTTGTTGTTGTTCAGATTTCCTTATTATCAAGTTGAACAGTCCAATATTTTCTGTGTCAGAGATTATCTACTGCACCATAATGTCAGATATCCTTAATCCATATACCCTAGACAAGATGGAGATTCAGGAAGAAGCCAAGGCCTACAGTTCAGGTGTGCTTGAATATGGATAAAACGTAACCTCACTGAATTAATATTTAGTCTGCAAACAATATCCTCCTACAAAATTTTATCTTTCATCATTATGTCTGTTTTTAGAGTAAAACAAAATATGAACGGTGTACTCTGTGAAGTGGTAACTAAACATTATACAGCATGATAACACATGATACATTTGTAAGTATCATGGACAACTGATCAAAACAAGACTTATTAAACAAACAGACCTCTATTAAACAACTCCTGTGGACACTGTATACACTGCACATTGTGAACTTTAAAAATAAAATATGTACTTAACATCCCTAAGATCCTGAGGTCATGTGATCTTTCATTTCTCTCATGGTTCACGTGCTAGAACTCATACAGTATCAAATACACTTTGGGAACTGTTAGTGGTTAGGAAACAAGAGTTAGAGACAGATGGGCATGAATTTCAACTGATTCTACTTAAGCAAGTGCCCTTGACTAGAAATTGAAGACATGGTACTTTTGCTATTAATTCATTAGGTTATAGCATAGAAAGCCAGTGTCCCCTTTAATGATACCATGGGGATTCAATCATATAAAACATGCCTAACATAATAGTTATTAAATGTCATCATCACTATCAGCAAGGCCTCAGAAGACTGGCAAACTCCTCTCCACATTAGAGCCTGTTTATCTCTGAGTCAATATAAAGGTTCAAACAAATAAAGGGGGCTATCCAGTCATAGTATTGAAATAACACATCTGGTCTAATCTAGTGTGTCAGAGGATGTGTGTAGGAGTGTGTCTAAATAGAAGTTTCCACAGCCTATGTCACTATTGAAATGCCATTCCATGATTGGTAAAATTCAAAAAGAACATTACATAGGCCTTCCAAATGGGTCCTCCAAACCAATTCTCTTCTGAGAAAAGTATAGGGGCAGGACCAGAAGTGTTTAATCTGTATGAGCAAGCTACTTGGAGTCCATCATTTGAAATGAATTACTTGTGTTAATTGGCTAGTAAGACACTTAGATTGCATGTTAGAGTCACAACTAAAACCTATTGGACTGTCACATATTTTCCATACTAAAATGTCAACATTGTGGGTAAGCCATCATGAAGAACCCCAAGGAAGCAATTGCTGTGTACTATCTGATTTCTGTGTGGCACAGTTGCTAGGTACTGGATTTAATACTATTATCTGGAATGTGTTCATTTGGAGCAATACGCATGATTAGGTTGCTTAATTGCATGTTGCAAAGGAAACTGTGACCTTTCCAGTCCCATCCTGGAGATGGCATTGTGCTTGGGAGGAGGAAGGGACAAATGTACGTGGGGGATCTTGACAACAACCATAGTGTTCCATTGTAATTTAAAAGCCATGTGGACACTATTGCAGATGTGAGTGGCCATCTACCGCATAAATACAATTTTGTAAGATTCAACTGCCTTGAAGAAGAATCCAGTCACTCACAAATATCAAAAGTACAGTAGCAGCATGAACAAGCCTCTCGTTTTTTAGTCAGTTTGGAGAAGAGATGCACATTAAATTTTTAAAACATGTATTTGTGCCTATAGACCCATTAGTCAAAAACACCCTGGCTTAGTGCCATAATCTTTTCATATGGATCCAAAACTTAAAACAGTTTTGTAAATCCTGCCATTTACAAAATGTTTCACCTTTTTAAACTACTCACTTTCCTTGTGGTGGTTGATTATAATGAGAGAGTTATACAAGAGAAGATAAAGGAGTCACGTGGCATTGCCACAGTTCCACAGTTGAAATAGCAAAGCAAATGGGTAGGTAACGATCATCAGCGATGTCAGACCGTAAGCTAAAGCCTTTTGATTCCATGTTTCTTTCCCTTCTAGCATATTATGGGGCCTGAGGACAAGACCTAACATTTTGATTTACACATTAATCTCAGAATACTGGATTTGTTTCTCTACCATATATGCAGCCAAGATCCCTACAAAATGAAATGAAATATCTCAGCATCTTTCCTTTAAAAGTACCTTAGGGGTAGGCTAAGTCTGCCTACACAGAACTGGATGCACTAGAATGGAAACAATTACCTAGAAATTCAATTCAGTTTTAAATTCAATTATTTTCACCTGAAATATCCTGATAATTAAGGCAAAAGTACTTTTTTTTTTGATACTTTATTTACATTTCCAATGCTTCCCCCTTTCTAGGTCTCCTCTTTGGAAAGCAAAAGAACATTTTAGACTTAATTGGAGAGTATAAATAATTTGTTTTATGCCTTTATATCTAAAGGTAATCACATGTAAACCACCAACCATTGATATTCTTTGTTCCAAAAGACAAATTACCTCCAACACAGCACCCTCTGGGTCCTTGGCCACTGCTCTGTAAATGATGGTGCCATGGGCTGTGTCCTCTGTGATGTAAATCTCAGTAACTGTCCAAAAAAGTACAATAGATGTGAGTCTATGGGTCTTACCAATACCAACCCAAAGCACCTCATTCAGTTATGTGTGACTAACGCATAAGGGGGTGGATATGATCAAAATACATTATGTACAAGTATGACATCTTATAATAAAACCCATTATTATATATAATTAAGACATTATAATAAACGTCTTGAACTGTATTTACTCAGTACAGATGCTTTACACGGTGATTTCAGTGAAACTAGTAGTGGCAATAATGATGACAGACAGCATCGTATCATCTATCATCAGTCATGCACACAGGAAGCAGGTTTATCATTTTAACTGCAATAGTAAACAATTTTAATGCTTATTGATAGCTACGAACTTAACATCATTGAAGGTTTTTATCACTCTGGTTCTACTGAGATTTAAAAATCACTAACAAGTCCAAGTTTATAGAGCCACCACACGAACATTGTTTCAATGTTTCTCCTTGAGTTTTCCCTAGTCCCAGATATGTTGAGGGTATGCTAGGAGCTACAACCATGGCCTCACACATGCTAAGAACATGCTTTATCAGTGAGCCACATGCCCAGCTGCTTCAGGCTTTAAGACAGTCATAGTCACTGCAAGCTTCAAACTTAGAAGTCTTTTGGGGAAATTAGTAAAGCTGGGAAATGTGAGACCCTTGAATCCAGAAGAAAACATCATACCTATTGCTGCCCCATTTTGTGAAGAAAGTGGTACTTCTGGATACCAAAGAGGTCTTCAAGGCCTAGTTAGACCATAGCCACACAGATCTACATTTTAACACACAACCCTTGTAGATTACCCACAAGCATTCTGACAGCTGACTTACTGTTTGAGAAATCAAAAGAGCATGATTTGATCTTGAATCTATGCAAGGCTTTATCATATGTTTGGGGAAGAGAAAGAAGAGACATTAACCTCTACAGAGCACCGATTGCATGCACACATTATTTGGCACTTCTAAACACTGTATGCATTGTGCTGGATAGTTTTATGTAAGAAGGGAACCTCAATTGAGAAAATGCCTCCGTAAGTCCTGATGTAGGGAATTTTCTTAGTTAGTGATGGATGTGGGAGGACCCGACCACTGTAGGTAGTTCTATCCCAGGGCTGGGTTCTACAAGAAAGCAGGTTGTGCAAGCCACTGGGAACAAGCCAGTAAGCTGCACTCCTCCATGGACTCTGCATCAGCTCTTGCCTCCAGGTTCATGCCCTGCTTCCTTCAATGACAGACTAAAATACAGAAGTATAAGCCAAATACATTCTTTTCTCCCCAACTTGCTTTTTGGTCATAGTGTTTTATCACAGCAATAACTAACTAAGACATGCATCAAAATAAGCCTGACATCTCAGTTGAATCTGTGGTTTTTGTTAGTCACTTTTCTTCTTGCTATGACTAAATTTCTGACAAGCTATATACGGAGGATGGATTTGATTGGGCCAATCATTTGAGGGGACATAGTCTATTACAGAAAGGAAGGATGAGAGCAGGAGGCTCCATAGCAGTGGAAGTGTGCAGAAAGAACACTTCATCTCATCACTTCTCCATTAACAGGAAACAAGGAGTGCCTGGGGAGTAAACTGTAAGGCCCACCCTCAAGTTTTCTGCCTCCTCCAGCAAAAGGTCCTTGTTACCTCCAAAACCAGTGCCATCAGCTGGGGACCATTGCTGAGACACATGAATCTGTGGGGAATAGTTCCCAAGACAACAATGAAGAGACTGAGGTTCACACAAGACAAGAAGCACAGTCCAGTTAGTAGCCATACCTACGTCTGAACTATTTGTTTTAGCTGAACACTATGGATTTTTCCACAAGTATTTGACTTCAATAGAATGAAAAAGAAAGTCGAGAGCAAGGCAAAGAGCCACCTACAAGGTGGGAGAAGGAAGAATAAAAGCGATCTCACCACAGGTCTTGGGAAGCTTCTAATTTAACAACTAGACACATTTAAGAGATTGATTTTAGTACACTGTGATGAAACAGATACATGGATCATTTTCAATACTGAGAAAATTACTTCAGTCTATTTTCTGTGCAGTGTGACTAAAAGGGAGTAAAAGAACTTCCCTCCAGTGCTGTGAATGTTAAACAAGCAATCCACTCAAAGCTTTTAGGATGATACCTAGACATAGTCAGGGCCCAATACATACCAGCTAGTGTGTGTGTGTTCATGTGTGTGTGCGTGTGTGTGTGTGTGTGTGCGCACATGCGCACGGGTGCGCGTGCACGCACCTGTGCATGTGTAGGGGGTCATGCATATGTCATAACATGTATGGCGTTCAGGGGACAACTTTCAGGAGTCAGTTCTCTACTTGTACTGTGGATTCCAGGGGTCATACTCTGCTCATCGGACTTGCATTACAAATCCATTTAGCTGCTGAGCCATTACACCAGCCCAAGTGTTGTTAATTATCATTCTCCTTTAGCCTTATAGCCAGAGCACCATGAAGACATAGGGCATAGGACCTACATCTGTGTCCTCGGGACTTCCTTTCCCCCCAAACAGTCCATTAGTACCTTGATTTTTCTGGGCAAGTGACCCAATGAAAACAGGAGGCTCATTCACATCTTCAATCTGGACAAAAATGGTCTGGGATGCTGTTGCCCCATAGTTGTCTTTGGCATATATTGTCAAGGAATAGAGTGCTATCACCTCAAAGTCCAGCTTGGGTTCTCCAGTGATAAGTAACTAAAATATTAAAAAGGGTACAATGACGGAGGGTCAAAAGGTTGGCTTCATATACATAGCAAAGAAGAAAGGATAAAGATATATATGCAAAGCCCCAAATAAAACAGACCGTGCCTTTTTTACTGTATAATAGTAAAAGTGGGTCTTCACTTGCAGCTGTTTTCATGCTATGATATTATCTCATAATCAAACTGCTTTTAATGCTATTTACAACTAGTCTATGATAATTTTTACTTGTTTGATTATTTATTTGTTTTGGGTTTTGGGCTTTTTTGTTTTAGTTAGCTGGCTAGTTAGTATGAGACATGGTCTCATATTATAGCCAAGGTAGACCCTATTGCTCAATTTGTAAAGCAAGACAGATGTAAACTCATAGCAATCCTTCTGTCCCAACCTCTCAAATTCTAGGATCACAACTGTGAGCCACCACAGCCAACAATTTGGTTTTGTTAGGGTCTCACCATGTACTCCAGACTTCAAATTCATGATGTTACATGCTCAGCTCTTAGTACTGGAATTAAAGGTATGTACTTCCACATCTAGTGTGAATATCATTTTAATAAAGTGGCCTCATCTATTGTGTCTGTAATAGTTATAACCTAGCTGAGTATTGAACTATAACTATATTTATTATAGAACAAACACTAGGTATTCGCTATTTACTATGGCCTATGTAGCAACATGGAGCTTCACATGCTTTTCCTCACAGAATCAACCCAAGTGACAAATATGGTTACTGTGCCTCTCATTTTACAGGAAGACAGAACAGAAGCACAGAAAAGCAAGCAATTACCTAGGTTCATAGTGCTCATAAGCAGAGGAGGCACAGAGGAAAGCAGGCTCGTCAGTTTACTGCATGATCATAAAATCTGTAGCAAGACTTCAGAGTCTCTGCAGAATTTTGTAGCTGGGCTTACAGTAGAAGCTGAACGGAGGACAAGTCCAAGACAATGTTGTATACCAAAGTTACAATGGAAGCAAATTTGAAGAGCTGGCAATTCTGTGGCATGGTATGAATATCCAGGTCCTATTGAATACCTCCCTTGTCCCTCTAGAATATACGGCCACAGCAGCTAGAGGGCTCCTGTTAAAGCATTAGCAGATCATGTTTCTTTTCTGCCATACTCTGTGGTCTCCATGTTTTTGATGCTTTCCATGTGACTTTGCAGTTCTTATGGCTTAGACATGTGACTTTCTTCAGCCAATAGCCCATAAGTAGATTTAAGTCTTTAAATGTACACATGGGCTCAAGCTTATCCTCTGGCTTTCTTTTTTATTTTATTTTATTTTATTTTCAAGTTTCAAATTAACTTTGAATTTTTTTTTTGATACTTTATTTACATTTCAAATGCTTTCCCTTTTCCAGGTCTCTCCTTTGGAAACCCCCTATTCCCTCCCCCCTCCCCCTGCCTCTATGAGGGTATTCCCCTACCCACCCATCCACCCACTCCCCTCTTCCCTCCCTGGCATTCCCCTATATTGGGGCCTCTAACACTCTTAGACTCAAGGACCTCTCCTCCCACTGATGGCCAACAAGGCCCTCCTCTGCCACATATGTGGTCAGCACCATGGGTCCCTCCATATGCATTCTTTTGTTGGTGGTCCAGTTTCTGGGAGCATGGAGGGGAGGGGGTCTGGCCAGTTGACACTGTTGCTCCCTCCCCATGGGGCTGCAAACTCCCTCAGCTCCTTCAGTCCCTTCTCCAACTCCTCCACCTGGAACGCCACGTTCAGTCCAACAATTCAGAATACCCATGATTCAATTCTGGTTTTCTTTTTGTCTTGATGGAATATGCTTCTGCTAGTCACTGCTTTTAGAGTCTTGAGGTTTGAGGGACACAAGAGATAAACCACAGCTTGAAGCCAAATCAGTCTAGGGCAGTTCAACTGTGTTGCCCTGAAAGTGTTTTTGCACTGAGTTGAGTCCTCTTTTAAGCCCCAGGGGGCCAATGCAGAAGGACCAGGTGAATGCCCGGCATACAATAGCTTTGCAGTATATCTGAGTAATTTTGATCTTAGGAAACCCAGATTTCTTATAATGAACAATATGCCTGTGTGAACTTCTCCCAGTAAAAGAATTAGCTTTATTAGAACTAGATAATACATAGCACTTCCCAACATATCTTTTTGGTCTTTTCTCCTTATCAGGATCCTTCTTTCTGCAGGTCTTTTGCACAAGACCTGGAATGTTTTCTCCTTTTATTCAATTCCTGCCCGATCTGCAGACTGATTTTCACATAAAGCTACTTTGGGGAACCCTGAGTTGATCATATGCCTTTGTTTGGACTCCCACCTATCTGAGAACTTGTATTTCCTTGCTCAGGCCATAGTTACAATTTTATTCTGTGTGTATTTACTTAATTAACAGGCATTCCCACATGTAAGTAAATGCATTGAGAATAAGGCATTGCCTTGCATCTGACAAGACCCTGTAAAACAGGTGCTTTTTGTTATTCTCAAGGAATTTGAGAATGTCTAACACGTCATAAAGTCCCAAAGAGTGAATGTTAAATTAATTAAAAGCATGCAAGAAGGCCAGGCATGTTAGAACACACCAATAATTCCTGCATTTAGAAGACCAAGAAAAGAGATCAGGAGTTCAAGGCCAACCTAAACTACATAAAACAAACAAAACACTCACACGTACACACACACACACACACACACACACACACACACACACACACACACACCAAGCAATAAAATATAAGACAGAAGATAGTCTCATTTAGATCTCTTGAGTTACGCTAATACTACCCGCCTCCATACTTACATCCCACAGATGTGAGGATCTATGGGTCAGCACAAAAGGATGCACTGTGGGACTAGCATTGAGGATAATAGGATCTCCCATCAGAGAAGTGTAAGGTGAGAGAGACATGGTGATCGTGGCAACCCGTGTATGATCAGAGGCGTTTTCCAGGAGGGGGCCGGCATTCTCCACAACAAAATTTGGAGCAGCTTGAATACCTTAGAGAAAACACAAAACTAGACTTTATACAGATTTCTACAAGGCTTCCCAACTCCTTTCATTTGTGAAGCCCCAGAGGAAAAGCACAGTACACACTTAGTACATTTTTTCTTGGAATTCTGAATAGTAAGTTGCGTTAGCTGGGTAGGGTCTGTTGAGGGTCTGAGACCTTTTGTTGCAGGATAGCTTGCAACAACTACTGTCAGTTCTGTTTCATACTGAGAAAGTTAAAGGTACAGAAATGGCTTTATGTGACACAGCCATGAAATGGCAGAACTAAAATTTTAACCCCAAATTTGCCGGATTCATATCCAATGGTCTTAAATGATTGAAACTATTTTGAGTCAAGGTAAAAAGTTGGAAAATCAGAAGTTCTCAGAATTTCAAATTTGGGGAATGCACCTATCTACAAAGTGATAGCAGCAGCTCTGAAAGTGATGGAGGGGAACTGATAAAGGGGGCACTTTTGAATCTCACATATACTTTGACTCAGGTCCCCGTCTTTCCTCTTATTGGCCACACAAACACTTAGGCAAGCTACCCACTCTTTCTAAATCTGGAAAGCAACTGCTGTCATTCTATAAAAGATGTCTTTGTCTGAACCTCATGGGCATCCAATCAGCATTACTTAAGAGAGAAGCTATGTAGATCATTGGCCATCATTCTCAATGTATATTTCCCAGTCATAGTCACAGCAGCTGTAGATTTCATCTTACAAGTCACTATAAATTTTGTTAGACACTGTATAAAAGGCTGATAGAAATGGTTTTCCAAGTGGCATTGTTTTCTATGAATATCGTCTACCCTGCAGTATTGAGAAATTAACACTCGAAGTCACAATGCATTCAGAGCAAAGAGCAACTATGCAGCTCACTGAACTGGCTTCCCTTGCTCCTCCTTTTCCTTCTTTCCTTGTTTTCTTACCTTAATTTCAACTGACTCTTGTCATTAGCCAAGACAGAGTCTGGCTAGTATCTCAGAACTTCTTGGAAAATGACAAGATTAAGTTGGCACCCTGAAAACAAAGCCTTTGCCCCTTCACTCTCCACATGACCATTTCAGGCCCACCCCTGAGGACCTCCTGGAGCCACACCCCACCCAGGGGGGGCTCACGCCACCAGCAGAAAACTCCGTAAATCTGTGTGCTTCATACAGCTGGTGCCATCCAGCACACAACACCAGCCCCTACCACCTGAAGACCACTCGGAGCTATGCACCTCATACAAATAACACAGCCCACCTTGCAATCATTCATACGAAGCCTGGCTACCTGAGGAGGCACATCCCCCCCACAATCCTCCTGACAACTCACCCAGCTTCCCTATGTTCCCTATGTCTGCAGTCTCCATCCTTTGCATTGAACAGAGATCACTCCACACAGAGCAGCTAGACTTAGTGAGCCACATCAGAAGGCAGCAGAGAAGATCAGCAAAGAATGTGCTGCCCTTTGCATGCTTGTCAGGCAGAGAAGAGAGGACTGCTGAAAGACTACGAAGAGAACCTGGGATCCTTAGCACAAGTTCTGCATAAGAAAACAAGGTCTCAAACCCTCAGAAAAAGTCCTGATCATTGTACATGTCTACCCAGAAAGAAGAAAGATGATTGGAGCAAAAGAAACACACAACTAACGCACTATTTCCGATGCCTAAGTCCTACCACAGAAACAAAAGTAAATGAAAAACATGACAGTATGTCACCCACAAAAGTTACTAATCTCACGGTAATATATCCAATTAGAAATGACCCGGGGGATCTTTCAAAGAATAATCCTAACTATGAACAAATAATGCACAGAACATCTCAAAGAGTAAAAGAGCTACACTTCTCCTCATCTAGCTTCAGATGAATGAGACTCAAGCTCAGATTTATTTATTAGGCTCTGCATAATTATTGAGGGATTACCCCTAATCTAATTCTCTAACACTAGACTGGATGCTTCTTCAGTTGTGCTCCCCAAATACTTGCTGCTTAAATCTTCCTGGTTATTTCTGCTCCTGCAGTTTGGTGTTTTGGGGAATCATTTCACTCTGGACCGGGCTGCTGGTCCATCGTGACTAATGGAGACATACTGTTCTATCATCTTCTCTGGCCTCCTTTTCTCTCCTTTTTTCCTTCTCTACTGTCCCTGCCTGTGAGCTCTCCTCCAATTGGGTAACTCAAAACTCCATCTCTCTATTGTCCCCTGTAACTGGTTGCAGCTATTTTTATTTAACCAATGGTTTTTAATTGGGGAGTAAGGTTTGCACAACAAAGGCTAACGTACATGGAAATGTGCTCAGCTTGGAGCAACCAGATCTTGGGGTACAAAATTTAGCATTTGAATACATAGCAGCATCCGACCAACCTCCAACAAAGAGCTGAATTAGATAAGGGAATCAACCCAAGATATGAAAATTAAGTTCAAAAAGAGATAGAATTGCTGAAGAAAGGCCAATGTATATGATATGATGTATACGACCTACCCTTGTGAAATCAAGATGAAGTAAATAATTTAAGCAGACTGATAGCATCCAAGCAGATAGAGCCAACAGTTAAACATCATCCAACTATAATATACATATAATATATGTATATATTAGTTGTAGCATATATACATATAATATGTATGTACATGTATTAGTTGTAGTTGAATGTGTGTGTGTGTGTGTGTGTGTGTGTGTATCCATGCATCCATCCCCCAGGGCCAAATTGATACAATGCAGAATTCCACCACAATCTCAAAGAAAAAAATCTAACATCACTACTCTTCAAATAACCAATGAAATAAAAACAGAAAAATTACTTCCACATTTTTTTGTGAAATCAGTATTATCATAATTCCAAAGCCACATAAAGACACAACAACAACAAAAAAAAAATTAGAGGCCAATCACTGCAATGAACATAGAGACCAAACAAATCTCAATACAATACTTACAAACCAAATTCAAGGAAGCATCAAAAGAGATACAGGGTGTTTCAACAAATGCAAATCAATACATGTAATTCATCACATAAATGAGTTCAAAGACAGAAATCCCATGATCACCTCATTAGAGGCAGATAAGGCCTCTGTCAAAATCCATAATAAAAGTGCAGGAAAATCTAGGAATCCGGGGGACATATCTCAATACAATGAAGGCAACACACAATAAGTCTGCAGTCAACATCATACTAAATGGAAAAACATCAAAGCATTTCCACTAGAAGCAGGAGTCCAACAGGGACGCTCACATTTCCCACTCTTGTTCAATATAGTGATTGGGGTCTAAGTTAGACCTAAGACAAGGGAAAGAGATTAAGAGGACACAAACAGGAAAAGCAGTCAGAGTTCCTTACTTACAGATGATGTGAGTTTATAAAGAAAGAGAAAAACGATTTTAAAAACAATTCACTGAGAAGACCAGAGAAATCAACTTTGCTCACACGTTAAATAATAAGAGCTTATAAGTAAACAGAATTACCACTTCAGGTTAGTTGGCCCAGTGTTTGATGCTGAGGTAAACCAGGTGTTAGGGAACTTAGGAATCCCATCTCCCTTCTGTTCTTCATTCCCACTCCAAACCACTAATGCAAACTCCATTTTGGATTTTATTAGTTCAGTGTGCAGGGACACAAGTTCCATCTGCTGGCACCTCTACCTTGTTGCCCGATAGTGTCCTCTGGCGTTGAAGTGCTAGAGAATTAATGCACCTGCGCTGCAAAGGTCTCTCCCGACTCTTGTAAGATCTGACCCAGATTCTAATGTTTCAGAGCTCTCAGTTGCCACCAATGATTTGCCATCCCCCTCCTGTAGCTCTTCTGCTTTCAAGTCCGTGCTATAGGACACATTCAGTCCATCGGCTCAAGCTCCTTTCTGGAAAATTCCAAGCCAGAGTTTTGACCAAGGATTTCCCTCTGTATATTTTATAGCCTGGTTTAAAACTGTTTCCTCTAAGATTAAAATATGCATTCCAGAGATGTGTGTATGCTGGCAGTGTGGGGGAGAGTGGGAGGCAGGGGAGTGATTTAGTAACACTGGAGCTTGTGACAGACAGAATGGCCTCTTTGCCCTAGGTTCTAACCTCAACAGTACATAATATACTGTTAGGATACAACGAACTCTGAAGTTGGGATTCAGCAGAAGGAAGAAGTTGTCTTGGATTACCTGTTCCACCTCATCTCAAAGATTATTAAAGTGTAAGAGGGAAGCAAAAGACATTGAAAAAATGCAAACATTGAGAAAGTTAGGTGGCCGGTGGCTTTTATAACAGACAAGATACCTGAACAACTCTAGAGGCCTCTTCCGTGCCTTTTCTGGTAGGGCTAGAAAGACAGTTCAAAGAGAGAAGCACTTGCTGCACAGACAGGAAGACTTGAGTTCTGTTCCCTAGAATCCACCTAAAGCCTGTTAGCTCCTATTTGTAACCTTGGCATTTCTAAACAGAGGCTGAGACGGAAGAATCCTACAAGTTAGCAGACCAAACCCTGCCTCCTGGAACAGGGAGAAGCTGTGATCCGACATCAGAGCTTATCCCCTGCCCTCCACATGCCTACTGTGGGCAAGCACAAAAAATAATGAAATGAGAATGTTAAATCCCACAGGGTAGGCCTTGCTTTATGTCTGACTTCATATTTGATGCCCCTGGCTCAGTTGCTCTGCTCAGTCTGTTGCGGCCACGTTTGCCTCCCTGTTCCTTATACATGCCACGAAAGCCCAAAATGCATCCTTCCAGAACATTACCGCCCACTTATCTCCTTTATGTCTCGGATAAAGAGTCGCTGTACCCGAGATCTTCTCGAACAAAAATGGTATTACATCACCGTGGACACTTTCTCTTACAATTTCACATAATGTTTGTTTCCTGCTCTACTTCCACCGAAAATAAAAGCTTCAAGAATCAGAGACAATCACTTGTTTGTTCCCTCCCGTATGCCCAGTTCAAAGAACAGTGTCTGCCCCATAGTATGTACCCAGTCAATACTTAACTGAATAAGTAACAGAGTAAATAAAGAGATTCTTTCTTGCTGGTTATGTTGATTTTATGTGATACTGAATGCATTTGAAAGCTTGTAAGTGTGTGCCATTTAATTAGGTCAGATTTTACGGTCTAATTCTACAGGCTGGGGCATGTACCTAGGTGCTTATTTCTGCACCTAATAATGCCTTACTGTCCATTGTACTGAAAAATTAATTGATTTAGCTTTTTAAAAGCATATTTTGTGTCAAAAACAAAGAACTTGGTTTCACAGAAAACTTCTGTGAAATACAGCTTTGTTCCTGGCCATACATCAGGGACTTATGGGGACTGTAATAAACTGAAAGTGGACTCCTACATAACGAGGGTGGCTACTCTCAACTCATGTAGGAATGTGGGTCCTATTGTTATGTGAATTTAAAAACACTGATTTCTAAAACATGAACATTGATGTGGAGAATATTTTATAAAACATATGTGTAGCTACATTCATATGTATGTATGCCACGAGAGCACTGGGTTGAGTGACAGTGTTCCTTCCATTTTAAGAGAGTTCTGCTAGGGTAGGGAAGAGTGGCACAAGCTTATTGTCCTGGCCAAGAGTCTGAGGCCAGGGACTGTGGGTTAGAGGGCAGATTAAGCTATAGAATGAAACCCCATCACAAAAAATCCAAACAGAGAGGCACATTTTAATCCTTCCTCTAAGCTACAGAAAGCAGAGGCAGGCTGGCAGGTAGGCAGGTAGATCTCAGTGAGTTCAAGGCCACCCCGGCTTACATAGTAAGTTCCAGACTGACCAGGGCCACACAGTGAGACTTTGTCTTAAAAACAAAACAAAACTTGTAACTACACTGTTGAATCTTTTTTAAAGATGGTAAAGATGATTTTACCTGATCCTAAGTACTTAACATGTTAAAGTATTAGTAAGACATGTTACATGCTTTTTTCATGCAAAGTAGAATCTGTTACTTTAATCAATAAGAAAATATATAAAATAGAGTAAAACTTAAATCACCTATATATCCTTCCCATCTTTCCAACTACCATTTCTACCTGTAATTTCCAAAGGAATCCTTGCTACATTCTTAGCATGTGAGTTATTTTGTCTTCTGGCAATATTTCCCCTAGTTCTTGATATTACAAATGGGCCACATATATTTTTCACTGTGCAGTTCTATTGGTAAACCTTCCATGGGTGGAAGTTTGCCTCCTGAGGGTCCAGTTTTAGATACTAGTGGAAATGGCCAATTGTCTCCCAGAGAACTTGCCCTGATGCCCATTTATAAAATGCAGCTGTGAAAACATTTTGATAAGAAGGTAGATTATCCAGTGAGGTACAACCTTGGAGCACTTGAATTCAAAAGACCATCCCCAACAAGCACTCAAGAGCAAGTGAAAAGGAGCCCAGAGGGAGACAATGCAACTATTGCTCCAGTAGTTAGGAGCACAAAGTCAGAAACACTAACCTGAGACAGCAAGCAATACAAAGAGGAAATGGGAAGAAAGCATGTTTGATTCCGGGGCTCTGGCTGCTACAGAGACACTGTTCCGCCCTCGAGTTGGCTGACTTCTAAGCTGTTCTCATCCTTGCTGCAGAGTCACCTTGTTGAGTCCTGTCTCTAGGCAGCAAGTACACAAGTCCCTAATCTGTAAAATGACACCTTCGCCCTGTGAGGCTAAAACTCCAGCAACTGGATTTACTTAAGCCAGGTGGAAAAAAAAATCTCTGATTCAATAGTCAGAGGGCGGTGGGGGGATGGGTTGGAAGGGGATGTATGGGGTGGGTGGTGGAGAATTGAGGTGGGTATTTGGGGGTGGGGTGTGTTTGGGATGAGGCAGTGAAGGGTAGAGGAGAGGTGTTTGAAGTGGGGGGATGGTCAGCATTAGTGGGAGCTTTTCAGGAAATGTGCTCACTGGACTCATTTCATTTACCAGTGACCCCACCCCTCACGGTTCTCTCCTGCTTGATGTATTCATTACACCCCAGCCTAAAACCAAGAGCCAGTTTACCAGATTTACAGAGGAATTTCAAGTTGCTAAGCGGAGAAGATTAGAGAGGAAATGAAAAAAAAAAAAAAAAAAAAAAACCAGCCTGAAAGTGGCCAAGAGCCATCCAACGTTATGACATTCAAGTTGAAACCTGGAGTAATAGAAGGACCTGCTCTAAGACTACCAGTGGCAAAGACCTGGCTGCTCGGAGAGTTCACACAGAAATATCTGGAAAAGGCAGCAGAGAGCTGACCGCAGAGCCAACTATGGGCTGTAGATCACATTTCTATACTTGCAAAGCTTCTCACAAATATGTGGTTCAGTAACATTTGATTGACCCAATACTTTGCGGTTTGTCAGAGTTCCCACCCCTCCCTATTACACTCCATTGCTTCTACAAATCCATTCCAGGTTCCTGCCAGGATTCGTGTTTGCAATCTCTAATTTAGAGAATTCAATTGATTGCTCTCTATAGGAGTCAACTGTTGCTATGGTTACTGAAATAGGATTATACAATCTCATGTGTGTTCAACAGACTAATATTGTTGAAAGCAAGGAATGCTGTGTTTGAACCTGACTTTGACCTGTTGTAGATGGCTCATTGGTTTTCAGAGGGACATCTACAAATGGCCAGAAAGTGCTCACATCGGGATGGATCCATGCCATGGGCTATGAGGGCTGTTGAGAAGAAAACGAGGTTTGTGGGGAACAGTGGATTTGTAGTATTGTCTTTAGCTCTGCTGAACATTCCTTAGTGAAACTACTATACTCTTGTTTTTTAGTTGTGAGCCTTACTCGTTAATAGCTGACCATCATTACAGGCTCAAACGTCTGTGTTCTTACACTTGGACTGCTGTTTAACACCCTAGCTCCGTAGCCAACCCCCTCTCTCTCTGTCTCTGACTCTCTTTATCTCTGTGTGCGTGTCTGTATGTCTCTGTGCGTCTCTGTCTCTCTCTGTCTCTTTTTCTCTCTCTCTCTTGTGTCTCTGTTTGTCTGTCTCTGTCTCTCTGTCTCTCTGTCTCTCTGTCTCTCTGTCTCTCTCTCTCTTTCTCTCTCTCTCTCTCTCTCTCTCTCTCTCTCTCTCTCTCTCTCTCTCTCTCTGTGTGTGTGTTCTGTACACCTGTCTTGAGAGCTCCCCACCACTCTCTGGTGCCTGAACTAATTACCTAGTCACTTCCCTGATGCCTTTCCACAGCTGCTGTCTTCCCTCTCCAGTGCATCTTCTGAGCAGTAATTTTTAAGACATGAGCACACTGCTCTCCCTTGGCCCTACGTTCCCATTCCTGACGCACTGGTCTTTGCGACCACATGTGCATAGTTCACATCCACTTCCCAATTCTTGCTTCATGGTTATTTGTTCTTTAAATTCCTCTTCCAATTCTTAGCATAGTTTGTCACATGAAATGTCTCATCTCAGATGTCACTGCTCTAAGAGGCCTTCCTTGGTCCCTCGGGAACATTTTCTATGGTGACTTTTTAGTTTTATCTTAGCATCCTTCATCAGTTCCTAAAACAACTTATTTGTAAAAGTACCTAGAGTGTGAGTTCCTCCTCAAGAATAGAAAATCCTGGCAGGAATTCTAAGTAATTTCTATCCAGACTGGATCCCACTGCCCAGAAAAATATATACATGGGCCACTTCCTATAAGCTCTGCTAATTTCCTATCTCTCACTCTGAAGACCAAGAGGAGACCGCTTTAGTTGACTTCTAGTGCTAAGCTGGTTTGGCCCGGACAATTTCTTTAGCTTATCATATGCACATTCTGTCTGTCATCTCATGGGCCTGAAACATGAAGCTCTTCACGAAGCGACGAAGCCGCCTAGTTCCCTGCTCGGCTTTCGGGCCCCATGGCCCCAGCGAGAGGCTGTCCTGGCGCCCCATCACACCTTGCCCATCACCCTGTCTCTTTATCACCCCTTTGTATTTTCTTCATAGCATTCCCTACATTTAATTAGCTGAAATTATTTTTTCATTGTGTTTGTGTCAGGCTGTCCCATAGCACTTTAAGATTGTTCAGTGTGTGTGTGTGTGTGTGTGTGTGTGTGTGTGTGTGTGTGTGTGTGAGAGAGAGAGAGAGAGAGAGAGACAGAGACAGAGACAGAGACAGAGACAGAGACAGAGACAGAGAAAGAGAGGACAGGGTGGGGAGAGATCTGCAGCATCCCTGATGACCAAAGCAGTGTCTAGCAACCACTAGGCCTTCAAATATTTGTTGAGGGCTGAAAGGCAGACTCCACCCTGGTGGGAGGAGTCATGGATTATTTGTATTTTATTTTATATTTTAAAATATGTATTTATTTTATGTATATGAGTACACTGTAGCTGTCTTAAGACACACCAGAAGAGAGCATTGGATCCCATTATAGATGGTTGTGAGCCACCACGTGGTTGCTGGGAATTGAACTCAGGACCTCTGGAAGAGCAGTCAATGCTCTTAACCTCTGAGCCTTCTCTCCAGCCCTGGATTATTTGTATTTTAAACACAAGAAAATTGAGGCTCAGAGTTCTTTTTCCCCTTTCCTAAGGTCCCAGAGCTTATCAGGTATAAAACTAGGCTTTAAGTCTAGCCTGACGTCAAAACTGCTATCTCGTGTGTCCTGCTTCTTTTTTCCTTGGCATTTTTTTTTTTTTTTTTTGGTAGCCAGATTGTATGCTTTAGGATTGTTCTGTGACCTACTGGAAGTCAAAGTCACAAAGGTTTCAGCTTATTTCACACAAGGCAGACTTGCACACAGAGAGACATGTGCAAACATGAATACACACTCGCATGAATAAAAATACCTCTCTCAAAGCCTCGAACACATGGGTACAGGGGAAAAGTTCCTGAACAGAACACCAATGGCTTATGCTCTAAGATCAAGAATCGACAAATGGGACCTCATGAAATTGCAAAGCTTCTGTAAGGCAAAGGACACTGTCAATAGGACAAAACGGCAACCAACAGATTGGGAAAAGATCTTTACCAATCCTACTTCCAATAGAGGGCTAATATCCAATATATACAAAGAACTCAAGAAGTTAGACTCCAGAAAACCAAATAACCCTATCAAAAAATGGGGAACAGAGCTAAACAGAGAATTCTCAACTGAGGAAATTTGCAGGGCTGATAAGCACCTAAAGAAATGTTCAACATCCCTAGTCATCAGGGAAATGCAAATCAAAACAAGTCTGAGATTCCACCTCACACCAGTCAGAATGGCCAAGATCAAAAACTCAGGTGACAGCAGATGCTGGCAAGGATGTGGAGAAAGAGGAACACTCCTCCATTGTTGGTGGGATTACAAGCTGGTACAACCACTCTGGAAATCAGTTTGGCAGATCCTCAGAAAAATGGACATAGTACTACCTGAGGACCCAGCTATACCATTCCTGGGCATATACCCAGAAGATGCTCCAACATGTAATAAAGA
>CM052708.1:95412503-95440632 GCA_028551405.1 Uromys caudimaculatus
ATAAGTGGATATTAGCCCAAAAGTTTGGAATATCCAAGTTTCACTTTACAGTAACCGCTGGACTGAGAGTGAGGTCCCAGATGGAGGAGTTGGAGAAGGGACTGAAGGAGCTGAGGGAGTCTGCAGCCCCATGGAGGGAGCAACAGTGTCAACTGGCCTGACACCCCCCCTCTCCCCCCCCTCCTGGAGGCTGAACCACCAACCATAGAATACACATGGAGGGACCCATGGTTCGGACCACATGTGGCAGAGGAGGGCCTAGTCGGCTATCAGGGGGAGGAGAGGCCCCAGTAAAGGGGAAGTCAAGGTGGGAATATGGGAGTAGGTGGGCGGGTGGGTGGGAGGTGGAATTCCTTCATAGAGGCAGGGAGGGGGAGGGGATAGGAGGCTTTCAAAGAGGAGACCTAGAAAGGGGGAAACATTGGAAATGTAAATAAAGTATCAAAAAATAAAAATAAAAATAAAATAAAATAAAATACCTTTCTCTTCCTGGCATAAAATTGGTCACAGCCAACCATGTATTTACTTGAATCCAACAAAATGAAGATGCAATACCAATCATTATGTGAAAACTCCTGGTTAAAGGAATTGTTCATGTGTGTATCTATATTCATTCTAATACCTATGATTCTCGCCAAGAAGAAAACCAGACCTGGACAGAGCTCCAACCACGTGACCAAAGCATCTCAGCCACAGTGTAGCACAGGCCCCTATAGTGTGGGCCCAGGGGTCACCTGCCTCCTGAGACATCGAGTGTTTCTTGCTAAGGCAGAGTTTCTACGTTGCTTGAATCTCACTATAAAGCTATGGCACCCGTAGCATTCCCGTGTGAGAGATGAGAAAATAGGCACAATCACGTGACTGTGAGGGGACTCAGGCCGCAGCCCCAGGCTGGAGCAGGAACTCGGATGCACCGTCTGAACACACACCACTGTAGCACCTCAATGTTACCCATTTTATTCCTGCTTTTTCTCTAAGTGCTGAGTTTTGAACCCAGAGTCTTGAGGGTCTTAAGTGTGCGTTTAACCCTAATTCATACTCGCAGCCTCTTGCTCCATCTAAAGTTCTTCTCCCAGATATTGAACTGTCCAAAATCCTGCATACCAAAATCATCAGCATTACCTGAGAACGTTCAACACGTGCGTTTATTTGGTCCCATCTCAAATGTACTGAGTTGAAAGCTGTGTCTAAATAAGACCTCCAACTAAATGCTATGCACATAAGTTATATGAACGACCGATGGATACACACACAGGAAGCAGAATAATTTACATACCCAGTCCTATTGAATTCAGCTACTCAGAAGGCCAATGAGCCCTGAGACTAACATATATCCTAGTATCTGCTGCCACCTTGTGGTGAAGTTCTCACCTAGGCAGGATTCGCTCTTACCTGTTAAATCCAGAAATAATGTGCAAAATGTTTCAGGTACTGAACTTTTTTAGCTTTGTGCTTTAAAAGACTTCAACAGAAACTCAAGAAGTAATGAAATAGCCCTTTCAGTGACTACTGAGACAACCAAACACAGCTGGTCTCCTTGTTTGTGCTTCATGGGACAGCATTCGCCTTCCTGAGGAGTGGAACAGAAAAGCTCAGACCACAGAGTACCGTCCTCCTATAGACCTCACACACGGATATCTAAATGTGACATTTTTCATTCCGAATGTGCCTTCTCTGTGTAGTATTTCACACAGTACCAGGGAATTTCCCACGCTTCTGTCACATGCATCATTGGGGGACTCTGAAGTTAAAACACGGCCAGTCCCACAAATGATCGTGCTACAGTCTTGAAGAGAATGAGGGAGGAGATTCCAGATGTTTCCTGTGTGTTTTGCTCCAAACAGCCAAAAATTAGGCCGTGATCTCAGTCACGGGATGATTTTGTTTAGAAGTTCTTTTCGCTCAAGAGCTAAAGAAATCCAAAGCAGTTAGCACAGCTGAAACTGACAGCGATGGAGCGCCCTCAGTTTTGTCGATCTGAACTCGTAAAGCTTGCCTATGGGAAAATCGGCCAGTACCAAAGAATCCAGCAACCCAAAAGGAAGAGTGGCTTATTCAAAGGGAAGGGGATAGAGAGGTAGGTAACAAAGACATTATTTCCTTTCCCATTGGTACCTTTGGGCTGTTGTTGTTGTTGTTGTTGTAGTTGTTGTTTCCATTAAACCAGATCCATTGTGAAAAGGTAGTGTCTCCTTGTAAACATAATTTACAAATACAGACTGTAGGTGTCCCAGAGAGGAGAGAGTGTTACATCTGATCAGGATGCGGAGAGCTGTGGAAGTCAAGTTTGCAGTATGACAGCCTACAGGCAGAAGGCTTTACTTTCCATGTCATGTGAGATTAATGTCAGTATTAAGAAGATCCCTTTTCCAATATCAGTATGTTAGTCTTCTCACATTCCACACCAATGAATACGCAATTTCAAAAATGCATCAATGCTTTCTGTTCCCTGATAAAGCAACTTTCCCCCGCTGAAATGTGTCCTAATCCTATTTCACCACTGAACCCTCTTCAATGAAACATCAAAATAGCCTTAGACCTGGGATTTCTTGTCAAAGGCAAAACTGTAAAGATAGTCATACACTATGGGAGCATGCCACATTGTAATTTTGAAATTCAGTTTAGCAGTTTGGTTTCCAATGTATCTGGGATCTTTTGTAGTCCACCCATAAGCCACAGCCTAGGGAAACGGAGGTGTTCTCCAGGGATGCTAGAGTATCACAGACGAGGCTTGTAAACTACTAAATCAGGTGAAAGACCGCAGAGATGCTCACTCCCTCCAAGAAATCAGGCTTTAAGGAGGAAACGATGCAGGCAAATAAATCCAGGACTAACAAGCAGAAACAAACCAAAGAAAAACTTTTAAAAGTTTCCTTTCTGTCACAGATATCACAGGCGTCCTTTTCTCAGGTCCTAGAAAAACTGACGTTCTACAGTGTGTTATAGAAATCAGTGGTATGTAAAGGATTGAAGACACAGGTAACAACAGTTCAGGCTGGCTTTGCGCTCTGTCCTCCTGTGTTAGTCTCCTAACTCCTGAGTGCTCAGTGCTGTGATTACAGATTTGTGCCACCACTGCCTGCTTGAAGTATTCTTTTTCTAACCTGAACAGTTATGGAGGGCATTCAGGATCGATGAGCATTCTGAAATGTATTTCTATTGTGTGTCAGAATGACCATGCACATATTTATGGCAATATAAGTTATTAAAACACTGAAGTTACTAAGGGTCTCAGAGAGTCCACAGAAGGTTGATACTGACTGACAAGTTATCTTTGGGCAAGTAAGGAAATGGAGCATCCTCATCAGGGCACTTTATTGCCACCTACAAGAAATGTATTGCAACAGCCATGCAAAACCATTAGGACTCAGTGTGAATAGTGACCCCAGAAGGTACTTATGTACATCTGTCTCCTAGACAGGAGGAGTCTAGCCCTCGAGGTTGTCTTCCTTTCACTTCTAGAATGTATGTCCTCATTTGATCCTCAGGCTAATATGTCTGTCACATATTGAAGGCTTTATAAGGATCTAAATATATAAACTATTTCCTTTTTTCTCAGATTTCTTATAAGAGTCTACCCCATTTCAAATGAAAAAACTAAATCTTGTAAAATAAATAAATAAATAAATAAATAAATAAATAAATAAATAAATAGCATGCTCAAGGTTGTCTAGTCAGCAGGTGTGGCTCAGAGGGAAGCTGCTGCCATCAGACTCCAGTGACCACATGCCCAGCAGTACCCCTTCCCCAGAATGATTGTCTCGGAAGCTGATGGAGCAGTGTTTCGCTGGAAAATAATAATGCTTTTATATTGGTACCTGAGATGCATTACGTAGTATATGAAGTACATCTTAATGGTCATTAATTTATTTTAATCCGAAGTACAAACACATATAACATATAAACATAATATGCATGCAGAGTAGCAGCATGCTGGGATTTTGCAAAGTAATCATATCATGCTATAGCTGGGATTTCATGTTTGGGAAATGAAGATTTATGTTCACACAAAATCTTATGCCCTATTGTTTGCAGTTTTGTTCATAATAGCCCCTAAATGGAAACAAATCAAACATGTCCTTCGATGAGTGGATGGGTAAATACAGGGTGATATATCCATATTGTGGTGTATCACTCAGCAATGAAAAGAAAGGAAACGTTGGCTCAGAGAACAGTATTAGCAAAGCTCACACATCCCAGGGCTGAGGGTAAGGCTGACTCGTACAGCACCTGTCTAGGATTCCAAGGCCTGAATTTCATCCCCAGCAACAAAAAGCAACACAAAACAAAAACAAAATCAAAACAGAGACAAACAAATGCTAGAAGCTTGAAATGCTATACACTGCCTTTAGATGAAGGAATAGTAAGCAGACAGCTGTAGAACGCATGAGTAGTTGTGTCATGTGGGGTTGTGGGGTGTGTTGGCATGTGCACATGTGTGTGCTGGTACAGAGAAGCTAGAGGAGGACATCACTTGTCTTCCTTTCTAGCTCTCTGCCTTTTTCACCTAGGACAGGGGCCTGGAACTTGCTGTTTTTCCGCTAGGCTGGCTGCTCAGCCAGCCCTGATGACCTTCCTGTGTCCATGCCCCCACTAACCATTTCATGTATGTTTTAGGGATCTGGACTTAGGTCCCCATACCTGCCCTGCATTCACTTTACTGACTGAGCCATGTTTCTGGCCACTTTTTTAAAAATCCCAAATGAATTTTGTTTGTTTGCTTGTTTGTTTGTTTGTTTAGATGGCATAGAGCTGTATCCACCAACTTAGCCAAGCAAAATATGTTGGTCCCCAAAGAGGAATCATTTAATGGAAGCGACTTGAGGTTTCCTGAAAGCCGAAGGAACCCAAAGAGAAACCTGGTGAAGAAGATGAAGAGCGCTGTCGGGAAAATGCTGTCTCGCAAGTGTGGAAGCCAGTCAGCCAGTGCTGGCAGGGAGAGCTTTGTAGAGTGGAAGGACGCCGCCCCCTCCAACGCACAGGGCCTGCTGCCTAGACTTATGAAGGAGCTTCCATCTCCCAGGTTATTTACCAAGCCGAGGATGAGGAAGCTCTCACAGAATGGTAACCAATGGCAATTTAATATTAGGTGGTCAAGAGAAAGGGTAAAATGAGGACGGACTGTGGTTGGGATGCTGAATGTCCCCAAAGACCCATGTGTTGCCTTGTTCCTTTGGGTGTTATTGTTAGGAAAGTAATGGAGCCTCAGGAGCGGGGGGCTGATGGAATTGCTGTGAGTCACTGGAAGCGCTCTCTAGCCGGGCAATGCGGATTAACCGCCCCTCCCCATTAGCCCCCCTCAACTTCCTGATCCTAAAGTGAGCCTTGCTCCACTTCACACTACCAACCATTGCTGTTTGTCACACCTAAGACAGGCCAAAAGGCTCTGGACCTGTAGAATCATGGGCTGGAAAATCTAAGACTCCAACCAAAAGAGCTGTTTCCCTTTATAAGTTCATTATCTCCCAGATTTTCTTAGAGTGACAAAAGCTGAACTTCTCCTCTATACATAACAACTCTGAGGAGATTGTCTAAAATGCAAAATTTCTGCCCCTACCTAGTGTGCTGGGTAAGAATCTATGTTCTACTAGGCTTCCCCTCAGTTGGCTCATATAGTTCACAATTTGATATATGCATACAGTTTGAGAAAAAGATTGTCTTTAAGGTTCCTCTCAGTCTGGCTAATAAGTTGTCAGCTCACTCTAAACTCACTTTTGTTTGTTTGCTTTTTCCAGTCAGGGTTTCTCTGTGTAGCCCTGGTTGACCCAGAACTCACTCTGTAGACAAGGCTGGTCTCAAACCCACAGAGATCCGCCTGCCTTTGGCTCTGCCTCCCAAATACTGGGATTAAGGCGTGTGCCACCACCTCTTAACTTCTACACTTAGTTTTAATTTAAATGTATATGCACATGTATGCATAAATGGTGATATATATATATATATGTGTGTGTGTGTGTGTGTGTGTGTGTGTGTGTGTGTGTTAAAAAAATCAAGCTACAGTAGGACTCGTGGTTTTCTTCTAGAGGAAGTGAATCCCTTCTTCCAAGCAGTTCATTCCAGCAACAGAGGATAAACAGAGAATTGCAGAAATGAAATTTATAACTGGCAAGACATAAGACAACCGATGCTCGGTTTTTTGTTTATAAAAATCTTAATTGTATGTGTATGAGTGTTTTGTTTTGTCTGCATGTATGCATGTGCTCCACATGCTTGCTTGGTGCTCTGCAGAAGCCAGAAGAAGGCATCAGATCCCCTGGCATTTGCCTTACATGAGCCGCCACATGCATGCTGGGAATTGAATCCATGTCCTCTGAAAGATACCTGGTGCTCTTTACTACTGAGACATCTCTCCAGCCCGTCATCTATATAATTTTAAAATCTATTTATTTATGTCTATTCTTTGACAGCTTCATGAATGCAGATAATGGCTTTGGATGACTTTTTTACCCCCACTATCATCTTTCATTGCCATCCCTCTCCTGCTGAAACCTTTTCTCACTTCCCACAAGCTCCCCTCCTGGGGGGTGAGGGGGAGAGAGAGAGAGAGGAGAGGCCCACTGAGCTTAATTAGGTTTGTTTGCATGAGCATGGGTGGAGGTGAAAGTTTGTTTGTACAGCTTATCTAGTGGCTATGCCTTTGAAGAAATGACTCTCCGTCTCCAGCAATCATTAGCTACCAGTACTCTCTGGAGGTGGGGGTGTTGTGAGCCTCCCCAACCTGTAATGTAATATTGGTGGGCTCAATCTTGAGCAAACAATTACATACTTTCAAATATTCTAATGTACTGTGGAAGGGCCAACATCTAACCTTAACTTTAGGTCTTTTGCAATGTAGTAAGCTACTGTTTGGGGGGGTCTGTAAGTTAATACAATAACATCAATGTTTTCATTGTCTTCTATAGTTGTTTTGGTTTGGTTTGATTTTTATAGACAGGATTTCTCTCTGTAACAAGCCCTGGCTGTTTACTTTGGAACTCACTTTTTAGACCAGGCTGGTCTTGAACACACAGAGATCTGTCTGCCTTCTAAGTGATAAGGTGTGCCACCAATGCCCGGCTGTAGTTTCTTTTTAAAAAGAAAATGAACTTTAACTTCTAAAGCACTTTATAGCTTATAGAAACACTGAGCAGAAAAACACAACTTTTTTATCTCCCTTCCCCCTCTAAATTTCCCTTACTAACAACTGGTCTTGGTGTGTGTGATACATTTCCTCCATTGATATGCCAACGTTGATTCATTTTGTTGTTTTCATTTTTTTTAAGACAAGTTCTTGCTAGCCTGGAACTCAATATGTAGACCAGGCTGGCCTTGAATTCAGATCTTGAACAAAGATCTGACTTATTGATGCCTTTTAAATCAACACAGCTTACACTGGGATTCATTCTTTTTGTTTGTTTGTTTGTTTTTGAAACAGGGTCTAGCTGTGTGGCACTGAATGGCCTAGAGCTCACAAAGATCTGCCTGGTTCTGTCTTTAAAGTGCTCAAATTAAAGGCATGTGCCAGCTGGCCAGTTAGCTCAGTTGGTTAGAGCGTGGTGCTAATAAAGGCATGTGCCATGTCACCCCAGAGGACCCATTCTTTATGCTATACAGTTCTGTGGCATTTGATGAGTTTATAGTTATTCTGTTGCTATCCCTGAATAGCAATATCATTATCTAAAATTTTTCTGTAGCTTTTTAAAAGTGCTTTTCAGCACAATATCAGGAAACAGTTCTATACATGCACCACAGGGGTCAGATTTAGTCCCCTGCACCCAAAAGAAAAAACCTGATTGCTTCCAGCAACCTCTCTTTCAAGCAATTTTCTTGTTAAAATACCACTAATGCAGATGTCCAGTATCTAGCAATTATCTGACATGTATTAATCTGTATATTTCCCTGGCAAAGAAAGAAATAGCAGGTATGATGTTATGCTTCCAATCCTAGCACAAAAAAAGGTAGAGGCAGGAGGATCAGGAGTTTACCCGGACAACCTGCACTCGACTATGTGAAAGCTTGTCATTAAAAAAATGAACGAGAAAGAGCTGCTGGGAGAGCCCATCAGGACACAGAGACCGACATCTCTAAGCTAGTGGTCAACCACTGAGCTGCATCTCCAGTTTTAATCTATTAATCCACACACTGTTTTTATCTTGGTTGGAATACTCAAGCTTTCAAGTACCAGTTCTCTAGAAAATAAGGAAGTAGCCCAAACATCCCACCCCGTGTTTTCTGCAACCGAAAGACAATTGCTTTTCTCTATTGAACTCCACAACACTAAAGTCTACTTAATAAAATGAACAAACAAACAAACAAACAACAAAAACCTGCTAACTGCCTGATAAGTGCCTCTCACAAAATTAGGCACCAATAGTCAATAAAACAGTCATAGTCCCGGCTCTCATGGCATGGAAGGACTTTTAAGCAACATGCAGATAATTATGCCATGCACAAACATTAGTCTATCATGCTAAGAAAACACATGATGAGCTCTGGGATTTTAGAGGAGTTCACAAATGGCACCCTGAAGAAAGGAACTAACTTGAGATCTGAAGGGTGGCTAAGAGTCAGGTAAGGACAGGGTGGAGAGAGAGAGCAGATTCCTATGACAAAAGATGAACACATTCAAATCACAAGAGGGGACTGGACCAGGCATAAGCTATGGAAGAAATCCAGGGAGCCAAGGAGGGGCTGTTTGAAGAGGTGGTAAGCATGTGGCAGGCGACATTGAGAACTTTAAATTCTCATTTAAGAGTGATAAGAAACCACCATACACCTTCAAGCTGGGTTTTATGAAATCTACTTGCATTTTTAAAGACAACAGTGGCCACTGTGTGGAAATTAGGATTAGAGGAAGAGTGGACACAGAGAAAACTAAACAAGTGTGAAATTAATCACAGCAAGGCAGACATTAGTCTACATTTTTCAGGGCATTGGTGATAGGACGAAAAGTAATGGTCAGAGGTAGAAGTGACAACATTTTAGGTGGAGATGGTGCTGTGAAATATAATGCAATGGAGGTGTACCTGGCAGGCCCATCCAAAGTGCAACAGGTCTGGTATAAAGGGGGTTTATTGAGGAAGGGAGAGAGAGGTGTGAAGACCTGGGAAAGGGTAGAGGCAGACGTGTAGACAGGCAGGCAAAGGGAAGCAGAGCCATGAGGGCAGAGATGGGAAAGTGCAGAGAAGGGCACACATGTGTACACGTGCATGCGTGCACACACACACACACACACACACACACACACACACACACACACACACACACAGGGTGGGGGGGGAGGAAAGGGAGAGCTTGGGCCATGGGCACTCCTTACAGCCCAGGATGGAAGCCATTGCTAGGTCCCTGGGAAGGAGCCTAGTGGAACTGCCTGTAAGCTCACATTCCTCCCATTTTGTTTAACTAAAAATGAGGAATGGTGGGGCAGGAGTGAGGACATTGTATTCTTTAGACTACTTCCTGTTGACTTGGGGTGGGGCATCACCTTTGGAGTGATTGAGATGCTGGCCAAGGGATAGTTGGCTGTTTCACTGCTGCCCAGAATCTGTGAGAACATCTGTGGTTAGGGAAGTTAGGGTCCATCTGTGAGGCTAAACCAGAATACCTGTGGGTAGCCACTCCAGAGCTGTCCTGGGTGCAGATCTCAAGAAAACACCTGGACTTCATAAGATAGTGGAATATATATATATATATATATATATATATATATATATATATATATATATATATATATATATATATATATAAATGGGGGGCAGAAGATAAAGTTAAGTAGGTAAAGGAGAAAGTTTTTTCCTTAGGTGTATATTTGAAGCCCGTGCTCTTGGTAGTCGTAGGGAGGGGATTCCCAAAACCAGGGAAAGGAGAGGGATACCACCCTCTGGAATAGGTAATAGGTGGAAAACTGAGGCTGTTGATTGACAGGGGAACTCATCTGGAGTCCATTTGACCCATGAGAGGTAGATCCAACTTGAGTCTGAAGCTTACAAGAATGGTTTTAAGTTTACAAAATGAGAAATATTTTATACATGTTAGTATTACCATTGTTTGTAATCTGTACTGAAATCTACATTTTAGAAAGAGGCAATAGACTTACATCTTTGTGTCACAGTAGAAGCTTATGAAACAGTGCTTTGTTAAAAGTATGAACACTCCTTAAAGTGAGCTCAAGGACAGAAGCCTTCCCTGGAGAACAAGGGGCCAAAGCTCCCTCGATCTTCCTTTTCAATGTGACTAGCTGCCATGAAAGAGGGCCGCCTTCTTTCTACGAAGAAGTCTATACTTAAAGATGACTAAGGGAAATTTAAAATCTTGAGATTGTGATTGTGATATTAGATCTTATGGTGGAAGGCTTTACCAGAGGTAGGCTAATAATTTATCAGAACTCCATTGATTGATGTTAGAACTATGAAGTTGCAAAGTCCTAATATCAAAGTAGCATAGCAGTAGAAGAAACCTGGAGAATTTTTCATTCTTTTTTGTAGCATTGAATTAGTTAATCCACTTTAGCTCCTGGTGGGTCACGGGCATGCCACACCCACCCAAGAGCTCTCTGGATTTGAGAATCAAAGACATATATATGCCAGCTAATTTTGTTGTCTTGACTAGCTCAATGATTGGGTACTTCTAAACCTCCCTGCAGCCAGCATTCTCCCCTCCAGCATTCCTGACTTAACACCTCTTAAATCTATAGTTCATTTTGTTACCCTGGCTCTTTTTGGGTGACCCCTTTATCTTTGCTGCCCAAGACGATTCTGGGCAGCCCTTCTGGGGGCCACTTTCCTTCTTGTACCTACATTTCAGCCATTACTCCCTCCTGTTTCTTCCTGGCATGATCCGTCTACTCCCTTATTCTGTCAGAGATCCTTTCTTTCCTCCCTGTGTTTCTTCTCCCAGGAACTTATAAGTCCCATCTCTCTCTCTCTCTCTCTCTCTCTCTCTCTCTCTCTCTCTCTCCCCCCCCCCAGCTATTGATCATTGGCTCTTTATTGATCAATCAAAAACCAATTGGGGACAGAGACCTTCAACATTTGGACATATAATTTAGAGACAGAATCAAGACAAAATATTAGAACCAATTCCCAACTCCTTTTATATATCTTAAATCACTTTATCATCATTTAAGCTTTTACTTTCATTTACCAACCTTAAAACACCTTAGACCCTCAAATATTTTCTTAGGTCCTCATGAGTTAAATTTTTGTATCCTCAGATCTTACATAAACTTTACAACTTTTTCCTATCCAATTATTTACCATGAATGAAATATGGGTGGTTGATCATTGGGAGCAGTCACTGTAAAGTGAATTACTTTAGATAAAGAATAGTAATAGGTTACACCTGAAACCTGTTTATCTTTTAACATGAAACCTGTGAGCAATACAAACCTGTTTGCCTTTTAAAATAAGTGACCTAGTAGTTTCAATTAGCTAATAAATTGACTAATGAACTAACAGAGTGGTAGATTACGTTGGGGTAAGGAGCTAGTTGCTTGCTGTTCTCTAGTTGTCAAGTTACAGTTAACTTAGTCGTCATTATGGTCAGAGACCTGAGAAGGATAAATTGTAATCTGAATGGTCTATGTATCAATTAAAATGACAGAGACTAGTCCATAGTCCACTACCTAGACAGTTGTACCAGGCTCCTGTGGTTATGGCATCATGAAAGAAACAGTCTTCGGCCATCAAGCCTAGAAGATGAAAGGATTTTTCTGTGAAGGAAGAACATGGGAGAGATCAACCTCACCTTGTCTTAAGCAACATGTGGCAATCAATTCTCTGGTGTTCTGTTTGTACACAGTTGAGGCCAGGTCCTAGCAACAGGCGAGGCATTGGGGCATTCTTGCCCAGTGGTTAACGTAACAGTCCAGGAGGAGTCCTTTGTTGTTGTGCCCATATCCTCTTGGAGACCTAGGGATGGGGGTGTCACTGCTAGGATTTGGGAGTCTCTGTTTGTCATAATAAGTTTAACCATATTAAATGCCATAGTCAGCAGATCATCTGACAGGTTTGAGGGCTAGTACCTACCAAGCATATCTGAGTTAAGCAATCTTTATTTTTTGTTGTCTGCTCTAAAGTGTACCTTGCAAAGATCAAACAAGAGGCTAAATAAAGCTCAACATTGTAATTAACTGCATCAGTTCTTAGCATGACTTCAAATATATTTCTGACACATTAAAGTAGCTTTCATGAGACAACTTTATGTGTATCCCTGTTAGGTTTAGAGCCTTTAAAAATAATCAGTTTTGAATTGAAGCTCTTCAAGTATCCAAATCAAACTTTTAATTCATAAATGTGGTTCATAAGGAGACTGGGGAACTTTTCTGACCTTTATATGGTGTATCATTAGAGAACATGCAAGTATCTCTGGAGACATTGTTTCCCCCTAATTAAGATGGCTGTGAAGCCATATGTCTTTCCATAACAGAGATGGCTTCCAGTCCTGTAGTTGCCCTTAATCAAGATGGTGACGATGCTATGGTTCTACCTTCTTTATCCCATACTTTAGATGGCAAACAGCCATGTGTTGTTTATATCCCACAATGGAATCAAATTTACAGATAAATGATATGTATATACTTCAGAAGAAGTCAGATTAATGGCTTGGCTCAGAGCAGCCATTGGCCAAAGCAGTGTGTGTGTACTGCAGTCCCGGGCCCTAACAGACTTGGACCTGTTGTACACATAGAGGTAAGATACGTACAGAACATGGGGAGGTAGACCAATCAAATAGAAACAGCGCTTAGATCAAGGAAAATGTGAAGAAAGGAGGGTTTTGTTTTCTATGTGTGTGTGTGTTTTCTGATTGCTTAGACAGTGTATTGAGGACAGATTTAATAACTTTAGGAACTAGGATACAGTTCTAATGGATGAAGTATGGATGAGTGCCGACCCTGGGTACCCAGAATCCCAAGGATCCCAGGGAGTACCTAATGGAGAAGGCACAAGCTGTACTGGTAAACCATCATTACTCACCAGGGGCTAGTGCTAGGAGCACGAGCACACATGGGTCACCTGGTACCAGGATTTTTGAGATGAGTCGGGAGAGTGAAAAAAAAAGTGCTGGGAAAATGAAGCCTTATCCAGGGAAGCATTTAAAGCTGCCAAGGATCAGCCTCGGCTTAGTCCAGGTTCTGAGAGAAGGGGTGTCTGGGAACAGTGGAAACAAACAACTTGAAGTCAAATTGTGGGTCCAAGCGGGGGGCCTAGTGTTTGGGAAAATATTTCAAAACGAACCGGCACGTTCCCACACTTGCCATCAACTCTCTGCCCCAGCAGCCTGGCTGACCACGTGCTGGCAGGCAATGGCCCACCTGTTTTATCTCCTGGAGACTGACTCGGAGCTCCATTGTCTCTCCATCCAGCTCGCTAGGTTCCCACTGGCGGTCACTACCATGCCAGCCCCATGTTTCAAAACCCCCACACCCTTTGTGAGGCATATCAGGCAAACCCAGACTTTGCTGCAGTACCTTTCTCTCTGGAACCCAGACGAGCCACAGTGTGAAGGAAAATGCAACACAAACTTAGTTCAGAAACAATGGTAACTCAATCTGTGGGTGCAACAACAAAAATCCTAACCTTGTAAGCTTAATTAAATCTAAATCCTCCAGAGGTGAATCTTGACAGATCAGCTATTGAATCCAAAAAGATCTAACTCTCTCCTGCTTCGTCTCTTCCTCTGTCCAACCCGGAAGCCCCGCCTACTGGCCCAGTGATTGATTCGTTTATTCATTAGGGAGGTTCACAAGCCACCTGAGTGACTCATTCTCATTCCAGCCATCCCTTCCTGGGAGAGCATAATTAACATAAAAATACAAGCAACCCCAGAGCTATCCACAACAGCCTAGGTTCTGCGGAGATGACTTTCCAGACTCTCCTTCTCTGTTCTGCTCTGCTCTAGAAAGCTTTTTCTGGCTGTTCTAAAACTCTGGTTGAGAGAGCTAGTTTTCTGTTCAAGATAGCTCTCTCTGCTAGTAAAAATTCTAAAAGCTCTCTAGATAGCTCATAGGATTTCTGAGCAAAGTCAGAAAAGCTTCTATAAAAAGTTTTTGGAGCTTCTGACCAAGTCAGAGATCCTGTTAGGAAAATTCTAAAAGTAATTTTTTTAGTTTTTCAATTAAAAACAGAAAGCCAAAAAAAAAAAAAAAAAACCATTCTGAAAGAGCTGTGTTCACTCTTCAGATAGTCTTTTCTGGATAGCTGCTAGAAAACATTCTAGAAGAGCTCTCTGAGTAATTCTTGGTCAGCAATCTTGTTAGAAAAATACTCTAAGAGAGCTATAAAAAATTCCAAAAGAGCTGTGTTGCTCTCCATGGATTGTCTGACTAAAATCAGAAATCCTGTTAGAAAAAATTCTTAAAGAGCTGTGCTTGCTCTCCAGAGATCTTCAGACAGCTCAGCTGTCATAGAGAAAAAACAATTCTAAAGATGAACTGCTCTAGCTTTTTGCTAGCTCATTTCATGCAGACCAAAAGCCCAGTTTTTAATGTACATATCAATTCAGTTATCCTTAGGAAAAGGACAGCAAGTACATTTTTTTTAACATTGCAAAAGAATTCAGATATCTGCCTGCCTTTCTAAATTTAGCTGTGTGGGACCTTGTCCTAAAAGTACCATTCCGACCAGACCTGGATCTAAATTTGCTCTGTTCTAGGCTGACTTTGAACTCAGGAATCTGCGTGCATTGTATCTGCCTGCCTTTGTATCTTTCTGACAAGATGCCTCACACTGCAGCTGCCTCTGTTCATTTAGATCTTTGAAGAAGTTCTTCATACAATTCATAGCTCAGCCTTCTATTATATATTATGTATAATATATTGAGAAATTATATATTATTTTCTAACTCATGTTTTTAGAGTTCTTTTCCACAGTTTAAAGGGCTATCCTGAAGGTCCCAGCATTTACCATTTTGCTGAGACATTAGCCACACCTTTGCCTCCCCGACTCACGCTGTCTGACTATCATGGAGTCATTAACGTTAACAGGGAGGACATTCCTCAGAGGAATGTGCATACATGTACATTATTACACAAACAAACCTTACATCCACGGCAGGCATCAAACCTCTTGGGGGCCCATGCCTGAAGGCCCTGTCTCAAGGGCAGGAAACATGTCACTGTCCCTACCAAGGCCACATTGTCAGTGTTGGGTGGAGTGCTTACAGATCAGAAGAGCAGAAAGCAAATCAGCTGTGGGCAGAAGGGATCCCAGTGTGGCCAGCGCCAGGAGCACTCCCCTATGCCCCTCCCCCACCCCGTCATGGCACCAATGCTATGAAATGTTTCCCATTCACAGAACATGTATATCCCACTGCTCTCTCGCCTCTCCTTCCCCTCCCATTAGACATAGTTCTCCCCTCCCATCCTGATTGTCTTTTCTCCTTTCATTCTCTCTCTCTCTCTCTCTCTCTCTCTCTCTCTCTCTCTCTCTCTCTCTGTGTGTGTATGTGTGTGTGTACATGCACGTATGCACAGGCATGCAGGCATCTCTGTGTGTTTCCACTCATATTTACATCTGAAGGAAAATGTGCATTGTTTGTCTTTCCAAACCTGGCTTATTTCACTTAACATCGTGATTTCCAGTTTCATTCATTTTCCTGTGATATCATAATATCATTCTTCTTTGTGACTGAACAATATGTTATGTGCCCCATTGTCTTTATGTACTGACCTGTTGGTAGACATCTATTCTGATTCCATCTCTTGGCTATTATGAATACTGCACCAATAAATACAGATGTACAAGCATCCCTGTGCAATGTATACAGGAATGGTGAAGCTGGGGCATAACATGGTTCTGGTGTTAGTATTTGTAGGAATCTTCATCCTGATTCTTTTTTTTCTTTGACTTTCAAACAACATTTTTTGAAAATTAATTTATTTCTTTACATCTGGATCATGGCTTCCCCTCCCTCCTCTCCTCCCAGTCCCTCCCTGTCACCTCACCACCCCTACATTCACTCCATTTCGGTTTCTCCTAAAAAAGGGGGGGGGGCTCTCTTGGCATATCAAGTTGTAGTAAGACTAGACACATCTTTTCCTATTGAGGGCAGACAAGGCAGCCTGGTTAGGAAAAGGGATTCAAAGGCAGGCAGCAGAGTCAGAAACAGGCCTTGTTCCTGCTGTTAGGAGTCCCACATGAAGACCAAGTTGCTGTACAACTGTATGTGTGTGTGTGTGTGTGTGTGTGTGTATGCGCAGAAGCTGAAGGTCCATTCCATGCATGATCTCTGGTTGGTGGTTCAGTCTCTGTGAGGCCCTATGGGCCCAGGTTAGTTGATTCTGTGGGATGTCTTGTGGTGTCCTTGATCCTTCTGGCTCCTTCAATCCTTCTTCCCTGTCTTCTGCAAGATTCTCCAAGCTCCACCTAATGTTTGGCTGTGGGTCTCTGTATCTATTCTTATCAGTTGCTGGGTGAAGCTCCTCTGATGACAGTTATGCTAGGCTCTTGTCTGTAAGTATGGCAGATATCCTTAATAGTGTCAGGGCTGGAATATTCTCATGGTATGGTTCTCAACCTGGGCCAGTCATTGGTTGGCCATTCCCTCAATTTCTGCTCCATCTTTACCCCTGCATGTCTTGTAGGCAGGGCAAATTGAAAGTTGAATGTTTTGTGGCTGGGTTGGTGTCCTCATCCCTCCATTAAAAGTCTTGCTTGATTACAGGAGATGGCCATTTCAGGTTCCATATTCCCCATAGATTACTGGGAGTTTCATTGTCCTTTGTCCTGATTTCTACAGTAGTTGTAACAATTTATATCCCACCAACTGTGTATACTTTCCTTTTTTCCCTGTGTCTTCATGATCTTTTTTTTTTTTTTTTTTTTTTGCAATGAGATGAAATGTACATTCCCCTAATGGCCAAGGATGTTGAATTGAATACCTTTTCCAATATTTATTGAACATTCTTTTCTTTTGAGGACCATTTATCCCATTCTTTAGCACTCTTGTTGATTGAATGATTTGCATTACTAATATTTAATTTTGGTGTCTCCCCCTGCTACAATCTCATTATATAGCCATGACTGGCCTGAAACTCATTTTGTACACCAGGCTAGCTTTAACCTCACAGATATCCACCTGCCTCTGACTCAAGTACAACGACTAAAGAAAGGTATGTGCCAGCATTCCATACAATTATTAAAGGTATTTATAGAAGTTATTTCAATACTATATTAATCTTTGATGTGTAGCTCGCAAATATTTCTTCCTATTCTGTGGGCCACCACTTCATCTTTTTGATTGATTCCTACATTGTAAATAAGGTTTTATCTATCTATCTATCTATCTATCTATCTATCTATCTATCTATCTATCAAGACATGGTTTCTTTGTGTAACCCTGGCTGTTCTGGAACTCGATTTATAAACTAGGCTAGCCTCAAACTCAGAGATCCACCTGCCTCTGCTTTTGAAGTGCTGAGATTAATGGTGTGAAGCACCACCATCTAGCACTTCTTATTTTCTTTCTTTTTTTTTTTTTAGTGTTACAGTGTTCCAATAAAAATGTATTTACAGATACAAGCAGTGAGCTGCTTTGGCTCATAGGCCATTGTTTTATTAACCCAGTCTTAAGTCAATTCAACCAATGGATATGGATATGTATGTAAGCGTGGCACAGAGGAGTAAGTGTTCAATAAATTTGCTGTGAATAAAGTTAGCATCAGAAAACACATGCCTATTTTAAAGATACTAAGCTGTGTGTCACAAAATCCATAATCTACGGATACATTCACTGTCTTCCTGACTTCTTAGGGTCAACAGAAATAAGGGGCAAAGGAATATTAAAGGGCACAGGAGAGAGCCAAGTGCAGAAGTTTGATAAAGCTAAGTGATTATCTACCCACAGCTAATTTCCTACAGAGAGTGTTACTGAGTGATTATATCACCAGTGTTGGGAATGTTGCTCAAAGTGTTGTCACGTCACATGTGCAATGTATTTTTATAAAGACATGAATCAAAATAAGAAGAAGTTTTAAAATGATTCTCTCTCTTGAAAAATGAGCTTCCCATATCTCTTAAATAATTATTGGATTTAGAAAGCCAAGTTCTGGTTCTCAGCATCAGTTCTGCTCTTCGCCTAGTAACCACGATACTCTCATCCTTGTTACAGTCTTCAGCCAGACAAGAGTGGTGCTCAAACCCTAACTATGGGTTGTTTAGTTAGACATATGTGTTTTAGCTTGAGGTGATTCAAATCTGTTATTGGACTATATAATCAGACAATTAGTTACTAGTTTTTAAATTTTTGTCTGTGTATTTACTTTTGAGACAGTGTCTCATGTATCCTAAACTGGGTTTAAATGCTGAGTAGGGCAGATGTGAGGTCCAGAAGTTGATTTGCCTGCTGACCTTAGAATAGGTGCAGGGCTATCGCTAAGAGTGGGGCTCCCTTGCCCCATGCCCAGGCCCAGCTCTCCACTACCAACACTTTTCAGTCTGTTAACATCATGTCCTCCTGCTCACCACAAATGCCCCCTAGAGGTGCCTCAAACTGCTGAGCATGTGTGTGGCAGGTTAAATTTAGGTTCTTCCCAGAGTTTTCAGTGATGGTTCTTCATCTAGTGTCAATCATATAGACAAGGAATAGAATTCCTCTCAACTGCTCACTTGGTGATAAAGTAAATCTGTCTCAACAAAACCAACAATGCTTCTGATGCATGTGAGGGCTGCAGACCTACCTTGAGGAGGCCCTGCCCATCTCCTTTCATCAGGCTGCCTACATTAGTTTTGTTCCTCCCCATTTCAGTGGGGCACCTGGCACTGGAACCTGTGTTCAGCTTGGCGTAGTCCTTTTGGTATATTACCAGCCATTTTCAGTGGACTTTTTGGCTGTTTTTTGTGGATTTCTTAAATGCTTCTCTCTGTCTTTGGAATACAACATACTTTTCATATTCTAGTTCTTTTCCTTTACTGGGTCACATGAAGGCAGCTTCTACTTTGCCATCTTATTTATGAGTCTATGGTATCACTTTATTATCTCACTTTATTAAATATTTTAGTATTTGTATGCTTTATTTAATGCAAATGGATGTTTTGCCTACATATATGTCAGTATACTCTGTGTGCATGCATGAGTGTGTGTGCATGTGTGTGTGTATGCGTGCCTGCACACATTCGGGAGCCAAGAGAACCACCAAGTGATTATCTGTGACATTACTTCCTTCAGGGCTGCAGAACGTAAGGAGCTAGAATCAACTTGCTTTGAAAGACCTGCATAAATTGGTTTCTCTGGGTGTCTTAGTTAGTATTTCCATTGCTGTGAAGAGACACCATGACCAAAGCAACTCTTTTTTTTTTTTTAAATTGTGCATAAAATTTTATCTAGTAAACTTATTTCTAGGAATTTATGTTGACAAAAATATGTATGTACTGTGGGATATCTATCACAGTATTATATACAATGGTGAATTATGAGAAACATGTCAAAATTAAATGCAGAATTAATAAATTATGAAATTACTTGTAGACATTTCTATAATAATTAAAAATGCTATTTTTTGG
Source organism: Uromys caudimaculatus (assembly GCA_028551405.1). Taxonomy (NCBI): domain Eukaryota; kingdom Metazoa; phylum Chordata; class Mammalia; order Rodentia; family Muridae; genus Uromys; species Uromys caudimaculatus. The sequence continues at coordinate 95,431,982 of CM052708.1, forward strand.
GTAAGTAAAACATTAAAAGCCAATATTATCATTATCGTATACTTTCACATTATAAATATTATTAAAATAAATAACTCTGTAAAAACATTATGAAATTGGAAATTATTTCTGATCAATTCTTACAGTTTTATAGACCTTTTTTTTTCTCCTTTGAAATGTCAAAAGAAAGTAGACTTCAGTCAAAATAGCAGACATAACATAATCTCATAAATCACACGTTTAATGTTATTTGTTTTCAGTAGGCTTTGAAAACCTTACTACTGTCACAGTCAAGGAGAAATAAGTTGACAACTCCTGACTAAATTCAGAGAAAATAAATACTAGTCTTCTAAAATATATAGGACTCACCTCTCTAATGTGAACATAAAATTCAAATACCTCAAATTTTCTCCCTTGAGGATATGTTAGCTTCACTCTGAGCAAAGAGAACAGTCCTTTGTATTTCCCAAGGCCATTACACTGAGATTCATCAGATACCTATAACACTTGCTGAAGTTATCCCTTAAATATTTCTATTTGACCAGTATGAAGTGTCCTTCCTTATCTTTTTTGATAACTTTTGGTTGAAAGTTGATTTTATTCGATATTAAAATGGCTACTCCAGCTTGTTTCTTGGGACCATTTGCTTTGAAAATTGTTTTCCAACCTTTTACTCTGAGGTAGTGTCTGTCTTTGTCACTGAGGTGCATTTCCTGTATGCAGAAAAATGCTGGGTGCTATTTACGTATCCAGTCTGTTAGTCTACGGCTTTTTATTGGGCAATTGAGTCCATTGATGTTAAGAGATATTAAGGAAAAGTGATTGTTACTTCCTGTTATTTTTGTTGTTGGAGGTGGTATTATATTTGTGTGGCTATATTCTTTTGGGTTTGTTGAAAGATTACTTTCTTGCTTTTTCTAGGGTGTAGTTTCCCTCCTTATGTTGGTGTTTTCTATCTATTATCCTTTGTAGGGCTGGATTTGTGGAAAGATATTGTGTAAATCTGGTTTCGTCATGGAATATCTTGGTTTCTCCATCTATGGTAATTGAGAGTTTTGCTGGGTATAGCAGCCTGGGCTGGCATTTGTGTTCTCTTAGGGTCTGTATGACATCTGCCCAGAATCCTCTAGCTTTCATAGTCTCTGGTGAGAAGATTCTGATAGGTCTGCCTTTATATGTCACTTGATCTTTTCCCCTTACTGCTTTTAATATTCTTTCTTTGTTTAGTGCATTTGGTGTTTTGATTATTATGTAATGGGAGGAATGTCTATTATGGTCCAGTCTATTTGGAGTTCTCTAGGTTTCTTGTATGTTCATGGGCATCTTTCTTTAGGTTAGGAAAGTTTTCTTCTATAATTTTGTTGATGATATTTACTGGCCCTTTAAGTTGGGGATCTTTGCTCTCTTCTATACCTTTTATCCTTAGGTTCTGTCTTCTCATTGTGTCCTGGATGTTTTGGGTTAAGAGCTTTTTGCATTTTGTGTTTTCTTTGACTGTTGTGTCAATTTTTTCTATGGTATCTTCAGCACCTGAGATTCTCTTTTCTATCTCTTGTATTCTGCTTGTGATGCTTGCATCTATGACTCCTGATCTCTTTCCTAGATTTTCTATCTCCAGGGTTGTCTCCCTTTATTGTTTCTATTTCCATTTTTAGATTCTGAATGGTTTTGTTCAATTCCTTCACCCATTTGGTTGTGTTTTCCTGTAATTCTTTAAGGGATTTTTGTGTTTCTTCTTTAAGGGCTTTTACCTGTTTACCTGTGTTCTGTTGTATTTATTTAAGGGAGTTATTTATTTCCTTCTTAAAGTCTTCTATCATTATCATCATGAGAAGTGATTTTAGATCTGAATCTTGCTTTTCCAATGTGATGGTGTATCCAGGACTTGCTATGGTGGGAAACTGGGTTCTGATGATGCCAGGTAACCTTGGTTTCTGTTGCTTATGTTCTTGCACTTGCCTCCTGCCATCTGGTTATCTATAGTGCTACCTGTCCTCCCTTTACCTGACTGAGCCTGTCCTTCCTGTGATCCTGGTTGTGTCAGAACTCCTCAGAGACCAGCTGTCTCTGGGATCCTGTGATTCTGGGATCCTGTGATCCTGAGATCCTGGTGTGACCATGCTCCTGGAATCCTGGGACCCTGGGATCCTGGGAGTGTTAGAGCACCTGGGAGTGGAGCTTCCTCTGGGTGTTGTGGGACTGGCTGTGGAGTTTGCACCCAAGGTCTGCTCAGGGCACCGACCCAGACCAGAAGGAACCCGTGCCACTGGTCTGGTGGGGTTCCTGGGTCCCTGGATCCTGCTGGTCCCAGTTATTCCTGGTGTTGGGATAGATCCAAAGCAACTCATAAAGGGCAATATTTAATTGGGGCTGTTACTTGCAGAGGCCACAAGAGAGTATCAGATCCCCTGGAACTGCAGTTATAGATGGTTGTAAGCTTCTACAGTCTTTTGGAAGAGCCAGTGTTTCTAACAACTGAGCCCCTTCCCTAGTCCCATATTCATTATAGGACTAGAAAGATGGTTTAGTAGTTTATGAACATAAACTGTTCCTGAGTTCATAGCATGTTGGTAGGCTCTCAACTGCTTATAATTGTAGCTGCAGAGGATTTGATGTTCTCTCTGTCCTCTATGGGCACCTGCACTTATGTGCACATATCCATTATAGCTCCCAAACCATGCATAACTAAATTAAATCTCTTAGAAATGGTATGTATACCTGTGGAGGTCAGAGGACAACTTTATGAACTTAGGCTTGGTAACAAGCGACTTTACCCACTAAGCCATCTCACTAGCCCTATGGTAGGTAGCATTTTAATTTGCCTTTATAATGTCTACTGAGTTGAGATTGAATTTATACAAGAAAATACTGAAGAATGCTCCTACTTGGAGATGGAGAGCTGGCTCAGTGGTTGAGAGCACTTGCTACTTTGCAAAGGACCCAGGAACAGTTCTTAGTGCCCACATGGGAGCTCAAACGGTCTGTAACTCCAGTTCCAGGGAATCTGATGCCATCTTCAGACCTCAGAAAACACTATATACTTGGTGCACTCATACATAAAATGAATAAATCTTTAAAAAATGTTTAAGAAAAGGCTTGTAGCTATGGGACATTCATACTTGTGGTGTGTGAGTGACTGAGTCTTGGTAGTATTTCTGGAGAACAAATGTAAAGTCTGCTTCATGACATTGACTTAACCCTCAGTCAAAGTCTTTTCCTAATCCCTCGTGGCCAAAGTGAAAACCAGGCAGGACAAAGTTATGTGTCCAAAGAAGTAATCACTATGCCAAGACCATGGCCACTATAAGAGACAACTATGTGCAGAAGAATTCCTAATACCAGAAAAGCAAATCTGCTTTCTATTTTCAGTCCCAAGGAAGAAAAGTTTCCAAGGCCATATAGCTGCATATAATACCATCTGTCCAGAACTATTTCTTACGAAGACTGTTTGATCTAGACATAGTCTTTCCTCCTCTTCTTCCTCCTCTTTAAGCAACTATACAGCTTAATGTTGTAGAAGCAGAGACAGAAGAGGTAACTGGAGGAAATGGGCTTCTCCGAGCCAAGAGAACCACCAAGCGATTATCTGTGACATCACTTCCTTCTGGGCTGCAGAAGGTAAGGTGCTACATCAACCCACTTTGAAAGACCTACATAAATTAGTTTCTCTGGGTGTCATAGTTAGGGTTTTCATTGCTGTGAAGAGACACCATGACCAAAGCAACTCTTATAAAGGAGCTTTTAACATTTAATTGGGGCTGGCTTACAGTTTTAGAGGTTGAGTATATTATCATGGCAGGAAGCATGGCAGTGTCCAAGCAGACATGGTGCTGAAGGAGGAACTGAGAATTCTACATCTTGATCCAAAGGCAGCCAGGATCTCCTCTGCATTTGGTGGAGCCTGAGCATTGGACCTCAAAGCCCATCCCCATAGTGACATAATACCTTCAAGAAGGCCACACCCATTCCAACAAGGACACACCTAATAATGTCACTCCCTGTGGGCCAAGCATTCAAACACAGAAGTCTATGGGGGCCAATCCTATTTAAACCACCAAAACCATGTTCTAACTTCACTCACCCACAGTAATTTGAGCACCTGTTGCTTGTGTTTCCACTAAGAATTTAAGGTACAATAAGGGTATTTTCCAGATCAGATCTTTTTTTCTCTTTTTTGTTCTTTTTTCCCTTTGTCCCAGATCAGATCTTTCTACTTCTGAACTCAAATTATTCAGTCCTTCCTGACTGGCCTACACTACTTTGGAGCTTTGTGAATACTCAATGAATTGTTCAAAAGTTGAAGTCACACACTAGGAATGTAGCTGATCTAGATGCTATGTGCATGGTGGTGTTGCCTAACTGCCTAATGGCAGCTTCTGCAAAGGTATCATGGTTTATCTGATAAAGTAGCTATTAGTCATCTGTGCCATTTGAGAGTGAAATGTAGCCAGAATAAGTAGAAAATGGAATTAGTGTTAGTTAATTTTAGTTGCAATCAAAAGTGAACTAATTCAAATGGCTACATATACAACATGAAATATTATCATGTCTAGATGACCCAGGCATGTCCAACCTGTAGACAACAAGCTGAATGCAGTCTAGGACATAAATTCAAGTTTGTAAACTTAAAGTATTGAGAAAAAGAGGGAGAGAGAGGGGGAGGAGGGGGAGGAGGAGGAGGAGGAGGAGGAGGAGGAGGAGGAGGAGGAGGAGGAAGAAGAGAAGGGGGAGGAGGGAGGGAGGGAGGGAAGGGGAGGGAGAGAGGGGCCAGAGGACAACCTCTGCTGTCTACTTTAGGAACTCATTTTGTTCTGAGACTTGGTGTGAGCTCAGGGATGGGGCAAGGCTGCCTGGCCACCAAGCCTTGGGATCCTGCCTGTGTCTGTTTCCTCAGTGCTGTGATTATTAGTGTACCACCAGGCCTGGATTTTTTTTTTTTTTTTTTTTTTTAAACCTGTGCTGTCAGGATTGGATTGAGGGTCTCATACCTGCAACAGCAAGCAATTTACTTACCAAACTCCCTCCCAAGCCCGGGGTTACATTTACTGATTTGTAGCTCAGTTGTTTGGTTTTCAAGTATAAACTTTGTAGATGATATCTCAGTGTCAAAAAATTGGATCAGGAAGTCGGGCAGTGGTGGCATACACCTTTAATCCCAGCACTCGGGAAGCAGAGGCAGGTGGATTTCTGAGTTCGAGGCCAGCCTGATCTACAGAGTGAGTTCCAGGATAGCCAGGGCTACACAGAGAAACTCTGTCCTGAAAAACAAAAAGCAAAAAACAAAACAAACAAAAAAACAGAACCCTGAACTACTTTATAATAACCACTTATTTGATGCTGGCACTCAATTTTTAATTGCTTAAAAACTTCAACTCAGAAAATGGCTACAGTTCTCTAAGGTAGGCAGGCAGACATACTGCCTCATTTTAGGGATGAATCTGGGACTTTATTAATTGGTGAAAATGTGGGGGAGAGTCAGGTTTCCAATAAAGGCTGAGTGCTCCCATTCATAATTTCTCCCATTTTTTTTTCTTTTATCATGGTTCTGGGAATTGAATTCATGCCTAACACATAACAAGCACGTACTCTACCAATGAGCCAAACTCCTCCCCCTCCCTAGCTCCATTGTTAAATACTGTGTACTAAGTGTACAATGTGATAGCCACCTGTGACAATAATAATTTAAATTCGATGGAATTAAATATGTAGTTTCTCAGATGGGGTAGTGTGATGGAACACGCCTTTAATCTCATCACTCAAGAGGCAGAGGCTGACAGATTTCTGAGTTGGAGGCCAGCCTGGTCTACAGAGTGAGTTCCAGGACAGCGAGGGTTTCACAGAAAAACCGATCAAAAAGCCCAAAAGGTCTACTTTCTCAGTTACAATAGCCACTGAAGTGCCAATAAGCACATGTAGCTAGTGTCTTTTTGTACTGTATACCACAGATAAACATTTCTACCCTTGCAGAGGGGCAGAAGGCTCCATCAAACACCTTTCACTGTCACTGATAGTATACAACAGTAGTTTCGAATTTTGCTTCTGGGTTATCAGGTGCCTCTGTTCTAGGCTATTCATGGGTTTGGGGATTGCAAGGAAGTCTTGTAATGGCAGTGACCAGAAGATGAAAAATTTTGGCTATAATTAAGGATTTCTGTGTACCAAAAGACATTAGAGTTTAGCACCTGGTTATAGAGGGTTTTAGCCAACTCTCATAATGTTCCCAAAATTAGAATGATCACTTGCCCAGATTTTAAAAGTAGGACATTTCAAATAAAAATGTTTCTTTTGAAACTTTCTTTGGAAAACAGGAAGCTTCAGAAACGGAAAACCTGTAGGGTTGTAGAGAGATGCCCTCCACAGAAGGCTTGTTCTGTCTGGTCCACTCATCCTCACTCATCCTGGTCTTCAAAATCTGACTCAGCACCCAACTTTGCAATAATTATACTGGGAAAGCATACGAACACTTAGTAACCACCAATTACCATAGATGATTGAAGCTTTGGAGTCTTACTACTCCTGGTACTCAGGAGACAAATGGTGTGTGTGTGTGTGTGTGTGTGTGTGTGTTAAGTTTGGGGCCAGATTGGGGTACATGGTGTGTTCCAGGATTGCTTGGGCCTATACATTAAGATCTGGAGTCAAAACAAAACTCCAAAGACCCAAACAGGTTCCTTAGATGGATCAGAGAAAGTTCAGTATGGGCCAACCAGCAGGCACTCAGTGATGGCTCTGAGCCTCTTTCAAAGTATAGGGCCTAAACATGCCCTCAGAACCACTCTCTGCACAGCTGACCATCAAGCAAAAGGGGAATGGAGAGGAAGGCCAGCAGGTCTCAGCACCCAGGAATGCCCACAGTGATACCATTAGGACAGGTACTTGTAATCCGTAAACCAGGGAAAGAGGAAAATGTCAGGCATGGCCAAGAAGAATCCAGGCAAAGCTTCTTTATGTCTGGACTGCCATGGAAATAAGAAAACCCAGAGACACAAGGGCAACTGAAGAATTGGATACAGAGTAATGAGCTTTCGTGCTCAGCAGCCTGAGCAAATTCTTGTCTTTTCCAATGACTTGCTTTTTTCCCTGCACTGTCTATCCTTATGAGCCAAGTCATCTCATTTCTCTGTACCCTACAGAACTCTTTAAAGAGAGCTCTGGGCACGAAGAAAATACAGGGGGTGCAGAGAATATGAATACAAATTTCAACTGTTACCTGGCAAACAACTTAGAGCAAGACTGTCCAAAGGGGCCTACTGGTTGCTAGTGCAGAACTGACACTTATATCTTAATGGCATGTTTTGTATTTTGACAATAGGCACCATATTCATCAAAAAAGAGACCACACTTCCCAGCACTTAAAAAGAAGAAGCAGAGCATGGAAGCCATCCTCCAGAAATCAGAGCTGACTGTAGGCAAGCTTCAAATGCAGGTACTGGGACAAGACTTTGCCTTTTCTGCCTCAGAAGCACCAGAGACCAGGCTTAACTGTACATCTTGCCCTGCAAGACAGCACGGAGTGAGGCCCAATTAACAGTTACCATTAAGAATACTGTCAGTGGGGGGCTTATGAGAGTGGCTAAGGACATCTAGGATGGCACTGAGTGCATAAGATTAAACGAATTCCATTAAAACAAAGCACACACAGGATTGAGCAGAAATGAGGTCATCTTAACCCCTGGGTGGTAAATGTATGTTTCCAAGCTCTGTTTGCTATGAGCTCCTTTGGCATTCTCAGGAAAGACAAGCATGTCTTTGCTTTCAGCAGTTTCATTTCTTTGTATCTGTCTATCATAGGTGGATGACCTCATAGAAACAGTGACTGACAAATCCATGAAACTTTTGGAACAAAGATACGCTGAGCTCAAGCAGTGTGAGTTTCTAGGGGCTGAGATCCTTCAGTCTTCGCGGCAGTTCCAAAGGCTTTCCAAGAGAACCACAAGGAAGTACAAGCTGCGAAGAGCATGCTTCCCATGCAGCTGCTGCTGCTGCTGCTGAGTTCCTAAGTCACACCCAGCCGCAGATGACCCTGCCTCAAACAGGGTGGACAAGCAGCAGTCAACGCTGTCATCTGAACCTAACCACATGCTACAGCAGGTGGACTCCCTCATACATAAGCATGTAAACACATGTACCATGCATGCATACATGCCCCCAAATAAGTATTTTTTAAAAAGAGTCTTCAAGAACAAAACAGTAGAGAAGAAGCATTTACCAACCTCGTTCCTCAAGTCCTAACAGAGGGGGCTGCAGGAAAGCAGCGGATGGACTGACCTCATCAAAGCCATTCCTTTTTTTTTTTTCTTTTTTTTGTTATTCTATTTTTTTTTTTTTTTGATACTTTATTTACATTTCCAATGTTTCCCTCTTTCTAGGTCTCCTCTTTGGAAACCACCTATCCCTTCCCCCTCCCCACCTCTATGAGGGAATTCCACCTCCCACCCACCTGCCCACCCACTCCCATATTCCCACCTTGACTTCCCCTTTACTGGGGCCTCTCCTCCCCCTGATGGCCAACAAGGCCCTCCTCTGCCACATATGTGGTCCGAACCATGGGCCCCTTGATGTGTATTCTTTGGTTGGTGGTCCAGCCTCCATGAGGACCTGGGGGGTCAGGCCAGTTGACACTGTTGCTCCCTCCATGGGGCTGCAGACTCCCTCCGCTCCTTCAGTCCCTT
>CM052708.1:95440732-95461241 GCA_028551405.1 Uromys caudimaculatus
GCTCAGGATGATATTTTCAAGTTCCTTCCATTTGCCTGCAAATTTCATTAAATCATTGTTTTTAATAGCTGAGTAGTACTCCATTGTATAGATGTACCACATTTTCTGTATCCATTCCTCTGATGAGGGACATCTGGGTTGTTTCCAGCTTCTGGCTATTATAAATATGGCTGCTATGAACATAGTGGAGCAAGTGTCTTTATTACATGTTGGAGCATCTTCTGGGTATATGCCGAAGAGAGGTATAGCTGGGTCCTCAGGTAGTATTATGTCCATTTTTCTGAGGGTCCACCAAACTGATTTCCAGAGTAGTTGTTCTTAACAGTGTGGAAACTTGCCTACAATAAACACACACCAGAAGTACTGATCATGGTCCTCTAAAGCCTACTCATGGGCTCTAGTTTCTAAAGTGCTACTAACATCTTCTAGAAATCTACTCGTTTTCTCATGTGTATTCCAAACACCATCTTAGAATCCCTACCTGATTTGCTAAGCCAAGTGTGAGCATCTACCTAGAGTTTTGAATGAGCACAAAGATCTAGCTTGAGACATTTTATTAAAATTTTCAGATGCTGATTTCTACGTTTAAGGATAAAAATGCATTTAAAAAATACATACATATCGGATACATTTCCTTTGTGTGAAGAAATATGAATGAGGCATGAATTAATATTTGAAAGCAAAGTATTTCACCGCCAAAGTTGAAATATACCCAAAGCACAACACACCGAACGCAGGAAGCCCATGTAGCTATTCACTGTCCTTGTGAATGGCGACAGCCCATCTATGGCTTAGGGTCTGCTTCCATGGCGCTTTCTTGAGCTTCATCCACCTCTGACAGCTTGTCATCATCTGTAGTTAAGAAGACACAGAACCTTATTCGATGTCACCTACATTTTATGCCTAGCAATGCACGAAACATTTTATTTTGCATTAGCAAATACATTTAAATCAAGACATCAAAATGACAAGTTATGGCTGCAAGTGGCCCACATCATTGTTTGGTTTTAAAAACAGGCAAAGACACATCTTGTTGAGCCTAATGACTTAAGCTTGATTCTGGAAACCACATGGTAAAAAAAGAGAACTGACTTCTACTTGGCCTCTGGCCTCCAAATGTTCAACATGGTTATATGTGCAGTTCCCCGCATCCAAACACACACACACACACACACACACACACACACACACACACACACACACACACACACAGACACAGACACAAATGTTATATATTTGATTATTTTTACATATTACTAAGAGTATATAATTTGTCTGATAGATTTCATTAAAAACAAACAAACTTAGGTCTTAGCCTGATTTTTCTAAAAAAAAAAAAATAATAAGACGTCAGAGAACACAGAAAATTCTACTTGGTTACAGTCACAAGAAGGATCAAGTCTTCAATTTCTTGGCATGCCCCCATTTGCTAAGCATGCAGGCAGCCTAACACACCAATGACTTACAGTAGTTTGCCCGTGTCCGGAATCACTGATCAGGATACACCCCATTACTAATTGAAATTTTCTTAATACTACACATGTATGCAAAGCACAGATGACCACAAAATCCCTGCTCTTCTGACTGTATACAGAAAGCTGAACAGATGAGTGCTTTCTAATGCCATCCAGATATACCACTGGATTCTGGAGGTAGACCCTCTCAGCAAAGTACTCCCTAATCATTTAAAATCTCCATAAGTAGTAACTTTGGAATGTTTTTTACTTACTCTCCAATGTCTGCTGAAGTTCATGGATGGTACTAAGAAGAACGTGAAATTGTTTCCGCCTCAATTCCAGCTGTGTTAAGAAGAAAACAACTTAACTTATATGTCTCTAAATACACACACACACACACACACACACACACACGCACACACACACACACACACGTAGAGGCTAACATATATATTCAAATACCTTATCTTCAACACTTTCCTTAATATGTGAGAGATGCTCTAATTCTTTGCCCAGAGCCTCTAGCTCCCTGAGGGGACCAAAAACAAAAATCAAAACAGTGTTATATTTTGCTACTTAAGGGAAAACTTATATATATAGTATTTTGAGCACTAAATAATATTCTGAAAATAAAAGGGTTTTGAGAGATAGCTCAGTGTTAAGAGCACTTGCTCCTGTTTCAGAAGGCCCAGGTTCTATTCCTAGTGCCCACACAGTGGCTCACAACTGTCTGTAACTCTAGTCACAGGGATCTGATGCCCTCTTCCAGCTGCCATGGGCACCAGGTATGCAAGTGATACATAGATATGCATGCATAACATCCATAGAAAAGAGGAATCCAATAATCCTGTAGCAAGATTTTGAAACTGAGGATGATTTCCTAGCTCCTAAATTGTTTCAGATACAAATTTTAAAATAACAAAAAATATAATTACATAATTTCTTTTAGATACATCTATTTGTATCTATGAATAATATACAGTATTAGTATAAAATATTTGAGAGGGAGTTTTTAATTTTCATAAATGATGCTTCAGAAATTATTTGAAATTCATTAAGTGTCTTTTTTAAAGAAATATTTGTATGTTTTCAGCTGTTTTAAAGATGTGCATGCAGCACAGTCTTTATTGGTATTCAATACTCTGCTACAGTAATAGAATAAAGTACACACATTCATTTCCTTTGGGGGCATATTACACACATATTCTGAACCAATAGGTAGTGACCCTAGAGATAGCAAGGGCTCTCATCAGTCAGTGTAAGACCATGTCATCCTAAAGGATGACCCTCCCTTGGGTACACGCTGTTTCTTTGAGAGTGTAGTGTGCGGCACAGCTCTTCAGCACTTTGTATAAAGGCCAGCTTCCTGTAAAGCTCTACACTCACTTCAGTGTCTCATGCCTGTCTGGGTGATGCTGGATCACTTTGGCCAAAGCGTCATATTCTGAAAGACAAGAAAATATTTGCCAAATTAAGGCGCTTTTTGAACCTGGATTATCAAAAAGAAATGTGTAAATGAAAATAACTCTTATTCACTTTCTTAAGGAAATGACAATAATGTGGTGGCACATGCCTTTGATCCCAGCACTTTGGAGGCAGAGGCAGAAGCCAAGGCCAGTGGATCTGTTTGCTCCAGGCTAGCCTGGTCTAAATAAATAGCAAGTTCCAGGACAGCCAGGGCTATTACACAGAGAAATCCTGTCTTAAAAAAGACCAAAAACAAAACAAAACAAAAGAACTAAAACAAACCAAAAAAGTACAGTAACAATGAGAGCACAGCCGAGTCCCTTAATTCAGTCATACACACATCTTAACAACTTCATGCTGCAAACAGGGGTCCTCACTCTCACTGCTGGTGTTCCAGTCACGTGACAGAATATGAGAGGTGGGCAGCAGCACAAACAAGACTTAGCATCACCATCAATGACTGATTCATAAAAAGTTCTTAACTCTTTCTCACACCCTCGCCAAAACAATCACACACAAAAAAACACTCAAGAAAACACATCTTTCTGGACTAGTTTCATAAATCTTAGATTCTATGAATCTAAGCCATAAAACTTCACAATTATCAAATAACTAATAGCATTTTCTATTTCTGTTTAGTTTTCCACAATAGTGTCATAGTTATGGTTTCTCTCTCTCTCTCTCTCCCATCTGTCTGTCTACCTATTTAATTTAGAGCTAAGTTTCTACTAGACCCAATTATAATATTCATTCATTCATTCATTCATTCATTAATTCATTCATTCATAGGTAAGTTTCCCCTAAACCCAGGCTGACCTACAATCTGTAACCCTCATGCCTTAGCCAGTGATAGGAGTTCAAGTTATCATTAAAAACACTTTAAACATTGCTCTTTATCTTTACTTTTTCCAATTTATGTAACGGGAGGAGCAATGTCCTACTATTAAAAATAATTTCCAGGGCTGGAGAGATGGCTTGGCAGTTAAGAACATATACTAACGTTTTATAGAACCCCAATTCAGTTTCCAGCACTCATGTGTAGTTCACAACTGCCTCAACTCCAGGGATAAGGTGGCCAGTTATGGCCTCCATGGCCACCTGCACTCGGCTGTATATAGACACATGTACAACATTAAAATTATCTTCAGGTAGCCAGATAGCATACCAAGTGAAGGGCACCCTAACTTAAGAGATTAGAATAAAACTTTCAGGTAGCCAGATAGCATACCAAGTGAAGGGTACCCTAATTTAAGAGATTAGAATAAAACTAAACTTTAGTTCTGTCTTTAAAATGTCTACATTTATTTTTGTGTACTTATGTGTGTTAGAGGGACTCACTTCTCTCCTTCTACCATGTGGGTCTTGGGGCTTAAGCTCAGGGCGTCATGCTTGGTGGCATGTGCTCTTGACCACTGGGCCAACTTGCTATACCTTCACTTTAACTTTGCTATTAGGTAATTTTGTGGATAACGTTTGTTTGCTTTGTGAATAATGAAAGGTTAAAATTCTTTTCCATGTTTTTTGAAAGTAGATTCATTAAACTAGCAAATAAATACCTCAGTCTGTCATATAGTTCACATTCACAGATTAACTGTAACATTGCTTAGGGAAAAGGATCTGAAGATAGTAAAAAATCCTGAACTATTCTTGGATAAACAATAAAACTCAGCAAAATAAGATCTTTTTCAGTATACCTTGTCTTCTCTATTTTAATTAACAGAGTTTTAAGAATAAGTGTAATTGCTAATTATTTTTTGTAAACTGATTCATGTTGCAGAATTTACATTTCAATACTAAAAAATAAAAACCTCATGGAACTCGAAATCAGGAATAAAATATCTGTAACCCAAGTCCTTCAAATCCTTACCTTGTCGATTTTTTCGTATTCGTTTTGCTTGAAGAATCTGCTTTTTACACTCAGCAATTTTTTCATGTGCTCCAGCAATACTACATTCTATTTAAAAAAGGTAGTTATAATAACATATATAAGTTGTGCTTTTAAATACACATTCCACTGATAACACAACAGACAATGACATTCTAAAAATGTCTACAACACAAAGTGCTACACAGTATTACATAACACTGTGGCTGCTGACAGCAGATTCTTTATTGTAATTACTGATAATATTTTACTATAATTCACATATTGTTATCAGATAGCTTTTCCTTTAAACCACAAAAATACAATTCTAGAAAGAACTATATTTACCTATTTCTTTGTATATTTTTTCATAATTTTCCATTTCTCTGAGATTCATATCATATACCAGCAATGTTTTGCCCATTGAAAATTCACACTGGGACAGAGTGCTCAGCATTCGTTGATATTGGCTATATCTAATGAAAAAGGAAGAGAAGAAAAAGAAATTGTAAACCAAACCAAGCTCTGACAGAATTATTCGTTTAACTTAAAATAGCTTAGAAAATCCACCCTTAATATTTTCTGTACGTGAATTTATAAGTTGTTCTGGTTACAAAGGCAAGATGAGAGAGACTACTGTTCTCATCTTATCTAAATGATTTGTCTGTATCTTAAATCACCCCTAACAATATCTTGATTGGGAATTTGTTTAGAATTCTATTCTCACAATTTTCATACTTAAGCAGAAAGTAAATCCAGCAAAATTTCATAAAATTAGTATGTAATTATTTTGCAGCAACTTATATATTAACTTATTAACAAAGGAAAAACCTTCATTTAGAGATACTTAGCAAATACTGATTTGGTAAAAGTAATCAAATTATTAAGCCTGAGTTTGATCTTCACTTCTTCTTTTACTAATGTCCTTTCTGTATATTATACAAACATAAAGGAGACCTCCAAAGAGAAGAACAGAAAAAAACAAAAAACAAAAACAAACTAAAAAAAAAAAAAAACCAAAACCCAAACTTCTGATCAGTTAAGAAGCCACACTAGACAGATAAGGTGAACAGAGCATGGCCTTAATAAAGTTCCACCAGGATACTAATACAGAAACATCAGTGGAATAAAGTACCCTTCCTCTTGGGATCCAGAGTTGCACCATTTAATGAAGCTTTTCACAAGGAGATTAATTCTCCGATCATCCCCAGCACCGTCTCCATCAATCAGAAGCCGCTTCCGTATGACTTCGTCTGGAGGAAAAAGGATGAATGAGAATTAAAACCAACATTTGGTTCTGGGCAACTCTTAAGACAACAGTATATAACTACTCATTTGCTCAATGAAAAGAAAATTACTGAAATATAAATACATTTAATGCCACCAGCTGAGGTGTCACTTAGAAGAAGACAAAAATGATAAATTTTATGTGCAGAATTAAAAATCTTTTTTCTATTTTTTTTCTCTTCAAAGAAAAGCAACTGTCTACGGCATATCTGCCCCTGTCCTAAGGGCTGAGGTCTTAGGTGAAACTCTACCCTCACAATTGGCATTCTATGGTTGTTGAGAGGAAGTTTTCAGGTACAACAGAAAGGCTAAGTCAATAATTGTTAAGAGAACTACTCTTGAAGAAAAAAGAAAAAAAAAAAACAAAAAAAGCTGTCTAAACTAAAGGAAACTAGGACTGTACAGATCTCTAGCTAAGTGAGGCACTGACAAAAGAACAGAGAAAGTTTCCTTGTATGTAGTATCAAGTTACAAAAAGAGTAATGGGTCAGAGAAAAAGGAAAAGCTTCATGAAGTTAAAGGCTCTAAAGCAACCCTGTCTCCTCGTTTGTTAGAGACAGTGCAGGCTGGCCTGGAGTTCACGATGCAGCCTCTGCCTCCACAAGATGGGATGACAGGTATGAGCCACTATACCTGACTTCAGTGTCTCTCTTTTTTTTTCTTCCTCCAATGCAAAGAGAAAATAGGACAGAAAAGCAGTGCAAAATGATGATGAGAACAAATGGGGTCCCACCAGCCTGTGTGGCAGCCTGAGCTAGTGTTCTTACTAGGACCAAATGATGCTGAGCCATAATCACAAAGGCAAATGGAAATGAGGAAAAAAAGTCACTTCCTTCTACCAGATCATAACTCAGCAATAAAACTGCTGCCAAGATGTTCAAACACTGTACTCACAAACACTGTGACACATGTACAGACATAGATATAGTTAATCATGCTTGAACTGGATACGTTTGCCCTGCCCCCAGAAAAGTTTTGAGTTTTGAGACAGGATCTCTCCATACTGAGGAGGAGCTTATTCTGAAACTGTAGCAGAGGTTGGAAGTACAGGTTTGCAGCACCATGCACAACAGATGTAAGTGATGTTTTTAGCGGTGTTGTTCAAACCTAAACATGGAGGCTTGTTAAATTATGATGCACTCAAAGAATGTTACAAGGATAATGCCAAAACAACCTCTTTAGATAATCAAAGTAACTTCTGAGAAGCAGAGGATGTTGTCCAATGTGTAAAAAAAAATGTGTGTATATATGCATGTATACACTCAGAAAGTATCTCTGGAGGGATTCACAGGGAATAAACAATATTAATGATTGTTTCTGATAAGTAGATTACAGATAGAGATGAAAAATGATTTTCTTAGATATGATTTTATCATTTTTGTTTATTTTCTGGGCTCTCATTTTCTTTTAAACTAAATTTGTTATGTTTTGAATATAAATTTAAAGAACGAATAATTCCTGGCGAGCCTGCATGAATCAACAGTAAAGTCTCTGACAAGCGCGCCATTGTGTAGGCACAGGTGCAGCGGAGACAGGCCCAGGATAGGGCACCCATAGACAGATACCTTTAGAATAGGTTTCTTTGAAAAGCTGTTCAAACTACAGATTCATCTGATCATTTAAATGATTTAAAAATACTACTGCTTCAAGCTTTAATTACCAAACAACTTGAAGAGACCAAGGTAAATAAAACACAGTCCTTAAAAGAGATTAAAACACAATATTTTTGAATGAGTACATACATACATACACATTCACACACACACACACACACACACACACACACACACACACACACACACACTCTGTCACACACACATTTTGGGACAAGGTCATGCCCTGAAACTTGCTGGCTTCAAACTCCCAGCACTTGGGTGCTTCAGTCTGTCAAGTGCAGAAAGGAAAGGCACACCTTGGTAGCTTAGTGGTTAAGAATGCATACTAACTGCTCTTCCTGAGGACCCGAGTCCAATTCTCTTTACCCATCTGGGATGTCAAACATGAATACAATAGGAAACAGAGAGGGACTAAATACCACCACACCCAATATCTTAAGTCTGGTAACTAAAAATATTTAAACTATGCTTTGTGATCATGCCAGCTGTACGCTTTAAGGTCTGTGCATCTTTACATATGAATATAGTACTCCTATTTGTAAAGGTTTTGCAAAATGACCACAAGCCAAATAAACCAAATCAACAGCCCCAACCAACTTGACCTCCTTTCGTAGCTCAGACTAGCCTGGAACTCACAGCTGTTCTTCTGCCTCAATCTCCTAATTGCTGTTACAGGTGTGAGGTCTCTCCAAGTCGTCTTGGCTGCCCTGGAACTCATTATGTAGACTAGTCTGGCCGTGAACTCACAGACATCATTCAGCCTTCGCCTCTGGAGTGCTGGGATTGAAGGCTGAGTAACCATACCCAGACTGACTTCAGTATTTTATAATTGGGTTTGATGCCTACAGAAGCCTTCTAAAGAGCATCGCCTCAATTAAACAACAAAGATAGCACTTATTTTCATTATCATAGCAACAATTACTCCTATAAAAGGTATGAGCAATTTGTACACAAGATTTGAGTGAATTCTGAGAATAGGAAGCCTTGCACTTTTGGTGTAGAAATAGCACCCACTGACACACTGAGGTGTCTGTGGTAGTTAGAAGAGCATATACCTCAGAGGAGGTAGGATTTCACTGGTTCTTTATCAGTATTTCTCAAAGTTTCTAACATGGGCTTCACTCAGGAGTATCAGTTATAGTTGAGTTAAGCAATATGATATCATTTATATACCGCAACACTATAATAAATGAAAATACTCCAACAGTCTATAAGTGGGTTATCAAGTTAAATAAATTTGGTCTAGGAACAATTGAGCTGCAAACAAAGATGAGGAAATAGTTCTTGATACTAAGATAAATTAAGATGCAATTCAAAGAAATGTATAGTACGATGTCATTCAAATAAAAATGGAAAGGAGAAGTATATTTACATGTGCTTGCATTTTCTTAGTTCCACTGTAATGATATAAAAGAACAAACAGAAGGGGTTATCAAGACAGGGGCCAATAAAAAAATTAGTAAGTGGAGGGCAGACTAGAAGATGCAGGCATGTATAGTCTGGTTTGAGTACCAGAAGACTGAAAATCTGCTAGCTGTTCTGTTTAATGAGGAAAAATGCTGAAGTCTTCCCATCTTATGCCATACCTGCAGGGAGAAAGCTGTGCGCTTCAGCAGAGTTGGGGAACAGGCAGACTAGAACCTCAGAAAATTGGATGAGGGAAGACAATGTGCTCCAACATTACAAATGCTAATTTACAGTTTATACTTCTGGGAGGATGGTGTTTGCTGGTAGGCAGTTGAGCTGGCAGAGCTTTCTAGTAGGAGCAAACTGAAAACAATATACAAAATCGACTGCAGCTGGGAAAAAGCCATAAGCAAGGCGGCTTGTGAGGAGGTTGCCAAGCCGCACGCGGCTAGGAACTACGTGGCCTAACCTAAGAGGGGAATCCCAGGTGCCAGAAGGCAGGGTAGAACTGAGCGCACTTCCGACAGGAGCGAGCAGGTGGCATAGGAGAGGCTTCTGATCTAGGCAGACTCAAGGCCCTCCTTGAACCCCAGCCCTGTCCCTCTTTAAGCACAGTTCTTCACAGCTCTGGGCCACAAATCAAAACTTGGAAACAATGGTTTTGGTTGTGCACCCAAAGTCCGCTTTGTGTGTTAAGTATTTGAGATCAATATGTAACTTCTGTAAAATAAGAACACAAACCTGGTTTGTAGGAATGTTGAGTAGCATCTTGAAAATACAAGTGAAAGTAACAATGCCTGTCCATAGAAAACCCTCAAATATATTATCCTTTTCTTGATGTTAAATTTTAACCCACAAGTTGCAACACCCTAAAAATGTTACTAGTAAATTAAGACAGACAGACAGACAGACACACACACACACACAGTTACATATCTATGCATATGCATATGATGTATTCAAAATGTATTAAAAATTTTGCACAATTGTGATTGTTTATCTCAAACTTACAATAATTCTTTCTTAAATGTTGTATGGATAGTCATGGTCTAGAAAAGGGACAAGAATTACTGCCACAGCATATATACCTTGTAGCATATACGCTAACAGATAGAAAGGTACATTTCTGGTTTGTGAATAACTTCTATTCTTCTTATAGTTCCTAACATATATGGCATGAACATTTTTTATTGTCTAGCAACAACTCATAATTTAGGTTTGTACCGAACATACCTAAAACAGTTGATTTCAGAAGTTAGCATGACTGAAGCCTTCTGTAAGTAATCTGATTGCCTATACTAATCCCATCAGACCTTGGGGGCCATTCTATAAAAACAAACAAGCAAAAGAGGCTTAAAAACTATTTTATTGATATTAACTTGAGGAGAAACTATGGTCACGCAAAGATAATGTTTATATAAATTCCTATTAGATTTATAAATCCATTACCACCACTCATGAGTTATTAAGATGAATTACACGGAGCTCATTTGTTACCTTCCTCCTGTCCCCACCCTTCATGAAGTTAAAGTCATTAGGATGACTTTTAAGATCAACAGTCTTAAGAGGATACACAAAAGGTAGACAAAATGAACAAACAAGATAGTTTGACTCTTCTATGTTAATGCTGCTCTCATCTAAGATACTTATGTCCAGTTAAACAAACTGTTGATGGTAAAACCAAAATTAACTTACAATCCCAGTATTTAGGAAGCTAACGCAGGAGAATTGGGCGATTGTATAATTTAAGGATAAAACTTTGTTTTGCAAAACTATCTCAGCTAAAGAGAAATTACTTAATGTTGAACTGTCCACAGGTAATGCAGCAAGCAAACTGGATGGATGTGCTGGCGCTGGTAAACCAAAGTGCTTAACAGTGGGTCACTTGAATTCAATACAGCAGCAAACACTTGCCCATTGTGTATTCCTATGTTGCCTCTCACTGAGAAGTGTACTGGCTCAGCTAATAAATTAACTAGTCATTCGGTTTCAAAGTGCTTTACATGAATTATCACAATGTATCCTGGAAATACTCCTATAAAGCCTGTGCTATTATTATCTTCCACTTACAGATGACCGATGTCATCTTTGCCTTCATCGGAAAATGTATACAATTACATTATATAGTTCCATTATTCTGTCATATTGTTTATGAGCACATTAAATCAGGTTAAGTTTTAATAAGTGTATGTCTATGAAAGTTGTCATAGCCAAAGAGCTCTCTATTAAATGCAATGTAGAGCCACATCTCACCCATTTTTCTTTCCACGTTACTCTAGATATAAACATAGGACTCCATTCCCATTTCTCACCTATGAATCCCAGTGCTGGGCATATAGCTTAGCTCAGTGGTAGAGTACTTGCTTAGCATGCAAAGGGCTCTTGG
Source organism: Uromys caudimaculatus (assembly GCA_028551405.1). NCBI lineage: Eukaryota > Metazoa > Chordata > Mammalia > Rodentia > Muridae > Uromys > Uromys caudimaculatus. The sequence goes on from CM052708.1 coordinate 95,452,217, forward strand.
TTCAATCCCTAGTAACATGTACATACACACAGCGACACACAAGCTGCTGCTGCTATCTATGCTCCAGCATCTCTCTCCCTCTAATCTTCTCCTCTACCTAGCACCTCAGATTTATTGATGGCTTACTTAAAACTGACTGCAGTTAAATTTTCTTCCCTCAGTGCAAAGGAAAGGGCATTCAATGAAGACATACTTCTCCACAGAGGAGTGGAAAGAGGTTAGTAAAACAACTTTTCTGTTTAGAAATATTTACTGATCTTTAGTATGTATTTGATTCAGTACAAAGCTCTTTATAACTTTAATTGAGTTTCATTTTCAAAACAGCACTCTGAGGTAGATTTTCTTAGTTTCTTCATCTACACAGAACAAAACTGAGTCTCAAAGAAGCCAGGTAACCTCCACAAAGGTGAGAAGCTTGTAAATGTAAAGTGAGGATTCCTGTGGCCTCCAGAGACTAGGGGGCTGGAGTTCCCTTCTCTCACCTGACAAAATCCACTGCTCCTTTAAGGCAAGGCACAAAATCATCCAAGTCAGAAACATAAGATCATCTCTGACCTCCCACATCTGAGCAATCCTGACTTTCTCCATAAGCTCTGTTCACTTTTTGAATGCCCTCAGTTGGAGTGTTGTCATATTGATCAATGTCCTCATTACCTTCCACTGACCCACTGCAGCACTCCAAAGAGTAGAATTGGTGGATGACTTTTAAATGCACTTCTGGGGCGAAGGATGTAGATCACGATGAGGATGTCCAACAGTTTTCTAATGAACAGGACCATGGGTTCTGCTCTCGGCATTGCAAATAAAGACATCAATTAATTAAATAAAAGCAAATTTGATCACTTCGCACTAACATTTTATCTTAGGGTTTTACTGCTATGAACAGACACCATGATCAAGGCAAGTCTTATACATGACAACATTTAATTGGGCTAGCTTACAGGTTCAGAGGTTCAGTCCATCATCAAGGCAGGAACATGGCAGCATCCAGACAGGCATGGTGCAGGAGGAGCTGAGAGTTCTACATCTTCATCTGAAGGCTGCTAGTGGAAGACTCACTTCCAGGTAGCTAGGGTGAAGGTCTTTTAGCCCATATCCGCAGTGATACACCTACTCCAACAGGGCCACATCTCCTAATAGTGCCACTCCCTGGCCCAAGCATACACAAACCATCACATTCCACTCCCTGGCCCCCATAGGCTTGTCCAAACACATGAGTCTATGGGGGCCATACCTAAACATAGCATAATGCAAAATACATTTAGTTCAACTTCCAAAGTCCTCATAGTCCATTGCAGTATCAACAATGTTAAAAGTCCAAAGTTCAAATTCTCTTCTGAGATTCGTTCAATCACTTAACTACAATCCCCAAGGCAAGACAGGAAACCAGCTGAGCAAACTCCAACCACTGCATCTCCACGTCTGAAGTCAAAGTAGTCCTTCCTCAGATCTCCAACTCCTTTTCATCTTTGTTGACTGCAACAAACTTCTTTCTCCTGGGCTGGTTCCACTCCGTCAGCAGCTTTCCTCAGCAGAGAGCCCATGGCTCTGGCATCTCGAACATCTTGGGGTCTCCAAGGCAACTTCAATGTTACAGCTTCTTGTTCCAATGTCTGGGATCCACACATGATCTTCTGGGCTCCTCCAAAGGGCTGGCATCACTCCTCCAGCTCTGCCCTCTGTAGCACTCTAGGCTCGGGTTGATCCACTCCACTGCCGCTGCTGCTCTTGGTGACAATCCTGTGGAACTGGCATCTCCAATACACTGGGGTCGTCCACTGCAAGTAGACTTCACCAATTGCTTCTCATAGGTTCTCTTCGTGGTGCCAAACCTCAACTCCTTTGCATGGCCCCTTCAGTCCTGGGCCATCAACTGCAACTGAGGCTGCACCTTCTCCAATGGCCTTCCATGGCCTCTCACAGTGCCAAGTCTCAGCAGCTCTTCATGACCCCTTCATGCCTTCAAAACTAGTACCACCTGGGTGACTCTCAACACATTACCAAGGACAGCTGCAGCACGAGGAACAACCTTGGCTCTCTGGAGCATAGCTTCCTTGTGCTCTGAGATTTCACCTCTGTGATTCTGGTCTCCTCTTAATCACCACTAAGTTCTTAGCTCCAGCTAACCAGCATCACTTGTCCCAGTAGTCTCTTCTATTCTGGACTCTAAAGCCAGAGTCACATGGCTACAGCTGCTTGCAGGAGCTGGAACATGGCCCCTTGTTCTATTACATTGTCTGTCACTAGCTTTCTGTCTTCCAATTCCTTCACTGCCTAAGCTCGGCTGTCCTAGAACTTGCTTCTTTGAACTCAGAGATCTGCATGCCTGCTCCCCAAACACTGGGATTAAAGTTATGATCCACTAAGCCTGGATTTAAGTTTTTCTTCACCTAGAATTTGGTCTGTTTTAGGCTGGCCTTGAACTCAGAGATCTGCTTGTCTTTGCCTCCTGAGATTAATGGTCTGTACTACTGTGCCTCCACTTAAACTTAGTTGGGTGGAATCTTGCACCAAGGTCACTATTCTCTTAATTCAATTTAACAACCTTGAACACAGGATTCAGTTCCATTTCATTTCCTGGTGTCCCTTTAATACTCAAACAATATATTTTATATTTTTCCTCTCTCAGCTTGTTCCTTTTCATTAAAATGCTCTTCATAAGATTGAACTTTAGTAACTACACAACAGAATTAACATCAGGCTGTTTTTCTTTTTTAAAATAAGGTACATTTAAAAAATATTTATTTATTTATTTATGTACTTTATGTGTATGAGTACTTTGTCTGCATGTATACCTGCAGGCCAGAAGAGGGCAATAGATCCCATTACAGATGGTTGTGAGCCACCATGTGGTTGCTGGGAATTGAACTCAGGACCTCTGGAAGAGCCAGTATTCTTAACCACTGAGCTATCTCTCCAGCCCCCCAACACCAGGCTGTTTTTTCAGACTTCCTTTTTCAAAGCAATTAACCTAAATCTTCTGCTTGAGATTCAGCCTCAAGCAGAATCTTTGGACAATGGCAAAAAGCAGCCACATTTCCCCCCAAAATACCACAAAAACAGTTTCTAGGCCACACATTGAAATTCTTCTCCACTGAACTGTCTTGGGCTAGGTCAGCACAGTTCAAATCACTCACAGCAACAAAGTCTTCCATATTCCTTCTAGGATAGCCCATTAAGCCCCACTTAAAGCACTCCACTGCTTTCCAAATCCAAAGTCCCAAAATCCACAGTCTTCCAAACAAAAGCATGGTCAGGCCTACCACAGCAATACCCGACTCCTGGTATCAACTTCTCTTAGTTAAGGTTTTACTGCTGTGAACAGACACCATGACCAAGGCAAGTCTTATAAGGACAACACTTAATTGGGGCTGGCTTACAGGTTCAGAGGTTCAGTCCATTGTCACCAACGTAGGAACATGGCAGTGTGCAGGCAGGAATGGTGCAGGAGGAGCTGAGCGGTCTACATCTTCATCTGAAGGCTGCTAGTGGAACTGACTCACTCCCACCAGGCAGCTAGGGTGAGGGTCTTTTAGCCCACATGCAGTGACACACCTACTCTGACAGGGCCACACCTTCTAATCGTGACACTCCCTGGGCCGAGCATATACAAACCATCACATGTTTAAAACTTGACTGGATGCTATGACATGTGCCTTTAGTCCCAGCACTCAGGAGGCAGAAGCAGGGGGAATCTGTCAGTTCCAGGACAGTCAGAGTTACATAGAAAGACCTTGTCTCAAAACCAAACTAAACTTTTTCTAAGTGCTAACTAATTAATACATGCCATCTTTAATTTCTTTCATCATTTTGGGACTTGTACAAGTGGTTGGTCACTTCTAATTCCAGCTTTAAACTACCTATTTACCCTTCAAAGGAAGGGGGAAAGCAAACTTTTTCAAATTTTCTAATCACCAGTAGAAACATCACCAACCATCTCAGTTCAATTCCCAGGACCCATCTGGTGGAAGGAAAGAAGTGATTTCAGCAAGTGTCCTCTGACTGCCACCCTTATAGGGTGGCCTGCCTGGGGAACAGGTGAGGAGGGAGACAGACAGCTCAGAGGCGCAAGCTCGAACGAACACACGAACACACACACACACACACACACACACACACACACACACACACACACAGAGTAAAAGCAGTAACCTTAACTTTACCTAACCTCCCACTTTTTAATGTTTACATGCACAGCAGTCTGCAGGCGTATAAGAGGAAACACCTTTGTCTGTTGGTTCTGGGTTTCAAACATGTTAAGTAAAGCATTGCCTGGATGTAAGCTAAATACCTCCTGAATAAATGAAACTTGAATTAAAAAAACAAAAACCAAAAAGCCAAGGTTAAAATTTCCCCACCAAGTTCCGGGGCCTTTATCACCCCACATCGACATTTCCTAGGCCAGTCTTCAAATTTGGCCCTATCATTGCTTTTCCCACTTTCTGGAAGTCCTCACAGTCCTCCACTGGGATCCATAGCTACTGGTCAGCCTATCAGATAGCAGCAAGCCACCGGACCCTTTCTACCAAAGCGGGTACCTTCCAAGTTCTTGCTCCAGTTGCCTATGGTATCAGTTCATTCTTCCCCCAAACGTCCCCTTATTTCTGCTCCCAGTCCACAGACATCAACTGTCCACAAGCCATCACTCCCAATTCAGTCAGGCCAACAACCCACCCTCCCTCCCCAACATGCCCTCCTTTTGATGCGGTGGTTCAAGACGCCGGCGTCATCCCGTGTTTGCGCCTTACCTTGTAAGTCGCCCAGATACACTTCCCGACCGGCCCTCCAGACACCCCTATTCCTCTTAGAGGCTGTCCCCAGCTCCGCGTCCTCACTCCACCGCCCTCCGAGCTCCAGGGCTCCCTGGGGCCCGCCGCGCGGCCGGTGGGCCCGACCCAGCCCGGCCCGGGAAGTCCCCCAGGCGGCCCCCTCGGCGCACTGCATGGCCCGGGTCCAGCGAGCTGCCCTCCGCAGCTCCCCGCCGCGCGCCGCCCTTGGAGCCCCCACCCCAGACGGCCCGGATCCCGGCGCTGCCCCGCGTCCCCGCACCCCGCGGCGGCCTCACCGTCAGTCACGGCTCCCATGGCGTGCGCGGCGGCAGCGGCGGCGGCGCGAGCTGAGGCGGCGGTTGGCGGCGGAGGTCAAACTCCCACAATGCAGCCGGGTAAACAGTCATGGAGGAGGAGGCGGCGGCGCCCGCGGCCGCCCTCTCCGACTCCTGAGTCGCGCCGCGCCGCGCCGCCGCCGCCGCCGCGAACTCGCGCTGCCCACGTTCGCCGCTCTCCCGGGGCGCGGAGCGGCCGGCGGGTGAAGGGCGAGGCGGGCGGGCAGCGGGCGGCGGCTCGCCCCGCGGACCCCGCCGTTCCGCCTGGCCGGTGCCCACAGGCCGCCCTGGAGGCCGCGGCCAGTCGCCAGGTGAGCTTCGGGCTGCGCGCGCTCGCGAGGCTCCGCGCCTGACGCTCCAGGTGACCTCTGCCCCCGGCCGCGGGGGACCGCGCGCTCCGGTGGGACGGGGGCGCGGCGACTGCCGCCAAGTTGGCGGCCGCGCGCGCCGCGGTGGGTCTCGAACCCTGGTTCTTGAGGCGGGCGCAGCAAGCCATCCTCCCTTCCTGAGCGCTGGAGGGTGCTGGCCAAGCGGGGAAAGAAACTTGTTAACCTGTCCAGGGGACTTCACTCAGGATTAGGGGCTTAGGTCCCTGCGGTTCTCACCCCTCACCCAGTTCTCCCTCGGTGCCTTCATTTTCATACTACCTTTGCTTTTCAAAAAATGCTTCTTAAAGGGAAGTTGGAAGCAGGTGCTGGGGGAGGTGGTGCTGCTCATTGAAAAACCGTTGCTTGCGGGTGCTGAGTACACATGTCCGGAGCACACTGCAGGCCATAGTTTCAGCTCCTCTGAAAAAAGAAATCACTTTGATTCAACTTTGATGCGTGTTCTCCTAAATGGAACCATGTACGTGGTGAGAGTTGATTTGACCTCCAACAGGGTAGAGTTTTTTGGAACCCAGATTTAAAAAAAAAAAAAAAATATTTATTTATTGATTGATTGATATTTTATTTATATTTCAAACGTTTCCATCTTTCCAAATCTCCCCTTTGGAAACCCCCATCCCCTCCTCCCTCCCCCTGCTTCTATGAGGGTATTTCCCCACCTACCCACCCACCCACTCTCCTCTTCCCTCCTTGGCATTCCCCTATACTGGGGCCTCTAACACCCTTCCCCAGATGACCAACAAGGCCCTCCTCTGCCGCATATGTGGTCTGAACCTAGGGTCCCTCCATGTGTATTCTTTGGTTGGTGATCCAGGCTCCAGGAGGATGGGATGGGGGTGGGGGTGGGTGGAGTGTGTGTCAGGCCAGTTGACACTGTTGCTCCCTCCATGGGGCTGCAGACTCCCTCAGCTCCTTCAGTCCCTTCTCCAACTCCTCCATCTGGGACCTCACTCTCAGTCCAGCAGTTACTGTAAAGTGAATCTTGGGAACCCAGATTTTGTTTACCAGTTTTCATGATGCCAAGTCCCTGAACCTTCGGATCCTGCATAAAGCAACTGTATGGGGTCAATTTGGTTGTTCGGCTTTCTTACGTGGGATCCATGCATCTGCCCTGTGTTCCCTCAGGTCTTTAGCAGAAAACTTGGGATCATTCAAGTGAGATAGTTTTTAACCTCTAGGCAGAACTATGTGTATGTCAAATACAGTATTGACTTTTGTCACAAAGGCAGAAATTACCCCAAATGAAGATTTTGAGGCATAATTGACCTCTTCTAAATGTGAAACTGCTCACTGACTCCTAACTCGGACTTTGGACCCTGTTCATTTCCTTAGGAGGGAGGATAATATTAGTCTTAAATTCAGCAGGTTGGTGTGTGGCAGCCATGCCTTTACTGCTCTCTGGGCTGGCAGGTCTGTGAGTTGAGGCTAATCTGGGTCTGAATATGGAATTTTTGGTAGCCAAGCTACATAGGCAACCCCCCCGCCCCCATGCACCAAACAACAACAACAAAATCCCAAACCAAAACCAAATAAATCGTAAGTATCATTAAATGTTGCAAATGGAATATCACCTGATTATTTCTGTGTTCTGGGTAACAAACACAGTGGCAGGGAGATTTCTTGTTTACAAGGAAACTGCCAAGTAGTGAAAGCATGCTTTGTAAGAGCATTTCCTGATCTTATCAGCATCTTGCTGACTTAGAAACGGTCATGTAGTGACGTCAAATAATGGTTAATGTTTTCATGGGAAACTAGCGCTGTCATCTATAACTTAAGCTCCTATGAGCCACTCTGTCAGGTTTCCACAGGTGAACCCTGGCCAGACCCCTTTCTTAAGTTTCTTTGATTGCTCACTGTTCTCTTAGGCAGGGCTAAAAAGAATTCTAAAATAATAAGACCACAAGTAAGTGAAAAGGCTTGGACTGTATTTGAAATTAAACATTCCTGAAGATTATTGGCTCAGATAATGGGAGACCAAGTAGGAAATATCTGAGCCTTTTGAAGTCGTTGGAGTTTTCTTCAAACCATGTAATTGAATTCATTATTGCATTAAGTTGAACATCTGAGGACTCAGTTTATGTTTTGCGTTGAGAGAACATCTTGCAATGGATTTTATAGAAATGATCTTTCTGTTTGCTAAGCTGTGTCTGAAGTTAAAGTGGGGTGCACTCAAGCTTTCTGCTTTACTCGGCTTTTTTCTCTTTCTTTATTGGGGGTGGGTGTGTGTGGATCTTGACAGGAAGAAACACAATTGGGAAGTAGTATGTTTTAAGCTACTGGAAGGCTGACTTGAATGTGCAGACCTTAGTTTTAGTTGTTTACTGCAGTCACCAGTTCCTTCTTTTTTAAGAATATGAGATATTAGTTAAGGAAGTTAGTATTAACACTTCCCTCCTAAAAATATAAAGACTGATGAGAGAACCAGTGGTTTGGTGTGTCTTCTCGGTGTCGTAGCTAGGGTTTCTGATGTTGTGGGAAGCATTTCAGGATCCCCTGCCCGGGAGTGGTACCACCCACATTGAGGTGGACCCTCGAACATCAATCAGCAGTCAAGAAACTGCACCATAGGCAGGCCAGTCTTTTGTAGGCATTTTCTCGGTGAGATTCCTTCTTCCCAGGTATGTTGAGATCTATCGGAAAAAAGGTAGGTATTTCTCAAGTTTGCTTTTAGAGAAAGAGTTATTCTGGTCTGTAGAACTTCAGGGGTCTGCAAGTATCAACCAATTCTTTGATTTTTTTTTTTTTTTTTTTAGATTGTTCATTTTGTGTGTGTTTTGCCTACATATATGTAAATACATACATTACCACCAGGTGTGTGCTTGGTGTCCATGGATATCAGAAGAGGCTATTGGATACCCTGGAACTAGAGTTACAGATGGTTGTGAGCCACCATGTGGATATTGGGAAGTAAACCAGGTCTTCCAAGAACAACAATGCTCTTAACCCCTAACCTCCCATCAAGCAATATTTGATCCCCCTGTCGCTATGACTCATAGCTTTTGTTTTATGTGTATTTTTCTGCAAATAGGACATAAAGTTATAACAGAGATCCAGGATTTTAAAAACATTTGTCTTCTTACTAAATAAAAGAGAGCAACCATTTAAGCACTCTGTTTAACATTCATATGTGCATACCTGTGCTGACCAGCACTCCCTTTCCTGCCTGTTCAGTCCATCCCCCTTTCTTCCAACTTGATGCCCCCTCAGTATTTACTTATTTTGATTGCATGTGTATGGGTGTTTTGCCAGCATGTTTGTCTGTATATAATGTGCACGCCTGATGCCTACAGAGGCCAGAAGAAGGTATTAGATCTCCTGAGACTGGAGTTACAGGTATTTATGGGTGTCATGTGGGAATTGTGAATGAAACTTGGGTACCCTGGAAGAGTAGCCAGTCCACTTATCCACGGAGACATCTCTCCAGCCCTCACCACCCCCACCCACCCACCCCTTTTTTTTTTTTTTGGTTTTTCGAGACAGGGTTTCTCTGTATAGCCCTGACTGTTCTGGAACTCACTCTGTAGACCAGGCTGGT
>CM052708.1:95461341-95542170 GCA_028551405.1 Uromys caudimaculatus
CAACCTGCCAGCATTATAATGACAGGCTGCTGATAAAGTTTAAAGCTTAGGCCTTTTGCTTGGGAATCTCCCAGCTAGCCTGTCTAACTTAACCTGACTAGCCTCTGACCATGTGGCTAGCTCTATATTGCTCTGTGGTGATTGTTCCTCTGTATCACTACTTTGTGCAGAAGTTCAATCCCCTACGTCCTGCCCAGCTACTGGCTGTCAGCTCTTTATTATAACATCTGATACTTTACTAGACCGCCTTTAGGTTGGTGAGGAAGGAACAACTTTTACAAAAAGCAAAACCTGGTAATGGGCCATAGAAATGACAATACCAAAGTCCTGCCAGCACTTAAGCTCTTATCTGTGCAGAATTAACAATTGAAAGTACAGAGACATACCTTCATCCAAAGTAAAAGGTTTCCTCTATAGTTCTGCCTGTATGCACATGGGTGTGGGACCTTCTACTGAGCTTGGATGGCCTCTCAGGGCTTCTATCTTTGAAGAAAACTGACCCTCAGTCTCCCAGCAGCCACCAATTGCCAATAGTGCCTCACCTAGAGGTGGTACTTCATAAACCTCTCCCACATGTTTCTCGAGATAGACTTGATCTTGTACAAGCTCCCTGTGACTCTTAAAATCTTTTCACACACACCCTTCCTTGTGTTTCTTAAGCCTTGGGGGGAGTGATACAGATACCCCATTTCAACATCTGAGTACATGGCAGTCTCTTATTTTCTGTACTAGTCAGCAGCTACTGCAAAAAGAAGCTTCTCTGATGAGTGTTGAGAAATACACAACTCTGTGAGTGTAAAGGTAAGAACTTAAGGGGCAATTTATTACTATGTCCATATAGCAGAATAAAAGTGTTAGGTGCTCTTCTAGAGCCTTTCACCTAGAAGCCAGGGTTTTGTCCCAGCTATCAGTCTCAGGTCTAGAGTCCATATTGTGGAGCAGACTTTCAATCCTACCAGAAATTGGTTGGCTACCCCTGTAATGGTCATGCCACTATTATACTAGTAGGCATATTTTATTAGGCCAGTCTTACAGCTGGTAAGACTGTAGGTGACTTTCCTCCCCCTCAAGCATACATTAGACCTTCTAACACCATGAAAAAGCTAGCTAGTAGGGATGCAGCTTCTAGGTCATTACCAGTTTGCTGTTTCTGTGTTCTAGGTGTCAGGTTTGTGGTGTCTTCAGCAATAGGGTATTACCACCAACTTCTGAAGCATAACTAAGAGCAATGAAATAGCCTGTAATTTAGGTGTTTCGGAGCCTTTGAGGAACTTACAAACCAACATCTCAGAAAAAGTAACCCATTCCTGGCTCTGGGCTTTTATTTGATAGCCTGAGGTATCTGGGGAATGGACTGTAGTCTCTTCTCATTCCCTTTGCCTGTTATTTGATGATTCGCTGCCACCCCCCTTTATTCATGAGTGTGTGTGTGTGTGTGTGTGTGTGTGTAGGTATATATTTTAGGATGCTTCTACAAACGTCTTTAGTGTCATCCTCACCTCTATCCTGACTCCCCATGTTCCCTTACTGTTCTTGCTCCCTGCATAGCCACCATTGCTCTAGCTCCCTTCCTTGAAACCCCGCCCCTTACACAGCCCCTCACTATCCCCTGCTTTCTATTGGTAGTCCAGTTTAAATACACGTATCTAAAGGTTCCAAGCTAGCATCCTCTTATGGGAGAACACAAATGTGTGGCATTTGTCTTTCTCAGTGTGCATTACCTCACTCAAAGAATGATTTCTAGCTTCATCCATTTAGCTGCAAATTTCAAAAATTCAGTAATCTTTATAGCAGAATAGAACTCCACTGTGTAAGTATACTACATTTCCATTGTCCATTTATCCACTGAGGGACACCTAGGCTGTTCCTACCTTTTTGCTCTAGTGGGTAGAGCAGCAGTGTACATGGATGAGTTCTCTGTAGTAGGATATGAAGGTCTTGGTACTTTATATGCCCAGGAGTGGTGTAGGTGGATCAATGGTAAGTTTGTTTCTCGCCTTTTAAGGAGTCACCACACTTAGTGCACAGTGGCTACACTAGCTTACACTCTGACCAGCAGTGAGTGTTACTCTTTTTCTGATACCCACAGAAAACAATCATTTCTTTTCTTTTCTTTTTAAGATTTATTTATGATGTATACAGTGTTCTGCATACATGTATGCCTGTTGGCCAGAAGAGGGCACCAGGTCTCATTATAGATTGTTATGAGCCGCCATATAGTTGCCAGGAATTGAACTCAGGACCTCTGGAAGAGCAGCCAGTACTCTTAACCTCTGAGCCATCTCTCCAGCCCTGAAAACAATCATTTCTAAGATCCAAAACTCAGTCCTTGTTCTGAGTACTTTTGGTAGTTGTCTTAAGTCTGATTGTGTGGTGTTGAAGGTGTAAAGGCACTTCCGTTTTGTTCTGTGGCAAAGCACTGGCAGTTGGTAAGCCTCATACACACTCATAGCAAACCAGACTGACATGCTACTTGTGGCTTCACTGTGACTGTCCTTACTATATCTAAAGATCTGTACTAGGTAAACTGCAGTTGAATGAGCGGAGTTGAGCTTGATGCTCATCTTTAAATAAAGGGTTCATTTAACTCTACTTTTTTATTTCTCTGTAGCAGTTTTGCAGTTTGCCTGGGAGATATTGACACTTAGGAACTGTACTTGTGTCTTTGCTTGACAGTGGGATACGTGAGCAAAACAACTTGTGAGTTACAACAGAGTGAAGTTCCAGCTTGATTCCCTCTGCTCTATGTCTCCTTACTTGCAGGCCTTCTAGTTTTCCATCTGGATGTTGCCTGCTGAGTAGAGGTATCCCACAGGGTAGAAGTTCTCTGCATGAAGTTCTGAGCCCATTGATTAGCCCACAAGATGAATTTACGAAACTATTAAAACATTTCTGAGTAAATATGTACAGTCGTGGAATATGCTAATAATATATATTATTGCCATATAGCTTAGGTATTATCACGTAAAATGCTTTTTAAAAACTATTTTTTCAAAAATGGGCGAGGAGTGAGTGATGCTCATACTGTAGCACTTACGGGAGGGCGAAAGTGTCACATTGGACAACGCAGAAGAGGTGGCTGTTGCACAGGCAGGAACAGGGAGCCGCTTTTTCTGTGAAGGACTCTTTTTAACATGTGTTTTTATTTGCAGTTTAAAAGAAAACAAACCTAAGTTAAAAACTGAGAATGTGCGTTCTAGTTCGTCATCCCTACAGTGTGTGTCATCACCTCCTCCTGTCTGGAATCCTCACAAGTCCTCCGGGGGTTCCTGGTTAGAAGGTACACCTGTAACTCTGGGTGTTCAGTGCCATGCACCCTTCTCTACCCTGCTGTGGTGTGAGTGGGATTAAGGAACTCATAAGTGATAAGCAATTGGTCTTCCTCTGTGTTGCACTTTCAGCTCTATGGTCATTCAAGACGCTCTTACTTGGCTATCTGTGTTGACTTTTCTGTACAGGGAACATGGGTGTTGCAGAACTGGGTTATATTTTCCTTTAAATGTTGAAGGAAGCAGGGGCATTAGGAACCCAAGGAATTTGAGGTGACATATCTAAAATACCTGGGCGCAGCACTGCCGCGCCCTTCTTTAATATGAGCTGTAGTAGCAGAGGCAGGTGAATTTTTGAGTTCCAGGCTAGCCTGGTCTACATAATCCAGGACAGCCAGGGCTATATACAGGGCTATGTAGAGAAATCTTGTTTCAAAACAAATAAAACAAACAAACCAAAATGCTTTGGCTTTAAAACTAAATCTACTTGTGCTGCTTCTGTTGCCTTTGGCTACTCTTCTCGTTCCTGGAGAACATTCCTGCCTGCTGCTTTTGGACTGGATAGTAATGATCAGCGTTGGCTTTAGATTTGAATTGGGGTTTGACTCTCATTTCCTAAAATCTCTGGTTTGTTTATCTTGGGCCAGTTATGTACTAGAATTTTTAAATAGAGAAGATGGTTATTAAATAGGCTAACAGATCCAAAAGACTTGCTCTTGTTAAGGACCGTAAGTGTCCTGAAGGTGGTAGACATTTTGAGAGACATTGATTCTCATCTTTAGAAAATATATTAGACTCCCTTTCAAAGGATATCTTTGATCATTCTCATTCTCTCATTGACATTCTGAACTATCCCCCTTTCTTTTAAAGAATTTCTATTATAATTTCTAAGATTATTGTCTTGTGTGCATGTGAGCGTGGATGTGAGCATGCCCTGGTGTGCATGTGGAGATCAGAGGACAAGCAGAGGAGATCCTTGTCCTGGGGAGCAAACTCAGATGCCAGGCTGCTGGTGGGCATCTTCACCCACGTCTTGCCAGCCTCATTGTCCTACTCCTAATCCAGGAGGTCCTTTTCCATCTTGTTACTGTAGCTGGCACTTAGCATCTCTAGAACCTATCAAGACTTGTTTATTGTTTGTGGCGTGGAGTTACTTTCACTCTGAGATACTGGGAGGTTAGGTCAGAATTCTGGCTATGATAGTATTGGCCAAACCAAGAAAAGCTTGCAAATTTGAAGTTGTAATTCAAGTTACTTGGCTTTATGGCCAAGAACAGCGTCTGTGAAGGATCAGAGGGTGAATATTTTGAACTTTGCCATCTGTCTAGTTTTCCGTACTTACTCCACCCCACCATTATAGGAAGAAATGGATGGCTGTGGCTTCGTTACAGTGAAACTTCCTTTATGACACTGTCATTGGAATTTCACAACGTCTTTATATGCCACAAGACAATTTATTTTTAAGTATTAAAAATATAAGAACCATTCATAATTTGTTCTGTGTGTAGATAGCCATTGGGATTGCCCTGTGGACCATCATTTACACATTCCCAGATTTAGTCAGGTCTGGTAGTGGTGCATGCTTGTAATCTCTGCACGTGGGAGATGGAAGCAGGATCAAGGCCAACTTCAACTCCATTGTAAGCTGATAGCCAGTGTGAGCCACATGAGATCCCATCCCAGCCTCTCTCCTCTAGTAAAAGAAGAGTGGTATAGACTAGTGACACTGTCTCCTGCCTACGTGCATTCGTACGGCTGTGTGCTACCCCGTGTGCTTGGTTCTTTTGCTATGGCAGCTTGATCTTCAGTCAGTGTGTTGCTACTAATTCTCAGTGGCACTCCTATTTTAGCACATTATTACTGTGTGTCATTAGTTAATTATATTTATTGCTAAAGATGTTCTCACCTTGCCAGTTTTCTGCAAAGCTTGATGATTGAAATCTGTCATGTGTGATGGCCTTAGAGAATCCCTGCCTTCAATCCTGTCTCAAAGTTCCTGTGGTTCCTGTTACCCTGAAGGGAAAGTAATCACCGTGGCCTCTTGACCTGCTAACTAGACCCTGCTGTTCCTTATGGAAACCTGGATTTGTGTGTGTGTGCATGTGTGTATATGTATTTGGATATATATGTATGTATGTATGTATGTTTTTTTTTTTTTTTTTTTTTTTTTTAACAAATATTCCTGCAGTCTTCTACTCCCTGGAGATTAGCTCCAGATTGGTATGTCCTGACCATGTAGATACATATGTCTGTGTGTCTGTGTAATTTATCTGACAGTCCATGATGCTCTGAGGACAGCTTTTTTTTTATTTATTTATTTATTTATTTATTTATTTATTTATTTATTTATTTATTCATTCATTCATTCATTCATTCATTCATTCATTCATTCATTCAGTATGTGTGTGTATATGCAGGTGTGTGTATTTGCGGATCAGAGTAGAACTTGTAGAGGTCAATTTTTCCTTCCACCCATCATGTGGGTACTGGGAATTGAACTGAGGCCATTAAACTTGATGGCAAGTCCACTAAGCCATCTCAGTGGATCTGGAAATAGCTTCTTTAAGTTTCTCCTTTTCGCCGCCTCTGACTATTCTGTCCTGGTCCTGTAGAGGATGCATATTTGCATATTTGGGGACATGCTAAACTGCGCTTGTTGTGGTGGTTTTTTGATTTTCCTGTCTTTAACATTATTTACTGATCTGCTTGTTTCGAAGCAAGTTGTTTCAGAGCTTAAGTTTTAAAGGTACATGATACTAAAAGTAATTCATTTTGACAGTAGGAGAAATTTTAGAAATTACTCCTATCCAAGAATAACTTTAATATAGCATCAGAGAGGTGAGTTGGTATTTTACATATTTAGTGATAGAATACAATCTAAAATTTTGTTTGCTTTTTTTATATAGGTACTTTCTAGATAAAAGATAGTATCTAAATGAAAGATATCTTATTCTTAACATTAGGGGCTTTCATGATTTTTAAATTAAATTTGAAGCCCGTCATAGTAGCCAGTGCCTTTAGTTCCAGCACTTGGGAGGCAGGTGGACACACACACATGCACACACACTCACACACACAGAAAGAAAAAAAAAAAGAAAAAAAAACTAAATTTGGTGCATACTTTGGATGACAATTTGGAAAATGCAAATCCCAAACCATTAAGAAAATACTAAGTATACTTCTAGGAAATCAAAGAAATAAATTGTTCATTTTTACACAGACATATGCCCCAGACTACCCCTTTCCATATATTTTTTAGCATCAGGGCATAAAACATATTCTAAGTATATCTCTGTGAAAGATAAAATCTGTGTGTTAGGACCCACTCATAGAGCAGGGGACTGTGTAGTCTACGGGAAGGCAGTGTGGTCTGCATTGATTGCTATGGTTGGTGGTTAGGGGAAAGGAGCGTCACATGGAAGTGGACAACACCCTGTAAACACATGGCCACGGGAGCTGAGTCTGTACCAACAGGAGCTTGTCACGTGAGGTAATGAGATTTTGGATGACCTTTTTATGTTTTTATTTCTTTTCAGTTGGCATATGCTTCCTTTATAATCATGGGAAAATGATAAAACTATTGAAGAATAGGCACAATAACTGAGAACATTTCCTATTTGTTGCTAAATGAGCTTTCATTCCCTGTGATAACTAGTTCTGTTGATGATCTGTGTTGTCACGAACAAATTAAATATACTTCCTCATGTAGCTTTAAAAGGGTTTTCTGCATTACTGATATTTTCCAGAGTCTTTGAATAGGAAAAAAGAATGCAAAAAGGACCAGAAGAAACCCTCTGAAAACACACGCACAGATTTCTTCACTGCTAAGGAGAATATGCTAACTGTTCCTTATTTTATCTGTGGATTCTGATGTAGTCGGTTTTTCTTGTAGAGATAGCATGAGCGAGCAGTGAGGCATGAGCTCTTCCACTAGCTCTTCTACTTGATGGAACGGGGCTCACTTTCCTCTTCTATACACGAGGCAGTAGCACTTGACGGTGGTTGAGAAAGTGTAAGTATGAACAAGGCTTGGCAGAGGCCGCATACTTAGCAGCAGCTGAGGGAAGAAGCCACAGAAGGAGAAAGGTGAGGAACACTTAGCAGCAGCATTGGTTAGTAATAATGGAGCTCGCGCTTCTCCCTCTTCTCTTGCATATACAGACCTGCCTTTGGGCAGAAGCTTCTCTGGCCGCATTCCCTAACCAAGAATAGTGTGTTCGCTAGTTTCCCTCTTTGTGTAAACTGTGTGTGTGTGTGGTGCGTGTGCATACTTACATGCTCACACACTTACACACACAGGCTAACAACTCACTAGCATGGAATTGGCACTTCAGATGATTTGTTGAATGAGTGAGAATGGTGACGTCACTTAACTCTTTGCTTATACCATGTTGCTGAACTTTTGAGATTCTCACCTTCTTTGAAGTCTTTAAAAAAAAAAAAATTTGGTGCTGCCAGTGAAGAGAGTATGGGCTGATTGCTAGTTTTTAAGTGAATTATAGCAATTTTGTTACCTTTTATTTCTTCTTACCCAGTTATCTTCAGTTAAACTGAGCTATGGTTGTACCTGCCTTAACCATGGTCAAATTTGAAAGTGAGATCCATTTTTATCTTCTGAGATACAGTTTACTGTTTATATGGAAGTAGAAACCTTGACATAGTCATGAAGGGTTAAGTGTAGGCTGTGATGTAGTTAAGCTTTGATTGCAACAAATTTAATAAGCTATTATAGGAAGCTTTAGGAAATGTTTGGAATATAAGACACTGTAATATGATAATCCATGAAACATGAAATACTTATGTATTACCCATTAACAAGCTACTCCAAACCACTGTGGCTTCAAACAGCCATCATTTATTTTTTTTTAAGACATCTAAACATGTTGATGTTTGTGCATGGGTTTGTGGGGGTTTAAGGAGGGCACGGGCCACTGGATAGATAGATGCCCTGGAGCTAGACTTACAAGTGATTGTGAGCTGACCAGTGTGACCACCGAACTCGGGCACTCTGGAAGAGCAAGAAGCTCTCTTAGCTGCCGAGTCACCTGTCTCCACTCCACACATGGCTGCCCTCACCGTCTGCTAGCCTGAAGCTCGTGGTCCAGGCTCGGTTACCTCCTAGCTGCATGTGATCTCATCTTCCTGCTGTCAGCTCAGATTTCCACAAAGAGAGGTACCATGTTCCAAGAAGGCAAGAATTAGGCTCCTTGACGACTAGACTTAAGAGTCACAGGGTGTCACTCTGCTAGATCTGGTCAGAGCAGGTCACAAGGACAGCTTGGATTCAGGGCTTACAAGTAGATGATGCAGTTTTGTTGAGCAGGACCACAAACAGGCATAGCAGACATTGTAGTCATCTGGGGGATAGTCGACTGCCTGTTTTCACATTGGGACTACTGCAGTCCTGCTTCTGAGAATAGTGCTGCATACTTCTTTCTCAGTGTTAACTCCCGGCTAGGGATGATAATGGTATGAGGCATTATTATCACATTATACAGGTGTGGAAATAGGGCATTGGGAGGCAAATGGTGTTTGCTCACATTTTATCTAGTTAGTTGCCAAGTCCTATATATTATGGCCAATTGAGTCCTATACCAGTACTTCTTAACCTCATCATTAAGTAACTCAAATGAGACAGAGAAGTGAGAAGTGAAAGTCTGTCATTTAAAAAGTTTCAAAAAACCTAACACCTTAAAATTTTGCATAAATTTTGAATTCAGTGATATATTCCTATCTTACCATAAAATTACCAGGTTTTTGCCAGCCAATTTAAAACTTATACCTCCAATCTTTTAAGAAAACGAATTCTCCTAGATTCAAAATAATAGATAACCAGGAAGAGGCTTTTTGTTGTAAGCACTAGAAATGAAATCTGACTGCCTGAACCAACAGAAGAGGGATGTGTACAGCTGCCAGATTGCTGCTGCTGCTGTTGAAGAGGTTGGCTGCAGTGCTGCAAAGACCTAGAGTAGCTCTGGGCACTGAGGGGCAGGATTTAGGGACACCTTGGGGTCCCTGAAGCCCTCCCAGAAGTTTTTAGCCCCATTGCCCTCTGAGAGTGTGTCTCAGACTCAGGCTGGGCTCCACGGGCGTGGTGGGAATACACTCACAGCGGTGATGCTAGCTATCGGGGGAGTTGCTCTAGGAAGACATGTAGGGCAGGTAAGCCAACAGGCAGCCAGTTATCTTAACCCTTAGACCGACCATTGGGAGTTCATTGCTTTGTGCACTGTCAATCACATTTGTTATTTGCAGCAGCAGAATGCTCCCTAATTGACTCTTTCTCCAAGTCCACATATCTCCAAAGATTTGTGTTTTTGGGTTTTTTTTGAGTTGTCATATTTTTAATGTAATATTTGTACTTTTGATACTCTCATACATGCATACAATGTGTTTTGATCATACTTATTCCCTTACTCTCCCCCTAACAACCCACATCAGCCCCATTCTCCATATCCCTCCCAACTGCCTGTTCTTTTTTTATACTTTAGTAGCCCACCAATCTTTGGTTGAGGGACATCTAGGTTGTTTCTAGATCCTGGCTATTATGAATAAAGCTGCTATGAACACAGCTGAGCAAGTGTCCTTGAGGTAGGATGGAGCATCCTTTGGGTATATGTTCAAGAATGCTATAGCTGGGTCTTGAGGTAGATTGATTCTCAATTTTCTGAGAAATCTCCATACTGAGTTCCAAAGTGGATATACAAATTTGCACTCCCACCCGCAATGGAGGAGTGTTCCCCTTGCTCCGCACCCTTGCCAGCATGAGCTGTCACTTGTGTTATTGATCTTAGCTATTCTGACAGGTATAAGATAGGATACCAAAGTTGTTTTGATTTGCATTTACCTGATGACTAGGGACTTTGAACATTTCTTTAAGTGCTTCTTGGCCATTGAGATTCTTCTGTTGAGAATTCTCTATTTAGGTCTGGAACCATTTTTAAAATCTTTTGATATTAGCCCTATGTAGGGTTGGTGAAGATCTTTTGCCATTCTGTAGGCTGTCATTTTGACCTATTGATTCTGTCCTTTGCCTTAAAGAAATTTTTCTGTTTCATGACGTCTCATTTATTAATTGTTGATCTTAGTGCCTGTACTACTGGTGTTCTGGTCAAGAAATTGTCTCCTATTCCAACGTGTTCAAGGCTATTTCCCACTTTCTCTTCTATTAGGTTAGTGTATCTGGTTTTATGTTGAGGTCTTTGATCCACTTGGACTTGAGTTTTGTGTAGGGTGATAGATATGGCTGTATTTGCATTCTTCTACGAACTGTTATCCAGTTAGACAAGCACTATTTGATGCCAGGGGAATTCAAAAGAAGACAGGTAGGAAAGGTTCTAGAAGCCAGAGGGTCTTGAGGGCACCATGAGAACACAGCCCACAAAATCAACTAAGCAGGACTCATAGTGGCTTACAAATACTGAATCGACTATCACAAACCCTGTATTGGTCTGAATATACGTTGTGGTTGTGTAGTTGGTGTTTTTGTGGGACCCCTAACGGTGGGGGTGGGGGTACCTCTGACTCCTTTGTCTGTGCTTGGGACCCCTTTCCTCCTCCTAGGTCATCTGGTCTTATTGTAATTTGTTATGCTGTGTTTGGTTAATATCTCCCAGGAGGTTGACTCTTTTTGTTTCTTTATTTGTTTTTCTGAAGGAAAATGGAGGAGTGGACCTAGGGGAAAGGGGAGATGGGAGAGCCCTGGGAGAAGAGGGGAGGGCCCTGGGAGAAGAGGAGAGAGCCCTGGGAGAAGAGGGGAGGGTCCTGGGAGAAGAGGGGAGGGTCCTGGGAGAAGAGGGGAGGGCCCTGGGAGAAGAGGGGAGGGCCCTGGGAGAAGGTGGGAGAGCCCTGGGAGAAGAGGGGAGGGCCCTGGGAGAAGAGGGGAGAGCCCTGGGAGAAGGTGGGAGAGCCCTGGGAGAAGGTGGGAGAGCCCTGGGAGAAGGTGGGAGAGCCCTGGGAGAAGAGGGGAGGGCCCTGGGAGAAGAGGGGAGGGCCCTGGGAGAAGAGGGGAGGGCCCTGGGAGAAGAGGGGAGGCAGGGAAACTGTGATCGGGGAGGCAGGGAAACTGTGATCGGGTGTAATGTATGTAAAGAATCAAATGATTCTTTAAAAACAGAAAATGAAAACAACAAATAGCCCGCCACGCTGTATAGTTCTGGGTGGGAGGCCATCCACTGGAGTGTAGTCAAACTTCCTGGAGACACACTCTGAAAGAAAACAGATTTTCTCTTCCCCAGAAGCCATGAACTAGAGGTGGGGGGTCCATATTTCTCTTAACTGTTCTTACACCCCTGTTTTGGTAAATGTTACTAGTACATATCAATTTATCTATGCAAACCATCTCTGTGGTAAAACTAGCTTTCCTGAGTCTTGCATTGCCTCAGTTTCCTTTACTTTTAACTGTTGCCAAGGTTTTACTGTGGTTTAAGGTTTTACTGTGGCAAGGTTTGAACTCCGGGCTTTGCACTTGCTAGGTGAATGGGATTACCTGTTTGCATCACTCCAGGCTTTCTCCTCCTGCTCTTCCTTATCCTCCTCTTTCAGACACAAGCTGATGTTTTCTAACTTAGCATTGGTAATGGCCTCATTGCTACATTCTTACCCAATGCACAGAGATTGTGTCAAGACCCAATTAAATAAATACAATTCTCTAACTGTCCTGCAGTCATTTTCAGTTCTATACCCTACCTCCTTTTTAGACCTTTTCCTCTGCAGGCCATAAGCTGAAGGCGCCACCTGCAGTTATATACGGTTCTCACAAACGTAAGTGAGACCACATTTCAAATACAACACATTCAGTATGATTTTATTCACACTATTTTTTTATGCATATGTTTTCTGTGTTTCCTAATCTTAAGCCAGGAAACAGCTCCTATTTTCTGATGATGTGGCAGAAGGGGCAGCAGTTTCCCTGCGCACATGGGGCTGCTGGGAATGGTCATCACCTCGATTCCTTCGGGGTGCTAAAGGCACTTCTAGAGCTGGCTGACAGCTGTTGGGGCTGGTTTTCTGGGTTCTTAAGACTTTGAGATGAATTGGAAGTGGGTAGACTAATATTTGGCATTCTTCATACAAGGTCCCTTGTCTGATTGGGGGGGACACTGCTGTGTGTCTTAGTCTATTTGGGTTGTTATAACCAAGTGTGTTGAACTAAGTAGTTTGTAAACAGACTTTTTTTTTCCTCCATAAATCTGCATCCTGGGGAATACAAGACCAAGAGGCCAACATAGTAAAGGCTGGAATTGGGAAGGTCTCCTGTTTCAAGATGGTATTCTGTGTTTCAGGCTTATACTGTGAAAAGGGCGAATGAGCTTCCTTGCATTGACTCTTTAAGAGCTCTTGTACCAGCCACGAGGGATCATCCCTCCTGAGCTTTCCAAATGTCAGCTAATAGCAGCTTCCAACAACAGTTCCCGGGGGGGTTCAGTAAATGAATTTGGGGAGACAGATATTCAAACAGGGCTGCATGAAATGAAGGTGTCCTCCAGTCACTGTGGTAATTGGTGGCAGCTTTTTCTTGCCTCCATGGCCCAGTGTCTTTTTCTACTCTCCCTCCCCTCTCATAACCCTCTGAGAAAGTTATTTTCCTGTCGCTGGCCATGACTATTAGCTGGTTTTGAAGTACCTCTTCGGGTCCTTGAGTCACTGTGTAATTACCACCTTGTGGTGTAGTCGCATGTCCTCTCAGGCCCTGGGCTCCTCTTTTAAATGGCCCTCACTGTTTTCTAGCATTCAGGTCTGTACCACAAGAGGTTTTGAGAGGTGCGCTTGACTCTTGTTTAACTCGGGTTTTCAGATAGTTTTCTCTGAACAGTAGGGTTTAGTATTTGGCTTTTCTCCATCACTTCTAAGGTTCATTGTAATCTGAACTATAAACTCATCTGTGAAAGTAGTATAGAGGGTTCTTGTTGGGTTTGGTCTTTGCATCAGAGACAGCTCAGGATGAAAAACGTCTTATTTTAGCACTTAATGCTAGTTTTTGAAACTATCTTTTCCTAACTTGTTTCAGGCACAGGTTTTTACAGCTTGAAGCACTGCATAAGCACTAGTGAAAAAAGCTGTCCCCCCCCCCCTGCTTCATTTTTACTTTGTCTCATGGTTTTAGAGATGTTTTGAAATTGTGAAATCCTTGAATTTAATTCTGAGAAGAATGCTAGCTGAGTTCTGTAGTAGAAAGTCCATACCTTTTCTTTCTCCTGTGTTCACTAGTAGTTTTTCTGTTTTGGCAGATTGCATATACCATTTTTAGTGCTCTAGCTGAATAGCCCTGTGGTTCCACTAGAAGGTGATACCCAAGGCCTTATTCTCTGTGCCCTTAGCTCCTACTCTGTGGCTTATTAGAGTCCTAGTAGTTATAACTTCAAATCATTTGCAGATCGAAGTTAGAAGAGACCACTTGCCATTGCACAGTTTAAAGGAATCACTTGCCTGAATTTACTAGCTTCCTGAAGCTAGTAAAGGTATTTATGGAAGCCAAGATTCCCTGTTAATGTATTTCAACACTAGAAGATATTGAATGTTCAGCTATTACAGATGATGAGAAAGCCCAGTGTTTGGAAGAGATGGTCTCGTACTACACGCAAATGACACTGAATTGGAAACAAGTGGTCGTACTGAACAGCAGTCATGATCTGGAAGTTGGCAGGACTCTTACTGTGCCTCTTTCTTTAGCTAACAGCTAGCAACAAGTAGCTTTCTTCTCCATTAGGAAAGCATCAAGTGCCAATCAGCTGAAGGCTGCAGAGGTTTTATTGGCTAGCATGTGTAGTGGAAAGACCCCTAATATGTTTTATTGCTAATCTCTTGGCCACGTAATTGCCTATGCTCTGGCATTCTGCTTCTCTTTTAGAGCAAAGCAGTTGCATTCTTGTTTTTTGTTTCAGAAGTACTTCACAGTCTTAAAAATAGTGAACTTTGGCTTTAGAGATTCTTAATTATCTCAGTTAAGGTTGTAATATAAGCCAGATAACACGTTCATGCAATGTAGCACTATTGGTTTTTACATCTCGAGTGGTTTCTGAATTAGACATCAGAGTCTGTAAAATGATTATACCTTTGAAAAAATGGTAAAATAGGGGCCTGAGAGATGGTTCAAGTTCAGTTTGTAGCACCCAGAGGACCCAGCCACTCACATGACAGCTCACAACTATCTGTAACTGTCCCAGAAGATCTGATGCCCTTTTCTAGCCACATTGGGCACCAGGCATGCACATGGTACACGGACATACATGTAGATAAAAGTCATACACCTAAAACAAACAAATAAAAAAAAACCTTTAAAAATGATAAAATATACAACAGCTAACTGAGCAATTTGCAGTTTTCATTTTTGTGAGAATTGTATAAGTTTAGGTCTTGTGGAAAACCTCAGTGCTCACAGAAGTTTTTATATAATAATTTTTTCCTAACCGGGCAGTGGTGGTGCACGCCTTTAATCCCAGCACTTGGGAGGCAGAGGCAGGTGGATTTCTGAGTTCTGATGCCAGCCTGGTCTACAGAGTGAGTTCTAGGACAGCCAGGGCTACACAGAGAAACCGTGTTTCGAACCACCCCCCCCCCCAAAAAAAAAAGGTTTTTTCCTGATTACAAAGATGGTGTTTATAGAAACTCAAAGTTTCATAGAAACACAGAACACAGCAGAAGTAACTCATACACTTGTATTGCTCAGATAAGGCATTATTATTAATATTTGATATGTATCTCCTCACTTGCTTGTTTACCAATACAGTAAACATTTAAAAGAATTGCTTAGAGTTCAGGGTATGGGCTTATAAAAATGGGTAATATAGGGTGATCAAATTTAGTTAACCCTGCTGCTGCCCAGACTGCCTCCCAGGCCTTGCCCCTGGGTCTATGGGAGGGGCGTCTCCTGTGGGATGGAGAGGGAACGCTGCTTTGGCTCACATGTAGTGCACTAGAACATTTTCCCTGCACACTGAAGGCTACCTGCCTGCATCATTGTGCTAGCAGCAACTCAGCCAGCTCTGAACCACTTACTGGTTGCAGAGGGAGATAGGAATCCATCAGTTCTTATCAAGCCCATGGAAGAATTAATTCTTGAATTCTTAGTATTCACAAATACAGAAACCACCAGGTTACTTGTGCCACATTACAGCAAGGTAGAGTGTGGAGAGACTCCTAGGTAATTTCAGTTAATATGTAGCCTCAACTCCAGTTGGCTTGCTAAGAGGAAGAGCTCCGAGAAGGAGCTCATAGCAGGTTTCTGTGTAGTATGTAGTACCTACCCTCTCTTTTGCAGAAGCACAGTTGGAATCTGCTGAAGAGGCAGACTGAGCTAGGCTCAGCAGGGTTTTCTCAGCCTGCCCATCCTTTGCTTTGGTGCTGGAGATTTTGTGGCACATTGAACTGGGGAGCCAGAAGGAAGAAGTGTAGTGAGCAGCAGGCTGGTAACAGGGTAGTTTGTCCTTCTTCCTGCGTTGACTGGTGGAAAGAGGCTTCTCGGGGCGAAGAAACTCACAAAGGGAAATGGCACTTAAATTAAACTCCCGGACAGTGAGGCAACTCTTGGGGCTGTAGCTATAGGGTAGGGTCCTTCCTACTGGAGCTATAGTACTGTGGGAGTCAGCCTGTACTGGGAAATGGCAGTACCAGAGCAGAGGGAGCAGAAAGGCACACTCTCCTGCTGGCCCTCTTGCCTCCTTTGATCTCCTTCTACTTCCTCTTGGCCAGGCACTCCAGTAGCTTGACAGCAAGTAACCTATGGATAGACTTTGGAAGTCAGCTTCTTGCAGTGCAGAGGAGGTCCACAGTGGTGGAGACTGGCCTGGGGTCAGTTCTTGTATCATTGACCTCATCGTCTTCTTTAAGGAGCTGGCTAAACATGCAAAGAAACTTAAGAGTATGTGGCCTGTCGATTAGGACTCAATTCAATTCTTGAATATAATATGAATAAATATAAATAGTCCAAAGTGCTTCTTAAAGACAATTATGACATTTCACATTTAATATGTGTGTTTGGGGGGCACGCGTATGTTTGGTGTCACGGTGCCCATACAGAAGTCAGGGAACAACTTCCGGGGGTTGGTTCTCCTTTCACCTTGTTGGTTGTGGGGACTGAATTCAGGTGGTCAGGCTCAGCAGCAGGTGCCTTTGCCTGCTGAGCTGTCCCAGGCCTCTGTTTCCCACATTCTTACCAGCATAATTAGTCAGCAAGCAAATCCCAATACTTTTCAGGAGAGTCTGTCTGGGTACATTTTGTTCTTGCTAGAGTTAAACTAAAAATTTTCAAACATTCATATTTGATAGAAATGGTGCATGCCTTTAATGCCAGCACAAAAGCAAAGGAATCTCGTGAGTTCAAAGGCCAACCTGGTATGTAGTGAATTTTAGGCCAGCCAGAGCTGCAACAAAGTGAGGCGCTGTCTCCAAAATAAATCATGTTCATTGTGTATGAAATTTATCTTAAAATGTAAAATTTAGAATTTTAGTAACACATTGATGAAGTTGTTTTGTTGTTGTTAAGGTTAAGGTATTGTGATGGCTATTCCTGGTTGTCACCTGACTACATCTGGAATGAACTACAATCCAGAAATGGAGGGCTCACCTGTGATCCAGATCTTGGGGCTGGAAGACACAGGCTTCTGACCAGATCTTGGCTTGGGATGACAGACGTTTTTTGATCTAGATCTTGAGGCATAGTGGCCATGAAAACCTTAGGCCCAGTACATTCCTTTAATCCCAGGAGACTGAGGCAAGCAGATCTCTGAGTTCAAGGACAGCCTGGGACCGAGCATGTTCCAAATCCAGGCATGGTGGTACACACCTTTAATCTAGACCACACCTTCTGCTGGAGGCCTGCATAAGGACAGTGGAAGAAGGAAGACTCATTCTTTTTCACCTGCTTGCACTTACTTGCTTGCACATCTGCTGGAACCTACCTCTTCAGGATTCCAGCTTATACAGAAGACCAGCTGAAACAACTAGTGTTGTGGGCCTGAGCAACTACTAGATTCTTGGACTTCCCATTCACAGCTGCCCATGGTTGGGTGAGTTGGACTGCAGACTATAAGTCATTACAATAAATTCCCTTAATATAGAGACATTCCATAAATTCTATGACTCTAGAGAACCCTGACTAATACAGATGTAAAAGTGGGACTTAAAAATCCTTGCATATTATCTCTTTATTTATTTGAAATAGAATACATTTGTAAGAAGATTTTTCTCTGCTTATTTAGAAATACAATAACATATTTTTAGGTTATTAAAAGAGAATGTTTTAGTCTAAATCTTGATGAACATTGGACTCTGAGAGATGGAAAGATAAAGTATTTTCTCTGTGCTCCAGAGACTGAAGGTCAGTAGTGAGGTCCTTGCCTAGCTGTAAGAGAGATAGGTTCTTAAATGAAGCATCAGCTGGGGTTAGAAAGAAGGAAAACTTTCAGTTTTGTCTTCCCAAGATGGCTCTAAGACAGCTTACAGATATTTACCAGAAGTCTTGAGTTGCTGTACTCCGGAATGGAAATGATAGGCCAGCTCCAGTGGTACTGCCTGCAGGCAGCTGGGGTCTGTGAGCATTCTTCTTCCGCTGTGGGTGGCCATTTCTGTGCTGTCTTCCCATTGTACAGGGTGGACCGCATCCGGAGCCTTCACCCAAGGCTGATGTTTCTGGCCTCTGCTTGCATTTCTATTTCATCATGTGTTGCTCGTGCCCTCTAGTTCTTTGGGCTTGCCATCTAGGTCTTTCCTCTTGAGGGTTCATTGGCCTTGTGTGCCTGTTGCCTCAGACCTCCCTAACAAGGCTTCTGTTTTGTGGTCTCACTTTAAATGCCATCTCTTCATACAGGCCTTCCTTGCCCTTCCAAACAAAAGCTAGTGATCATATTACTTGCTTTCAAACTCAGGTGTCTTCAGGCACCCTGCCTGTCTCCTTTGAAGCCCATTTTCATAGTGTTTCAAGGTTTTGTGGCAGTCTTCCTACTAGAGTGTAATCAGCAGAAGAGCAGGGTTCCCTTGTCTGCCATCTGCCTCCTCAGTGGGATCATTTGCTTGGTGGGAGCTGCAAAAGGAAGACTGCCTCTCGGGTGTTTGACTCCATGGAGTCTCAGTCAGTGCCCTGCAGAGTGGGGATACTGATGGGAGTGGCTGTCACTAATGGACTGCTTAGTATGTGCCAGACATTGCTTTGCTTGCATTGTATATCTAACCAATTAAACTTGAAAGGACTTGGCTGGAGGTCACAGAACTAATTCCCAAAACAGATTGTTCTTAGTCATGCCTCCAACCCCCCGAGCTCCCCCACCCCAGTGAAATCTAAAGGAGAACGTCTTTAAAATCTTACTTTATTATTTTATGTGTATAGGTGTTTTGGCTGCATGAAAGTCTGTGCCCCACTTGCCTGCTTGGTATTTGTAGAAGCCAGAAGAGGGTGTTGAGTCCTCTGCAGTTACAGATGGCTGTGAGCCATCACACTGGTGTTAATTGAACCCATGCTAAGAATGTTAGTGCTTCACCTGGGGATACATTCCACATATAGCCACCAAACATGGACATTCTTGTGGATGCTGAGAAGTGCTTGCTGATGGAAGCATGATAAGCTGTCTCCTGAGAGGCTCAGGCAGAGCCTGACAAATACAGAGGCGGATGCTTGCAGCCAACCATTGGACTGAGTGTGGGGTCCCAGATGGAGAAGTTGGAGAAGGGACTGAAGGAGCTGAGGGGTTTGTAGCCCAATGGAGGGAGCAACAGTGTCAACTGGTCAGGCCCCCCCACCCCTGGAGCTCCTGGAGACTGGACCACCAACCAAAGAATATACATGGAGGCACCCATGTGCTGGCCACATATGTGGCAGAGGAGGGTCTTGTTGGCCATCAGTGGGAGGAGAGGCCCTTGGGTCTGAGGGTGTTCAATGCCCCAGTGTAGGGGAATGCCAGGGAGGGAGGACGGGAGTGGGTGAGTGGGAGGGGGAGCACTCTCCTAGAGGCAGGGGGAGGGGGGATGTGATAGAGGGTTTCTGAAGGGGAGACCTGGAAAGGGGAAAACATTTGAAATGTAAATAAAGAAAATATCCAAAAAAAAAAAAATTATATTAAGTTCAAAAAAATAAAATAAAATAAAAAAAGAAATTAAAAAAAAAAAAAAAAAGCATGTTAGTGCTGGCTAGTGAGCAGGCTATAGAGCCTAAACCCAGTTCAGAGAATCAGAGTCTGTTATTGGCTCCATCTGTATGAAAGGCTAGGCTTACCCCTGATTCTTGGGGAAGTTAGCTGTGTCTGTCAGCATCCCATGGTACAGATATGTTCATTGTAAACAGTATTCCACAGGACTAAACCTTACACATTAGGGGCTAGAAGTCAGAATCCTGCAGGCTATGTCAGGGAATTGTTCCTTCCCCTAAACATTATTATGATATCCTGATAGCTTTTTTTCTGATGAAAACATTTTGAAAGTAAGAAGTTTCAAGTGGAGTACCTTTCAGACCGTCAGATACAGTCCTTGTGGCTTGTCTGTCACACACAGATTTGCTTCAGTCTGCTTTGGCATACAGTGAAAGAACTCAGTCATCAGCTGTTTGTAGCAAGTCTGTTCTTACTGTCTTCTGTGGAAGTAGTTGCTGACCTGGTGCTCAGCATCCTTTTACCTGTTACTGATTTATCTCTTTTGCTTTTCACCTGGAAATATTTACCTTTGAGCTTATGCAACATGTATAATGCCTCTTGTAGGATTTTCAGGCAGTGTTCAGTGTTGCTGTGCATTGTGGCTCACAGCTCTCAAGTTAACATGCGTTGTCTCTCTATCGGAGACAACTTGATTGAAGCATAGGAAATGACATTGTTTTAAACGTCATGGTTTTGGGCCATACAAAGATAGTGAAATTGGCAATGAAAAAGGTTTGAGATGCCTTAGTGGGGCAAGACTAGTGTTACCTGGGATGAGTGGACAACATGGGGATACTCTTATACCACAGAGTCTGTCATATGTGAGGATTTCTTTCATATACTCTACCTGACAAGTATGATGTTAGCAGAGAAGGAAGTCATGAACTTTCCTAAGCTGTCATCAGGCAGCCAGAGACCCGATTCAAACCAGTATGCGTCTCTGAAGCTTCTGCGCCAACAGCTTTTTTGATGGACTGGTTTACCTTGTGCTCACTCAGTAGCTCTGCTGGGAGCTGTTTTCTGTTAGATTAATTGGAGGCATGAGGTGTAGTGTCAGTACATAGGAGAAGCTAAGTAAATGTTTGTTGATCATTAATTGTAGTCTGGTTAGGTAGGAAAAGGCAGAGCAAAGTGGTGTTAAGTCTGACTCCAGCCTATTTTTCGTTTCTGGGAATAGGCCATTTACCACAGACACATGGCTGTAGTCTGAGGTGGAGTTTCCTAGTGTGTGTTTCATGGGAGAAATGCCAATTTGTGCAATTTACTCATCTCCAGAAATCTTTTTCTTATATCACATGGCCTCAGTGTCTAAAAATCTCCAGAGTCTGACTTTGGATTTGATTATTATTTTCAATAAAGAAAAACTAGTGACATTAAAATATACAAACCTCAATAGGAAACTACATGTGTATGTCAAAATTATATCCGTATAGAATCTGATTTTCTTTAGCTCAAGTCATTGGATGTGTCAACACAGAAGAAATACCATTTAATAGTATAGGAAGGAGGGTTTCTTCTAGCTCCAGCAGTAAACAAGGAACATTTAAAGAGAGACATTTCTTAACAACAAGAGCAGAAAAAGACAGGAAGAGTTTAATGGTGGTCTTCCAGTCATTTGAAACCTGAAAGGGATCCAGTCAGATGATAGTCTGGTTTCCAGCACCCACTTCATGATTTATTTTAGAATGCTGCAGAGTGAAGATACACAGAAGGCAGTTGTGATTATTCACTATGGAAGTGGTTTGTGTAAGATTTTTAATCCCCTCTGGTGGTGGGTGACTCATATAGGATCATGTAAGCACCAGAAATTGAAAGTCTGCTCAAACTTAGCACTCAGATATTCATTTCTCTTGTATAATGATACGTGTGCATGTGTGTGTGTGCATGTGCACACTTGCATGTGACGTGTATATGGTAGTGGGAGGGGAATTTATGGGAGTTGGCCCTTTCTACATGTGAGTCCCTGTGATTGAACTCAGATCTTTATGTTTGGCAAAAAGCACCATTACCTGCTGAGCCAGCATGCCTGAAAGCAGATGTTGGTTTCTAGTGTCACTTTCCACTGAAGTATGCTAGACATGACTGGATTGTATGAAAGGAGCAGTATGAGATGAATCTTTCTTTGATGCCAGAAATAAAGGGTGCTGACCACACATGTGTCCATCCATTGCCTCCACCCTCCATCCAGTCACTCATGGGATGTGTGAAATGGACAGAAAGCCAACTGAACGAGCTCCCCGTGGGAAAGCTGGAGCTGGCCAGTTCTTCTGGGTATTTTGTGGTGCTAGAGAGTTGAACTCTAGTTCTGCTCATGTCATGCAAGTGCTCTACCACTAAGCCACATTCTTAGCTTAAGCTGGAACCAGTTGAGCAACTAAGAGGACATATTATTTGAATATAACCTAAAAATGTAAAATAAGTAAATATACATTGTATTTATAAAATAGACTAATACAAGCACAAATGTATGCAATAGAAATTTAATAAAGTAAGGCAAACATTGCTGAATATATACTGATTAAAAAATAGATGAAGAAATGGGAAGGAATTGACAAATCTTTCTCTCTTTTAAAACAATATCTTGCCAAGTGGTGGTGGTGCTGCTCGGCTTTAATCCCAGCACTCAGGAGGCATCTTTGAGTTTGAGGCCTGCATGATCTACAGAGCAAGTTCCAGGACAACCAGGGCTACAAAGAGAAACCAAGATAGATAGATAGATCAAAGAGAAACCAAGATAGATAGATAGATAGATAGATAGATAGATAGATAGATAGATAGATAGATAGATAGATGGATAGATAAAATGGACTATGTTTTGCTTATCATTTGACAATTCTATGTATGTAAAACAGTGTGTTTTAATATCCATCCTCAACTCTCTCCTTCAGCAGCCCTCTGTCACTTTGTGGCTTTTGTTTTGGGAGCTCAGTAAGTCTAATTAGTGCTGTCTGTTGGAATGCAGACTGCTCTCGTTAGCTTGTTGCAGGGCAGCATGGATGTAGTAAGTTCATGATTACAGTGGCCATTGTATATCTAGGTATCTCACAGCATTTTGCTTCATTCTCTGACTCCTAACATTTGTTCCTCTCCTTTGCTGTTCCCTGAGCCTGGGATAGAAGTTTTAGGGCTAAGTACTCAATATTCCTAGCCCTGTCTCTGGTTCTGTGTTTCATCATTAGTTGCTAAGCACTGTAGAAAGAAGCGTCTCCAGCCAGTCCTGAGGGCAATACTAATCTATATGTGTGAATATAAACTTTAGAAGGTGGTTTGACCATATGTCCATTTAACAGGACAACAGTAGTAGGTTCCCCCTCAGGCCAGTGACCTCCCTAACCATGAGATTTG
Source organism: Uromys caudimaculatus (assembly GCA_028551405.1). NCBI lineage: Eukaryota > Metazoa > Chordata > Mammalia > Rodentia > Muridae > Uromys > Uromys caudimaculatus. The sequence continues at coordinate 95,484,074 of CM052708.1, forward strand.
ATCAAGTTTACAGTAATAAGCATGAGTTCTCTCCTATGGAAGAGCCCTCTAATCCAAAAGTGGTCAGTTAGCTCTTTAATCCCTGTTGCACCAATGGCACACTTTGCTTGGGAGGTTGGTATTGTAGCATACAGGATTTATATGTCTAGGAAATAGCAGTGATGGTTTCTTACCCAGTAGCCTGGATGGCATGTTTCAGCGCTGTGAAAGCTATGGGGGGGGGGGGTTGGGGTTGGGGAGAGGGTCTTCAAGTCAGTTTCATTGTGATTTCTTTCTGCCCTGGCAGTAAAGTGTATAGTGTCTCCAGTAATGGTGTCTTACTATCTGGTTCTGGTGGGAAACCAAGAGCATTGGCAGCAGCTTGTGTGGTTTTGGGGGCTTCCTTGATCAGTAATCAGAGGGAGGCATCCTACTCCTGGAGCTAAGATTTTCATGTAATAACTATGGCTTCTGGAGGAATCGCTGTCCACTTATGTGGGGTGCCTGTGCCCAAACTCCTTTTTAAGATTATAGTTTTCAAATAGCATACAAAGTAGTGGATTTCCATGAGGGTTTTTCATACTTCCCTGTGATTGACCATCCCCACTCATTTCTCTTCCCTGTTCTCACCCCCATCCCTGCCTTAGCCTTTAACTCCCAACATCCCCCTACCTTCACAGCACCTCACCCTTCAAGATCTCCCCTTCCCATGGGTCCTTTCTAGCTTCCTAAACTCTACAGATACTCCAAATTGAACATAGAAATCTATAAATCTAAACTATGAGACATGTATAAATAATCCTCATATGAGAAAGAGTGTGCTGAACAAATTTTTCATGTAAAAGAATACCGAGAGTTTCAAATGATTTATTCAAATAATCTACCCTTGAGGAGGGTGAATATAACTACCTGTCCCTTACGTGTTAGCTGTGCATAGTGACTTCCTTCAAAGGAGTTTAATATGGAAATGGGGGAAACACAGTTTTGCTATTATCCTTAGCAGTGATTTCTTAAACTATGACTTCAAATGTGCCCTGTAATAAAAGCAAAAATAGCTGAGTGTGGTGGTACTTGTCTTCCTCCCCCTAACCCCCAGCACTTGGGAGGCTAAAGCAGGCAGATCTCTGTGAGTTTGAGGCCAGCCAGGTCTACAGAGCAAGTTCCTGGATACCCAATATACAGAGAAACCTTGTCTCCAGAAACAGAAACCAACCAACCAAAAAACCAAAAGTACCGCCCTACTCTATAGTAATCTTACTCTGAGTATATAGCCAAAGGAACCACAACAGAAAAGTATATCATGGGAAAATCTGCACTCGTATGGTCACTGAAACATTATTCACAATAGGTAAATTCTGGAATCAACTTAAATAACCATCATTGGATGAGTGGGTAAGGGAATATGGGGTGTGTGTACAACACAATACTAATCTACCTTTAAAGGGACTCCTTCCTGTTCCAACAACGTGGATGAACCTGGAGAATAATGTAATAGTGAAATAGTTCAGGCACAGAAAGACAACTATTATCTACTTTCATGTTGAATCTAAGAAAACTGAACATACAGAAACAGCACTGTGGTCATTGTTAGGTTCTGAGAGCAGGGGAGGGAATAGGGCAGCAAGTGTGCTGAGAGTTCTATTCTGACAGGTTTCAACTGATGAACATGATACGTTAAGAGGGTCTGTGGTTGTAGGGTACAGTGACTGCAATTAGGAACATGGACGTGAAGGTCACCAGGGAGGCTCTTCAGAGTTCTCACCACACAAAAACATGGTGAACAGGGAAGTGGTGGATGTGCTCCTCAGTTCCATTTTAATCATAGAAAGTACACATGAATTGTAACATCACACGGTCAGTATGTACAGTTCTATTTGTCATACAGACCTTAAAAATCAAGAAGATAAATAAAATATAACCTGCTGGGATTACTTCATTAGCTGTGACAAATGTACCATATTTAAGAACTTAGGAGAGTGGGCAGTGAGACGGCTCAGCATTAAGGTGCCTGAAGACCTGGGTTCAGTCTCTGACAAACATGGTAGAAGGAGATAACTCACTCTCACATTTGTTCTTTAACTTCCACAAGTGGCCCCGATGCCAGCCCTTAATAAACAAACAAACAAACAAAAAATAAATATTAAAAAATTAGAAAAGAAGTTACCATGAGAAGCCAGCTGTGGGGTTTTGAGAACATGCTGTCCAGTCTTTGTTACATTTTTGTTTGTAAATTAAGTTTAAAGAAAAGATTCTATCCAGGATAAGAGTTGGTAATTCAAGTTTAATTTCATCTTGCTGAGAGCCCGAGGGAAGGAAAATAGCACTTTAGATTCCCGGCTGGTGCTCGGGGAAACGGGGCAGTTCTTCCTTGGCTGCTGTTTTATAAAACCGTGGCAGTGAGTTTGCAGAGCCCAGGAAGCAGCACCCCCAAATGTCCTCCCTGGAATCTCCTCCCCTTGCTTCTGCAGCAGTCCCTTGAGTGGCATTTGCTGTCCTAGTTAATCAGAGGATAAGAGAAATGAAAAACTCTCCTCTTCCCCCTCCCACGGAGTCTCAATGGGCACAGGAAATGTAGGTCACATTGCATCACATAGAGAGGAGTGAACAGGAAGGTATTTAGGAAGTGCTGCTAGCCCTCTTTCCATTCAAGCTTCAGAAATGGGGCTTAAGCCAGGTTATGATGAGACACAGGAACCAGGGGCTTGTATTCATGTTGTCATCCTAGAGTGTTGTGCTTCCAATCAGGGATAAAAATATCTGAATCTTTATACACTGAATTTTTTTAAATGGCATAAACCAGCTATAGGAAGTCTCTTAATTTTTATTGTCACATTGTAGAAAATTTTTATTGACTTGGTTTGAATTATTGAAGATGTCCTCATGTCCACACAAAACCATTACTTGATAATCATGTAACTCTAATAATATATCTTAAAAATGACATATAATCATAAGCTCAGTGGCATCTTGAGTAGCACACAAAACCCACAAATATGTTCTTCTTTTTAACCCATAGTTAAAGTATGCTGTTCATGTTTCTCTGCTTTAAATGAAAAAAAATATTATGTAGGTTTTTTTTTTTTTTTTTTTGAAACAGGGTTTCTTTGTATAGACCTGGCTGTCCTGGAACTCACTCTGTAGACCAGGCTGGCCTCCAACTCAGAAATCTGCCTGCCTCTGCCTCCCAAGTGCTGGGATTAAAGGCGTGCACCACCACTGCCCGGCTATCTTACATAGTTTTAAACACAACAAAACCCTTAAACATTATTTAAATTGTTTCTTACAAGGTATATATATTGCCAGTTCCTTTGTGAGACATCCACATTGGCTGACAAAATGTGCTTTACTGACATTGTCACTAACAGTAAATCTGAGAGCCAGAAAAAGGCTAGTATTCAGTTTCTACTTCCTCATTATCTCTATCAAGATAATCAATCCATTTAGGTTCAGAAAGTCAGATAATAAGATGTTTAAAAAAGGCTTCGGTATTTTCTATCCAGAGCACAGTATCAAAACCTGGAAACTTACAGTGGTGACACTGTATGCACTTGTGTGATTTGGTCACTTGAGTATTTTCAAGTTGTCACTTTCCCGGTCCAAATGTACAACCACCGTAGCCCTGCAGATGGCGCCCTGTGCTATCCCTTCTGCTGGCCTGTACCCACTACCTCCCAGCCCCCACCGTCTCCCAGCCACCGACGTGGTTTCTAACCTTATAATTTTGCCATTTTGATTGTGTTGAATACCATTGTTTAAAATTGGTTTTTCTTTCAACATTTAAGAATCTCTTTTTTAAAAGACCATTTATAATTAAATTTTACAAGGAATTTCTTTAAAGTTGTTTCCCAGAATTTGATTTTTTTCTAGCTTGAGTACTCTAAACTCTGCAGTGCCATATTTGATCAGCATGTAAAGTCAAATATACCAGCACATTGCCAATTATAGCATTAACTTTTGGCTTGCTGTTAAAGATGACACCCTTTATAAAGTTAAGGGGAAAAGTACTCTAGGAAAAGTCTGCCCTGCTAACAAGCAGGTATTATGATTGAACATTGAACAGGAGTTAGAAATCCAAAAGGATATTTAATTATGTGTATAATACAGAGATAAAGTGTGATCCATTTCATCTTGGAAAATCTTCGAAGGAGAGTGTTTTTTTTTTTTTTTTTTTTTTTTTTGAGACAGGGTTTCTCTGTGTAGCCCTGGCTGTCCTGGAACTCACTCTGTAGACCAGGCTGGCCTTGAACTCAGAAATCCACCTGCCTCTGCCTCCCAAGTGCAGGGATTAAAGACTTGCACCACCACTGCCTGGCAAGAAGGAGAGTTTTTTGTTTTATTGTTATTTGTATAATGATACTTAAATGAATGGCGATAAAATAGTTATGTTAATTGTTTATTGTGTCATGGAACTTGTTTCATGGTTTTGCTCTGCATAATTAGTGTGAAAGATCACTATGAAATCAGGCAGGTAAAATTCTTTGAATGTGTTTGTGAATAAGACATAGAATTCCTTGGGTAGGTGAAGTCTGTTCAGACAGCCTCATAAGGAACCAATTTTTCTCAGATGTCTATCTGTTGTCTTACAAAATATAGGAAGTATTATGGGATCTGTAGAGGAGGGCACATCAACTTGGCTACAAATGACCATATGGCTAAAATTGTCAGTAACGTAAGTTCTAGGGGCTTCTATGCTCTCTTCTGGCCTCCCTGTATACCAGGCACTCAGTGTTGAGCATATACATACATGTAGACACACATAAAATAAAGCTTAACGTATTTAAAAAGAAAGCTTGGAAGAATAAAAACAGCCACAAGCATTATTAGTTAATAGCACACATTTATCCCCCTAGGCAGTGCCTTTGCTGTAAGACTTTGATAGTGACTGTGAAGGGAGCATTTATCTGATGCTGACCTTCATTTTCCTTGTGTGTGTTCTTTGGAGGATTGTAGTGATTTAAAGCAAGATTATGCATGTGTTTGCTTCAGAGTAAGCATCCAGTCAAAGGCATTAATAACTCTGGCTTTTGAGAGAGATGTCTGCCAGGTCCTTATTCAGCTTCTTTCCTAAACTGTCTTGTAAGAGTAGCAAAGATGACCTGACTTGAGGGTATCTGTGAATTTTAGAATTCTTTAACCCCAAATCAGTAATAGCAAAAGCAAAACCATTCCTTTGGCAGGGTATTGGGCCTGTAAGCCTCCCTTCTCTTCAGTCAGCTTTTCGACTCTTTCCTATAAAACAAAACAAAAAACAAAAAAATCAGTATGAGTACAGGAATTTTAACTGTAGTTCTCACCCCTTCTTCCTCTGTTGCTGGGTGCAAAGGCTTTTTTTTTCTGGGGAGCTGTAACATAGGTCTACTCATCCCAGATAGTAATGCCACAACAGACCAAAGCACACATACCACCAAAGTCCAACTACCTGAACCAATACTTTTTGTTGGGGTTACTTACAGGGACAGAAATGACTCAAAAGATAGCTGCATCACCAAAATCCACCCCAGCACTGGTGACAGCTCACAGAAACTCAGAACCTGGAGTACACTCTATACCCTGCAGGCAGTTCAGCAGGTTGGAGAGTGTCCTTTAGGGGTCTCAGTTGGTCTAATCCTCTTCTAGGTGGTTCAACTGGTTTCTGCTTCTTCCAGGCAGCTGATCTGTCCCAGTGTCTTTGCAGCTTGGCCTTTCTGAGAGTGACTTTCAGCTTTTTTTTTGCTTCCTTAGGCAGGGAGGAGACTAGTGAATCTGGTCAATATTAGGGACTTCCTTAAGCTATTTTGAGAGAATGTTTCAGTCTGGGAGGAAAGTGTTAGTAAACAACTGATAATCTGTAGGTGCAGTTGCCTAGGAGGGTCAGTGTCAGAGAAGCGACTTTCTGCTGTAGCTTAGCTTCATTCAATTCCTTTATAAGGCAAGAACATCCCATGCTGGGCATTGAGTACCTTTAGTGATTGAGCAACTGTGAGAGCTGACCCTTCAATGTAATCTAATTAAAAAGGAACTTGTTAAAACCATGTCAGACCTGGGGAAACAAAGATTAGATGGTGCAGAGCCTGGACATGCTTGCTTGTGCGTGTGTACGAGAGAGAGAGAGAGAGAGAGAGAGAGAGAGAGAGAGAGAGAGAGAGAGAGAGAGAGAGAGAGAGTGAGTGTGTGTGTGTGTGTTTTCAATGATGGATATTAAACACTTGGTCTTGTACATGTTATGCAAGTGCCCTATCCTTTGCTTCAGCCCCAGCTGTGAGCAGGTGTTGGTGGGTGGGAATGAGTTACTTAGTAGGAAGACTGGAATTCAGGCACTTGAAACAGCAGATATTAAGAAACAGGAACTGCTGTTGAGGGAGGGTCTTGAGAGATGGCTCAGTACTTTAGAGTGCTTCCTGTTCTTACAGAGGACTGGCATTCAATTACCAGCACCCACTTGGGCTCTCAACTGCCTGTAACTCCAGCTTCAAGGGATTTTGATGCCCTCTCCTGGCTTCCACAGGTTCCACACCCCAATAAGTAAAATTAAATCCTAAAAACTGCTGTTGTGTGTGGCGTTGGAGACAGTCATTTTAAGCTCAACTTTAGTCTGAGTGCTTCTTCATCCTGCCAGCTTTAACTCCCCGACAATGCAGGAGAATGCAGCTACAGTAAGTACTCAGTCAGCGACGACAGATGATCTTGTTATTATCATATACTTCTGCAAACTGTAATCTTCTGACATGACAAAGAGATCCATGACAGGGATATTTATTGTAGGTTTAGCGCTGAAGAGTCAGACTTGATGGGGAAAAAAAAAAGCTTTGCTTACCTCTCTCAACTGAGGGAAACAAGAGCCCATTACTTCAACACTGCAGCTCGTAGGAGGGAACACTTGAGCAACGTGTGCCCGTGCTCCAGGAACTGAGCACCTGTGTCAGGGCTGATGCGTGAGATCAGCTGGAAAGCCGAGAGCAGCTGAATTTTGCGTAGCTGTAGCTGTGTAGACTCTGTAGAAAATGGGTCTTCTTTAAAAACTGAGATTATTATGTCTATAGTCCCAGTACTGGAGAGGATGAGGCAGAGGGCTCTCTAAGAGTCCTTTCAGCCCCGCCCAAAGGGCCTGAAGTCCAAACAAAAGAAGTCACATGAGGGTGGAGACAGCCCTAGAACAGACTACAGAAACTGAACTGTACGTCTGGAGCTAGACCAGAGCTGCTGGCCTCCTTCTACATGGATGGACTTCGTTTTCTCTACATGGTGTGTTTTCTACACTTTGTGCCTGGTGAATTGAGTGATCAGAGAGCAATCCTATGGCCTGTTAGGTCTGCTTGGTCTTTTGGCTTTTGGAGAGGGGAATCTCTAGGTTGCACAAAGTACATGATTCATTTTTTCATTTTGATTTCCAAGAAATAAATCCAGTTAGGGTGATAGTAAAGGCCACTGAGGTCAGAAGAGAGTAAGTTGGGCTCCATGTTGTCCATAGTTACTGGGAAGTACCTGCTTATGTCTGTACCTCAGCTGTTGTAAAACCTAGTCCTGAATTTTGGGTTGTAGTTTTTGCATTTGAGACAAGACTCTTAGAAAAACAGTGTAAGATCAAGAGGTACAGATCATAGCTTCCTGTGGGGAACAGACTTAAGAGAAAATGGGTGAAGCAGCCAAGTGAGTAGTCTGCAAAGTGCGTGCCCATTGCAAGAGGCAGTCTGTGGTACAGAACCAGTCAGGTAACCCTTAAAGGGGGGCTTGCTTCTGTAGCCAGATTTTGGACTTTCCAAAACAAATTTTGTGTGAACCTTCCCAGTGTTAAATGCTAGCAACAAATCTCTGTTTATTTTTCTCAAGATCACCATGGGAAATACAAAAGCAAAGACATCCTCCTCATCAACAACAACAAAAACGGGTGGGTTATGTGTTTGTAGGATCAAAGGGTGGCGGAAGGTACAACCTGGGAGTTAGGGGTCACTACTAGTGCACCGCAAAATGCTTGGATTGCTCTAGGGGCAGGCCCTCTGGTTTTGGATGGAACACACGCTCAGTGTGGCTGTTTGAATGCACCAGTCAGTCTGAGAAAACTTGTCTTTTAATCTTTTCCTGTGTAGAACAGAGATTGGGGTAAGCTTTCAAGGTTTCACTTTTTCCAGCTCTAACTTACAAAAAAAGATCAGGTGGGAATCCTGGCTGTGCTTCCTGCTGGTTCAGCCTGTGCAGCCTGTTTCTCCATGTGTCCTTCTGTGCAGAGAGTACCTGCCTCACATTAACATTCTGGGCTTTGCTATGAGGGTAAGAAGCTTTAAGAAACAGAAAGCTTGTTCTGTTAATATTTCAAACCAACGCTGTCTTGGTATAACTTACTATTTTTCCTTTGCCAAGAGTTGTATAATTTTTTTTAAAGATTTATTTTACTTCCTTTATATGGATACACTGTAGCTATCTTCAGACACACCAGAAGAGGGCATTGGATCCCATTACAGATGGTTGTGAGCCACCATGTGGTTGCTGGCTGGGAACTGAACTCAGGACCTCTGGAAGAACAGTCAGTGCTCTTAACTGCTGAGCCATCTCTCCAGCCCGAGTTGTGTGATTTTAACAGACTGTATCATATGATGAGAAGTGATCAGCATCTTGAAGGGGACATAATAGCAATGTTAGTCCTAGAAAATATGTCATTTCCCTGTGAAAGTCAGTATAACACTGCCTGTGTATCAGCATGGGATCTTCTCTCATGTTTAAAGTGAATGACAGTACATTTCCGAACCCTTGAGTGTCTTTTTGTTTGCTTTATAGCATTCAGATGAGATCTGCCTTCTTGTTACTATAAAATCTGTTATTTTGTTAGACAAGATATTTTTGTTGTTGCAGTTACCAAAAATCAGTTGAAAAAAACCAAACATGCTTGTAAGGAGGGAGCCCTGTGTGGTAGAGGTGGAGTGTTGGGAGCTGTGGAATGGAAGGACTTTGGGGACAAGGCTATGGGAAGGAAAACCCAAGCCCATCCTTGCTGCCCCAGGCAGAGACTGTTTCCCAGTTCCCAGGGTTCAGAGGCTTCTGTGGACAATTCACTCTGGCCACTGTATTTCTTGTTCTTTCATCCTCTCCTTACTGAGTGGTCTTTTCCTGTACACTAGTGAGCACATGGGCTATCCCAGCCTAAACTAAACTGGACCATTTCTCCCAGTTCCTGGTTCCAAGGAGAATAGGTTGGGTGTCTGGAGTTGAGGCCTTGTGTTAGGTTTGCGCTATGACAAATAATCTAGCCTTGCAATACAAATATGATTAGAGAAGAGGGTCACTGGGGATGAGCGGCACTGTGAGACTTTGGAAAAACCAACCAAACCAAACTCAAGCACTGTCTTAGTAGGTTCTCCTCTCCTACATCTAACCTTTATATAAAATATTCACTAAAATTTAAGTGCTTAGTACATAAGTAGGTATTGAGTAAAGAAAGGTTTGAAGGTTTTGGGACTAAGAAAATCTTTCTAGCCTATTGTTTATGCAATTTGATTTTGCAGAGCAAAGTTAAGTTGATGCTAAAACAGTTTTGTGTCCTGGAAAGAGAACAAACCAACACCCAGTGCCTGGATTCTAGTTTCAAGTCTGAACCATTGCTCTGCTGGGCAGTCTGAGCAATCGATGAGCTCTCTGCATCCTTCTAATAAATGAGGTCACAGTGATAGCACTTTAACACATGGTTGTTGAGAGTCAGATCAGAGAACTTAAACAAGTGTATATGTTTCCTACTAAAGACCCATGGCCCCTTTTCTAAGGAGGGAAGTTACTATTTTTAAAATGCATATTTTAGTAAACACTACTACCATTCTTTTCTGTAAAGATAGGTGTCCTGTAAAACACTCACATAGATATTGACTAGTAAATGGTGAATTCTTTAAAAGTCAAACTTATCTCAGAAAAGATTTCACCACACCTAGAGCCAGTAGCTCCTTGGATGCTTTGCAAAATAGCTGGAGTATCATGCTGGAAAACTGAGAAATGTCTTTGCCTGGTGACTTAAGGTCAAGTGAGAACTGATGTACTAGCTCTAGTTTGTTCTGAAGGAGCAACACTCAGAGAGGAGAAGGGCTACTTCCAACCTCTCACCTGTATCGACTGTGTCTGTTATGGTGCTCTGCAGATAACTGTGAGGAAAGATTTTTGTGTACCTGTAAAATGCTTACAATGCAAAGCAAACAACTGGCTTAAGACATACGTTGAAGGAACTGGAAGCTTTTTACTAGAAGTAAGACAGAGCAAGAACACTAAATTGGAAATCCAAAAATATTTTAAAGATAGAAGACTGGCAAAGAATTAGAAGTCAGGAGAAGGACACATCTGTCCCACGAAGACAGTAAGGAGGCTTTAAACATTACTGAGTAGCGTTTTGTTAGTGAGTGAAACTGACGCTGTTTGTATAAGGGGGGGAGAAGACTGACTCAAGAATAGTTTAAAAGCTATAAAGGTAATCATGAATAAGTGGAGAAAGGATGACACAGAATTTTAGTCGTCGACCTTCTGGGATCATGTATTAGTATCTCAGCATCTCAAGGCATAGAAATATGCACAGTTTGAAGTGTGTGAAAATAATAGCTGACTAAACATTCTTCTCACCACTGACCTTGTTAGATAGCCAGTGGAAATTATAGTAGCAGTGCATTCATAGTCAATTTTCCATAGGAAATCAACCTGCCTGTGATTTTGTTTCTGAGACAGGGTCTCACTAAGTGGCTCAGGCTGTCCTGGAACTAACTATGTGGAGCAGGCTGGCCTTGAACTCACAGAAATCTCCCTCCCGTGTGCTAGTATTAAAGGAGAGTGCCACTTTGCCCGAATTGCCAGTTTTAGAGTCTGACAGCCGTGCCTCACCACTGGGTCGTCGCCTCTATTTGCTGCTCTCTTCTGCTTTCTTGAGCCCCACCTTTTAAACATCAGTTTGTTACTCATGAATCCTTTGACTCTGTACCTCATTGCTTTCCTCCAAACTAAGTACCACCCCCATTTTACCTTCAGTGCACACATATAGGAAGATAATGGGGGCCCTGTTTTCTTGTGCTTTTTAAGGAGATGAACTGAGTTCTTCTTTCCTGTTTAAAATTTGCATTGCTTTTATATCCTGTCGAATCATAAAGGGCAGAGTGAGCATTCCAGACAGCATGTGCCTGTTATGTAAAGGCACAGTTTGACAGGTTTCATAGGCACGGACTTTCAAATAGCGACATTAAACATTACGTGGAAACTCATTAGTGGAAATTCACACAGTGAGTTTAAGCCCAAAGATGTTGACTCTGGATATATTGAATAGTTTATTTGTTCTTGGTTTATTGTAAATCCAGTGACTTTAAGTTCATCATAACAATAAATTGCATTTGTTGAATACTTGTTAAAGTGCCTTAAATTTTAGCCGTTTGGTTCTTCAGAACACATGTAATAATTTAAAACGTGTGGCAACTAATAAGATTGTAGACTTCTGATTAGCTTTGTGTCCACTATTTCAGTCCTTTGCCTTTTTTTTGTTTTTAATCTGAACAGAATTAAGAAAGCAGTACGTGCACAGCTGTATCTGATGAAGATTCACTGGTAAGCTGATCAGGAGTCTTGGCCTGCACCCCAAAGAAAAGGTAACTGACTATTTTGATGTAGCAGAGCTGAGTGAACGCGTTTCTTCCAGTTCTAATACAAGTTGAGTGTCACCGAGGGATGATGATTTCTATAATTCAAGTGTCTCAAGAATCTTACACTTTCAGTGTAACCTTAAAGACACGAGCTTCTTAGTGTTACGTGACAGCGGATAGAAGGAACACAGTGTGCTGTTGGGTATTTGCTTCTTAGCTCAAAAGACTACTGAACAGCATCGCTTACCATACATTTGCCAAAGCTTTAGGAATCTGTTTGCTGCAATTAAAGGTGTGTGTCCTGTTCCAGGAATTCTTTCAAGACAGGCCTCTGTGCTCTCTCCTCGCCTGTGCCCACTCTTTCCATAGGATGTTGTCTAGTGTGTGTGCTGTGTTTTTACCCCAGCTCCAGCTCCCAAGGCTCGAGCTCCACCTACCCCTACCCATACCTTCTTCCTCCCCACACAGCAGAGAACAGCCACTCAGGTAGGGAGAATCCTGAGCAAGACTGGTAAAGACAGAAGAGTCAGGCATGTTCAGGGCTGACAGGGAACTCTGGGACTCCAGGCAGTCCTGGAGCCTCACAGGCACAGCCCTCACAGTTAGCAGAGCTTCTCAGTACAAAGTGCAGTTGCATTTGAAGATGACTGAGTTTCACAGAATTTGGGAAAAGGTAAGGAATCCTGAAAGAGCTAAGAGTATTATTATTATTATTATTATTATTATTATTATTATTATTACACTTATTTATGGCATGTCTCTTTGTGTGTTTTTCTATCTTGTTTGTGTGTACACACGGGTACACATGGAGGTCAGAGGACAGCTTGTAGGACTTGCCTCTCCTCCTCCATCATGTGGGTCTGGGGAACTAACTTAGGGTGCCAGGCTTTGTGGCAAATGCTTTTTCCTAATGAGCCATCCTCCCTGGACCCTTGGAAGAGTTTAGATTGGTGATAAAATGCCTCCCTTCTGTCTACCCTTGAAGGGAAGTGGGGTGGGGAGGTGGGGGCTTATAAGTTACAATTCAACTTAAGAAGAGTGAGAGAAGACTGAACAGAATTTAGACAGGAAGGACTAAAGAAATTTCAACCTCAGACATAGATGAGCATATACTTAGACAACAAATGCATGCTCCGATCAGGTCCTCAGCAACTGTAGCAAAGATGGGGAACATTCTGTGCAGCCTGCACGTCACCTGCAGAGGTGACACTTTCACTTTTATGAAGCTAAAATGTGAGAGGTTTAGGAATGTGGCACTTCTGCATGTAAAAGAGCAAGCATCCAGTCAGCTCTGCCAGCTCTGCGCCGATGGACCGGACATGGAGTTGTATCGTTCAGTGATCGTCATCACAATGTACGGTGTTCATTGTGAAATATTAGGCAGGTGCCAAAAGAGGAGGGGACAGGGCTTTTCCTGCATGGTGGCTGGCCGCTGGCTGTAGTGGGGTCCAAGGAGGAAAAAAAAAAAAAACATTTTGAAAAATGCCAGAGAAGCCCCTTAATGCTGAGTCGTTTACTTCTCTGTGCAGAGAGATTATTGTCTGGAGAAAGGAGAGAAGAGAAGGGGTAACTTCCCTGACTTGAATACTGTACTGATGGGAGCATTGTATGACACTGTAGCAGAGCCTCATACAGTACCAGGAAGTAAATAACAGGGGCAGGGAATGAAGACTTGTACACTCACAACCGTACTGAGCAAACAGAAGTCAGTCACTGGGCCAGCTGCGACTGTGAGAATGACGTGTCAGGCCCAGGGCCAGTCTCAAGGGGCAGCTCCTTCACCTGCAGCCTTTTTTCTCTCAGACGGTATTTATAGAGGGCAGTTTACATGTTATGTTCTCTTTTAGGCACTAGGGATAACTTGATAATCCAAAAGAATACAAGGTCCTCTTACTGAATTCATGTTTTAAGCCAATAATTAAAAATTGCATGTATTTGTTATATACAGTATATTGCTTTGAAATACATACAGTGAAATGACTAAATTGAGTTAATGTTGCAACACGTGGTTGATCTTTATTTTATATTTAGAAGTTTCTGTTTATCTCTTTGTCTGGTCCCCCCCTCCCCCACTTTTGTTTTAAAGGCAGGGCCTTACTATGAAGTTCTTGCCAGTCTGTGTAGACCAGGTTGCCCCTGAGTGCTGGGATTAAAAGTTTGTACCACCACACCCCTGTCTTAGCAATTTTCAGGTGTACATCAACTAGAAATCCTACATTAGAGGATCATTTTCTTGAACTTACTTCTCATTTAGCCAAGGTTTTGTATTCTTTAAACTAAATTGCTCCTAACTTCTAGTGTCTTGAAATCAGAGAAATTTGAAGTCAGGATAACATTGAGTCTGTGCTCAGGACTCAGCCAGAGTTACAGAAAGAGAGCAACAGGTGGGACAGTCTGTGAAACCCTGCTGTTTGGCAAAGCAGGGAGTGTGGGCTGGTTTACAGTTAATGGCTCAGGCCATTTGGAAAGAGTTGTAATTATTAAAGAGAAACCCGGTACCTGCACTGGAATGACAGGAAAGTGCCAGGAGGGCAGGACTGCTTATTGGAGGCTCCATCTCACGAACATGGAAATCCATTTGAAGGAGAGACTAAGACTGTGGCAGAGAGGGTTCTCTGTTGGAAGCAACCCTCCTGGACTTAGCACAGGAAGGCTGGTGCAGCTCTGCTTCAGTGTGGCCAGCACCATCCTAAGCTGCAGCAGAACGTGGTGGTGTCTTCCATGTGGTACTGGTTTTGCAAGCATGAAACACAAGATTTGAGGGAGTCATGGAGTCCTATACCATAGTTTTAAAGAGTTGCTGAGGCGAGGCAACATGTGACCCAGTTGACTTTAAGAAACCACAAGAAGGGTGTGCTGTGAAACTCTGAAGGTGAAGACCGAGTTTCAGTGGAGACGCCAGTATTTTGGAGATGTCTGAACCATAGGATGTCCACTACGGAAAGCTCCAGGCATGGACCGGAGCTGATGTAAGATAGAGGGAGGGTCCTTGTTGCAGGTAACAAAGCTACAGGGGAGTGGGTGCCCAGATGCTGGACCGGGAGCTAGTGCAAGGTTTGATGTTTTCCCTGCTGGGTTTTAGTCTTGCTAAGGAACATGCTAATTTTGTTTAGAATGTTTCCAGAAGCCTCTATTTTGTTTCTATAATGGCCACACTATACTTACCTTTCAGTGAAAGGGAAATGATAGAAGCCAGCAAACATAGTCAATACAGTATTTCTTGTATTAGATGATGGCTGTTTAGAAAGAATGCAGGGCAGGATTAGGAAGATGGTGAGTACAGTTAGAGGTGGGACCTAACCTTTTAAATGGCAGTGAGCAGGGCTGGACTCTGAGAAGGTGACACTTGGCCATTAATGCTGAGAGAGTAAGCTGTGCAGTTCTGTGGTGGGGATAATACAGCTAATGGAGAGAATGAAGGCAGAGGTAGGAAACAGAGAGGCACCCTCTGAGTGAGTGCTTAGGAGAAAGTACATGAAGGTAGGCAAGCAACAGGACTGAGCCTATGACTTTAGGGACCATGGAATGGGCTTTAGCTTGTATCCCAAAAGAAGTGCAGGGCAGATATCAGCTCTCTGTTAATAGAACCATTGGAGCTACGGTACTATATAGTAAGATAGGCTACAGATAGCAAGGTGAAACCGTTGAACCTAATTATACAGTGCCAGTTGTATTAGCTTAGCAAAAAACGACAGCGTGCTGGACCTCAAAATGATAAGGAATAAAAGCCATGGCTTATGTTAGAAAATAAAGCTATTAGAGTCACACTAGATTATGTTGTGAGATTCTGCTGTGTGCCCATAGCTTACTACCGCAGTTACAAAACTAGCAGGTAGTACATACAGTGTGGGTCAGTTGGATGAAGGGGTGATTCTCACGCTGGGTGTGCTGTTGAGGACTGATTGGAGATTTCATCACTCAGAACAGTACACAATTTAAAACTTAGAAATGGCTTCTTTCTAGAATTTTCCATTTATTTTCAGACAGACGTTGACCCTTAGTAATGAAGTCTATAGAAAGTAAATCTGTGGACCAGAGGGAAACACTACATTATTTCGCCCTAAGAGGAACAAACTCCAGACATGCACTCCAGCATATGTGTCTTGAACATGCGTGCTAGATGAGGAGAGCCAGACACTGTGATGTTTGTTACACCGTACTGAGAATGGAATAAAATGCCTTCAGTTGTATACTTTAAAATGGTGAATTTGATTTTATGTGAATTTTACCACAATCTAAAATAAGTAAGCAAGTAATTAAGTAAGTAAGTAAGTAAGTAATAAAAGACGATATGGTAGGATTGGGGAGCTGGATCAGCTGGTGGAGCCAGGACCTCAGTTAGGATCCCAGCAAACATGCAGAAAGTCAGGTGAAGCAGTGTGCTCTCTAGGTTTCAACAGCAGTCTAGTGCTGGGGTGCAGAGACAGGCAGATTCTAGGGCTTTGCTGGCTAGGAAGCCTTAGCTGAAATGGTAAGCTTCAGGTTCAATGACAGATGCTGTCTCAAAAAATACCAGGGTGGATGCTGATAGCGTGAGACAGCTAACATCAACCTGTGACCTTTAAGGCACACAGACTTGTATACACCATGGATACATACAGACACAATAAAAAAAAATGTATAAAGAAATTAAAAGATAATGATATTTACAAAATCTTTCATGGCTGAATAGCTTATGTCCTAGACACAGTAGTTGACTTACTAGAACAGAGTTTATAAAGGTCACAGGTGAGGGGGCGAGAAAGACTGGGCTGGGGAGTGAGGGACACTGCAGGCCAGGGCTTTCAGCCAGGTCAGCAGCTGGGATGCCTCGTTGCACAAGGGACAAGGGAGCTGAGGGAGAAATGGTCTTTAGGAATAGTACAAGCAGAATCCATGTCTGGGAGCAGAAGGAAGAGTTTCTGATTTTAGGAAACCATGCTGTGGCTGTTCCCTGGGTGGAGTTTGTGACCATCCCCTAAAGCCTCACAGTTAGTTTTCCCTTTTATAAAATAGCTTTTGGAAGGGTGCACTTATAAAAGTATTGTTTAAACTATAAATAGCGTATGGAGTCCCTTTAAGTGTAAGAAATTAAAGCTTGTTACCCTCTGTGTCCATAAGTCTAGAGTTACTGGACTGTTCTCTATGCATAAGGCCCCACTAAGTGTGAAGACTAAGTCTGTCACCCCCACTTCCCACGTGCCTAGAGTCAACTGTGCTGCCCCTCTGCTCATAGTGTTTTTTCCAGTACTTTCACCAGTGTGTGCATAGGATATTTGGCTTGTTGCCTTGAAATTTCATCTTGTTTTCTTTCTTTTCTTTCTTGCTGTTGGACTGCAATGTCACATGCTGTATTTTATCTGTAAAAGCATTCAAGAAAGCAGTTGAAAGGTACATTCTCAGACCTCTGTAAGAAGAGGACAAGGAACATGATGGCCCATGCCTGTAATTCCAGTATGCTTCAGGTGGAGGCAGGGGCATCAGAAATGCAAGGGCAGCTTTGACAACAGAGTGAGTTTAAGGCTATCCTGGGCTACACGAGGTCCTATTTGAACAACAACAAAAACAAAGACGAATATGAGAGATCATAAAACATAAAATCACCATTTACTATTTAGCTTGTGCCAGTATTTTTCTAAGCCTTTAACATTTTTTCTTTAAATTTTACTATTTTTTTTGTGTGTGTGTGCTTGAATGTTTTATCTGCATCTGTGTGTACCACATGAATATATTACCTTTGGAGGCCAGAAAAAGGTGTCAGATCCCTTGGCAGTGGAGTTTCTGATGGTTGCACCACCAAGTAGCACCTATAGAAGAGCAGAAGCCAAGTATTCTCCTAGCCTGCCTACCAGCTCCTGTTGTAAGCCTTTTAATTCATCAACTCCTGACTTCAGTCAGACTCTGTAGACCAGCAGTTCTTAACCTGTGGGTCAACACCTCGCTGTTTCACAGGGGTTGCATAAGACCTTTGGAAAACATGGATGTTAATGTTACCGTTCATAACACTAACAAAATTGCAGTTATGCAGTAGCAACACAAATCATGGCTGGGGGTCCTCACAACTTGAGGAACTGGGTAGTAACATTAGGAAGGCTGAGAACCACTGCTGTAGATACTATATCCCCCTCCTGACCCAAGTCAGGTAGTGCCAGAGGTGAGTTCCGGGACTGGGCTTCCCTCTAGCCTTTAGCTGTTGTGAAGAGTCTAGAACTTTTTCAACAGAAGGCAATCTTGAAATTTTTTGTGAAATTTCCCAAATTTAAATGTTGACTTTAAAAAAAAAAATCTTCGTGGGGGTACAGTTCAGACACTGTTGACTTAGAGCATGTAAAATGCAGAGTTCGATGTTTTGTTCTTAGTATGATCCGAGGCTTGTACAACCATCACAATATTTTCAGCATCTCTGAAGGACCCCACTCATATTAAGCTGTGACTCCTTGTTCTCCGTTCTTCAGGCCCATGAAAACCACTAGTTTGCCTACTGTCTCTATGTATTTGCTTGTTCTGGAGAATTCATCATGAATGCATGGAGCCATATAATAATAATGGTCATGTTAGCTTTCTGTTGCTGTGGCAGAGGAACAGAGGAAGGATTTTTCATGGCTGCATGGTCCATTGTGGAGGGACCTGTGCTGACACAAAGCAGGATGGCTGAGGGCCTGGAGAGCTGAGCTGCTCAGCTTATGGGATCCAGGGAGTGCCAAGGCATCCAGGGCACTACCTGCCTTGAGACCCCTCCCACTGACTGGGTTTCCATCCTTCTGCATTCAGCCGGGAACTCGGGAACTCAACGGGTCCCAGCGCTCAAGCTCTGATGCAACAAGCATTTAGCCCAGAAGCCTTTGTCAGCTTATATACAGAGCAAACAGTAACTTTTAAAAAGTGTCTGGTGCTTTTCACTTGGTATAATTTTTTTCTCATTTAAAAATTACACCTGCGTGTGTGTGTGTGTGTGTGTGTGTGTGTGTGTGTGTGTGTGTGTACCATCCTCACGCATGTGAGTACTTGCCATGACACATGTGGAGGTCATAGGAAAACTTGCAGGAGCTGGTTGTCCACTTTCACATGTATGGTTCTGGGAAAGTCACCAGGCTTTGCAGCAGCAAGTACCTTACCCATGAGTCGTCTCACCAGTGCTAGAGGGTCAGCTATGCATTAGGAACTGTATGGACAGATTACAATTGATTTGTTTTGGGTTGTTTTTTTTCTTTCTTTCCTTTTTTTTTGGTTTTTCGAGACAGGGTTTCTCTGTGTAGCCCTGGCTGTCCTGGAACTCACTCTGTAGACCAGGCTGGCCTTGAACTCAGAAATCCACCTGCCGCCACCTCCCAAGTGCTGGGATTAAAGGCGTGCGCCACCACTGCCTGGCGCTGTTTTGTTTTTAAAACAGAGTTTCTCTGTAGCCCTGGCTATCCTGGAACTTGCTAAGTAGACCAGGCTGGTCTTGAACTCAAAGACATGCCTGTTTCTGCCTCCTAGTGCTGGGATTGGAGGTGTGCACTGCCACCACCTGGGTCTTGAGGAACTTTTATATTGTTTACCACAGTGGCTGTAAGGTTTTCTGTTCCTACCACCAACGTATGGAATTCTTTTGCGAGAATTTTTTTTTTTTTTAAGACAGCTGTCTAGTGAATATAGTTTCTGTCTCTCTCCTTCATACTGTTTTAAACACTGTCTGTGGGTGTATTCATGTGTGTGAAGAGCAGGCACTGTAGCACTGTCATTATTATAATTGTTATCTATTTTAGATACAAATTGCACAGTGATAAACTGTCGACAAAAAGAAAAATAAGGATAAAAATCCATTCTGTGAGCTGGGTGGTAGTGGCGCACACCTTTGATCCCAGCACTCTGGAGACAGAGGCAGGTGGATCTCTTGAGTTCAAGGCCGGCCTGGTCTACAGAGTAGTTCCAGGACAGCCAGGGCTACACAGAGAAACCCTGTCTTGAAAACAAAACAGCAGCAACAACAACAACAACAACACTCCCAAAATAATCCATTCTGTGTATTCATCATCTTTTCACTTTCTCCAAGATACATTTGAATCATAAGAACTTATTTTTGATGAAATACAAGATCTCGCCTTGGCTCTCTCCAAGAAATACCTTGAGTCAGGCTCGAGCACATTTATGATTGCTGCCAGTGTCCCAGAAACCATTTGGAAAATGTTCATGTTTTGTGAGGAATGCTTGTTTTCTGGAGAGAAGCAAGAAGTTTTTGAAAAGCATGAAAGGCAGATTTTTCATCAAGAATTTTCAGTTCCCATTTTCTGATCTTACAGTCCTTCATATAAGCAGTTAGGGTGTGCAGGGGTGGGGTTGGAAGAATCAAAGTCTCCAGGTTCTTCTTTTCATCAAAAGAGAATCTGAATTGGAAAAACAGGAAGGTCTGAATCTTTACTCTCAGAAAACATTTAAAATGGAATGGTCTTAGGAGTGTAAAAACTCGGTATTTCTGGCAAGAAAGGTTAGGGATCAGTACAACTGGAAAAGAATTTGGATTATTAGTACTCTCAAGATTCATTCTCTTCCTCTTCTCCCCCTCCCCTCCTTTCTTTTCTTTCTTTCCCTTCTTTCCCCTTTCCTCCCTCTTCTTCTCTCTCTTTCCTCTCTCCAGAGTCTCACTATGTCGCTCTGGCTGTCTTGGAATTCATAGTGATCCATCTGCCTCCCCCTCTTGAGTGCTGGGATTAAAGATGCATACTACCATATCTGACCCATGGCCTCTCTTTTTATATGAGTCTCTCTCTCTCTCTCTCTCTCTCTCTCTCTCTCTCTCTCTCTCTCTCTCTTTCTGTGTCTGTGTCTGAATGTGTGTGTCTGTGTGTATCTGTGTATGAATGTGTGTGATGTGTGTGTGTCTGTGTATGACTGTATGTGTGTGTGCGTGCACTCACACACACTTAGCAGAAGAAAACAGAGAACCACAGTCAAGAACAGTTCTTCAAACACATACCAGTGAAGAATAACCCAAACTCACAAATCTGCAGTCCTCTTACCCCTACTAAGGAGAAATTTGCTACTTTGAGGGAGAAAAGAGAAGAAAGTTTTGTTTAACAGGTTGTGTTTTCAGAAGCAATAAAACCCTTGCTAGATCAAGGTACAGGATTAAATAGAGAGCCAGGGTGCCATGTTTCTGATGGCATGTCTTAACACCTGAACTTTGCTAAGGAAAGAAGGCAGAAATATCTGTGCTGTTCTATCCATCTCATACTAACAAACCTAGACTGTTTGTCTTTAAGAGTTCAGCTCCTACGGCCTTAAGGACCAGTTTACACATTACAGTTTGATAAAGTGAGTTCCAGGTTCCAAATGCTCCCTCCCTTATGTGGAATCGCAAGGTTTCCAACCCTGGGACACTGAAGCATCGATCACATTGCTCCTTTGATTTCAGAGCATATGCTGTTGACCCTGGCTGTGAAGTTGTGTGGCTTCGTGGTAGGGATGGCTTCCCATGTACTCACTGGGAAGGATCAGGACAGAGTTTGTCAAAGAAATGAAACTTTGGGATAGACTTATTGGCTGAGAGAGTTTCATCTGGGGTGGGTCAGTTGGTATATTTTAGACGATGTGACCTGTGTGAATAAAAACAGAACCAGAGAGCTAGAAGTAGGACTGTGTAGTCCACTGTTGAGGTGTTGGCTTACCCTAGGATATAGAATTCTTTCAGGAAGGAACTTAAGGTACAGAAGTGGTAGAGTTGAAGCAGGGCAGCCTGTAGAGGCTCTTGGATACGTTTTTATTTATTTCTACAGTTTTTTTGGGAACCCCTCATAATGAGCAAGGGCTAGTGTTAAGCACTTCAGTAAAACCTCCTAAACATACAACGTGGACAGAATAAAATCAGAGCTTACCACGGGACAGAGGTGGTGCTGGTGAGAGTAATAGCTGTCTGGTTTGCTCTTGATTTCTAAAGTGGCTAGTTTTGCTTCACTCCTTCTGGAAATGAAGAATCAGATACAGAGAGGCTAAGTGATTTCCCCAGAGCCATGCAGATAAGAAGTAGTAGTGCTTTTTGCTGCTGGGCCTTTAAGATGTGAGATGTACAGTCAGTTCAGGGAAATCCTTAAAAGGACAAAGGTGACATGGGGAATTGTTTTTAACAGTGTGCTAGCCTCTGCATTTTACTGCATAGGAGACAGCATGCTGAAACTCCTTAGAGTAGGTCTCATTTATAGCTGAATGTTGGGCCAGTTTTCCATTTCTTTTTTATAATTTCATCTTTTCTTTTAATTGCCCAACCTAAAGACTTTTAAAGATTTCACTCATGTTTATCATTATATTTCAGGTAGCTATTAAACATCTAAGAACTATTTGGGTATTATTGATTACACTTTATGAATTACCTTTATGTTATAATTTATAAATTTGTATATTTACATTTTTCTCTTATGTTAAGCAGTTAGCTCAACTGATGACTGTTTCTGTGGTATAATTAATATACTACTATCCACACATGAGTAAGAAAACCAACAAAATAAAGGCATTGAATTGCTTAGTAAGCAATGTATTTTGTAGAAGGAGCATATATAGGTTAAGTCTTCACAAAGATAATTATCTTTAGGTCTCTACTGCTGTAAATTTCCTTACTACTTCTAAGCCTGCACTTGTTAGAAATTCTGGCTACTGGGCTGGTGAATTGAATTTATTCACCATTCTTTCTCTGCTAGAATACTGATGTAACTGTGATAAACTTCACAGGACTTCACTAGGGAGAGCACGGTTAAGGAAAGGCCTGAGAGACCTCTCCCACAGAGCAGAGCCCAGGCTTTCCGGTAAAGACAGAAGGGAGGTCTGGCTAGAAGAACAAGAGGGGAATGAACAAAGAAAGGCTCTGCAAATTGTAGTGGAATGAATGAAAGAAAGAAAGAAGGAAGGAAGGAAGGAAAGAAGGAAGGAAGGAAGAAAGAAAAGAAAAAAGAAAGAACCCAACACATTCCTAATTTAGCAAATCTGATTTTCTTGTTGCTCAAATAACTTCAGTCTTTTGAAGTTGATAATAAAGAATCCTCACTGTTATCAACCCTGTAATTCACACACATAAATATACTTAACTTGCTGGTTTCCAGCTTTATTAAACATTGTATTGGGACTGGTGGTTCCCCCCCAAACAAAAATGATTGTGTAGGATCTTGAATTGTAGAATATTTAAGCAGGTCTCTCTCTCTCTCTATATATATATATGTATATATATATGTATATATATACGTATATATATATATACACACACACACACATATATGTGTGTGTGTATATATATATATATACATATATATGTGTATATATATATTACACTGTATATACAAGGTAGGAAGACCAACCCCAGCTTTTTTTTTTTTTTTGTGCATTATGACATCTTTGAATGAATCATGTTGTGGGTGATATGCCATGGAAAGGCTCTTTCTCATAGAGCTCTGGCATCTCCTGGGGATGTCTCTAATTTTGGATGGTGAACTAAGAGACCCCCCCCCCCTTTTTTAATGCATCTTGAAAGGATAAAATGATCGGAATTTGGCAGCGTTTTTTCCAAGGAAAACAAAAGATTTATGTGTGGGTATGGGTGTGTATGTGCACTATATGCTGGTACAAACTAAAGCCAGAATTGGCATAGGACCCCTAAGTTGGAGCCTTCATGTGGATGCTGGGAATTGAACAGGTCCTTTTAATTGCTGAGGCATCTCACCAGTCTCCAGTTTTATCTATCTTTCTTTCTTTCTTTCATTTATTTATTTATTATTTATTTATTAATTTATTAATTAATTTATTTATTTGCACCGGCCCCGCTTGCTTGCTCCAGCCCAAGGATTTATTTATTTATTTTTTTTATGTAAGCACACTGTAGCTGTCTTCAGACACACCAGAAGAGGGCATCAGATCTCATTACGGATGGTTGTGAGCCACCATGTGGTTGCTGGGATTTGAACTCAGGACCTCTGGAAGAACAGTCAGGACTCTTAACTACTGAGCCATCTCTCCAGCCCCTCCAGTTTTATTTTTAAACTGTATACATTCTGATTGGTATGGGGATCTTTTAGCATAGACATTTTGATAAATGCTTAATTGTTAATTCCTTGATGTATTCTGTGAATTATTTTTTAACCCATGGTGCCTAGTAGAGTGCCTTACATAGAGTATGCAATCAGGAACTGCTTGGTAAATTGCAACTTTCTTATTCAAACATTATAAAATATCCATTTAAGGTATCAACAGGTACTGAAGTATTGAAGTACTAATTCTATACAAGACGCACTAGCATATCATAGCTATATTAAGTGTGTATACGTTGTATGGACCATTCTCTTTTTAGTTTGAGAGGGTGTATGGAGGATGGAATATTTATAAACAAGGTCGTTAGGTTCTTTCCTAACAGGAAAGACTAAGTATTTGGATTTCTGCTTTATTATTGTTCGCAAACAATGTTCTTTGTATAAGGAATACTTTTAAAAGTTGCCAACACGAATCAGACACTCTTTCTCTCGAAACTTTGCATTTTGCATCCATTGGTAACTCCTTCAAACTACTAATTGGGAGTCCTAAAACAACTGCATGCAGATACTAGAATCGGTCCTTTCTATAAAGCAGTAGGACTTTTGATGGGGGTAAAGACAAAGAGGACCTGGCTGGGAAATGCCACGAACTGCTTGTCTCCACGTCCTCTTTAATTTGGTAGTAAATGTCATTGATATGCAAGATATTCTTGCATTCAGGACTCTGAATTGCTCAGTCTGATGCAAGTCAGAATAATAATTTAAACTTGGTACCACGTGCGCTTTCAAGCGATCTTTTCCTGTAGTCCTTACAGGCCTGGCTGTATCTCCATTTTACAGATTAGAGAAATGACATATTGGGAAACCGGGTAACGTGCCCAAGGTTGCATATTTGTAAATGGAAGAACTCCATATCAGTCCGGCAACGAGAGACTGGCTTTGGAGCCCGACCTCCCTTTTCTTGTCAGTTGTTTTGTTTTCATTTTGTTTTTTGACAAGTTCTATTATGTAGCTCCGGCTGTTCTGGAGATTACTCTGTAAACCAGTCTGGGCTTGAACTCACAGAAAGCCACATGCCTCTGCCTCTCCAGTGCTGGGATTAAAGGTGTGTGCCACCACACTTAGGCTCTTTGTCAGTTATAAATAATACAACGTTGACTATCTAAAACTGTTGATGTTAAAACAAACACTAAAGTACCTATGGCATACCCTTGCACCTTGGTGCTCAATAGCTATTATTGATGTGTTTCAATAACTATCATGATGCTGACATTTTATACTTATAATTTTAAGGTCTGTTCTGTCTTAGTATACTAGGTAAAAACTTTGAAAACAAAAGAATTATCAAGCAGAAATCAAGTTGTCATACTGATCTTTATTTGTTGGAGGTTCCACTATTGTTGTGAAAGCAGAAGGACCAAGCAATGAATTGTGAAAGCAATGTCTTTAGGAAGTGAGACCAAGCTTCATGTTCTCCATTCTCACTTTTCTTTTCATTCTCACCCTATCTGCCCAGCAATCAGAATGTCTGTACTCAAGATACAAGCTCCCAAGTGTGGTATCTAAGCACTTTTGTTCTGAGTATCCAATAGCTTTGATCTTGGTAGCTCAATGATGGTGCTTCTATCTAAGCTCTGCATTAAGTTAGCAGTTCCAAGGATCAGTAGAATTCAAATTTTAATTTATCTTAAATGTAGAATTACAAAATCCAAACTAATAAATAAATCATATATATTACATCTTGGGAAAATTTATGCACATGTTTCAGCGAATCAAGATTAATGAAAAATTTGAAAATGTGCACTGGAGACACGCAAGCTATGTTGAATTAGTAATGGTAATATGTATTTTAACCTTGCTCATTGCTACTCTTATATTAGAAAGGTAAAACTTACAGAAATTAGTTTTTAGATTTAAAAATCTAAAATTCAAAAAAGTCATCTCAATCAGTTTTGAATACATCCATCCCTTGGTATTCCAGGACCCCCACAGAATCCCAAATTGACAGATGCTCAAGTCTCTTCTATAAAATGACACATAACCTACACACATCTCTCAGTCTACATCACATCATCTCTGGATTATGTACAGTACTTACATAAAATGTAAAGTCTATGTAAATAGTTGTTACATTGTATTTAGGGAAATTTAAAACAGTATGTAAATGCTCTGTATGGATACAGTTGTTAAATTACAGAAACTATATTGCAAATTTCAGTTAGTTGAATCTGTAGGTGTACAGCTTGAGTTTTCAAAAAGCAGCTGCCCTTTGGTAAACACTTAGCAGACTCCCTTTTTGGATTTCTTGGTGTGCTATCCAGAAAACCAAAAACCAAAAACCAAACCCTATCCATACATTTGTAAATGTGTCTAACAGAAATTGTGTTTCTGCTTTATTTATTCAAGACAAGTTCTTACTGTGTTTCTCAGTCTTATCTGGATTACTGTGCTCCAGATACTCTTGCTTCAGCCTCCCGGTAACCGGGGACTCTGGATGCACACCACACCCAGCTCACGCTTTTAAACTTGCACATATGTCAAACCCTTTCCACCAGCTCCTGACTTTAATATATTATGCAAACATTTCCATATTCACGTTTGCTTTCATTTAAACATTTTAAAGGGTTGTTTAAGTTAGACATTTCTTCAACAGAGATGTTGGTCACATCTTTCTTACTAGATATTTGCTAATAGAAAAAAAGAAAAAAAAAGAAAGTCAACAAATAACAGCAGCAAGTACAGAGAGCTCATCTCCTCACCTAGTCCCAGAAGGCACCTGTAAGCCAGAGACTTTGAGCAGGCTAGAAAGGTGCTGCTTTACTGAAAGGAGATAACAGAATAATAGGAACATTTACGAAAGGCTCCTTTTGCTGGTCCACTCCTATGCTTTACTTGTTTGATGGTCCGGGAGGGGGTGAGTTTATGTGTTAGTGCTTTATTTAGTGATCCAAATCTGACCAGTGTCTTTAGTATATTCCTTAAGTAATGGGGTCTCATCCGATCCTAGGGAAGACAACCATAAATAGTTTAAGACTTACAATTCAAGTTTAAAGTGATACACTGATTTTGTGGCCCCTTCTTGCTGGAGAAGAAATTCAAGTTCCCAGGACACAGTGTGACCTTCAGTTGTGGGCACTGAGATACACGTGCCTGGCTTGCCAAGCAGCAGGAGCTTGATGCAGACACCTGGGCTACCACCTGGGCAGCATTTTCACACCTGCCACCGGCAGCTTTGGTTTCTGCGCGTCCGCACAGTGGCGGCTTCCCATTCATGCTCCAGCTACTGTGCTGCCGCCGCAAGCCCAGAGCGAAGTGCTGGTGCCGGGGGCTCCGGAGGAAGGGCTTGGGCGACGCTTTTGTCGCTGCTCCGGGGCCGATCGGCAGGCTCTTCCATAGGTGGCTGCGTTTCCGACTTCGCCCTGGCTCCACTCCGGGGGCTTGACGTGCAAACTTCGCCGGAGCGAGCAGAGAGGGAGGGACCGGCGAGGGGGAGGAGGCGACAGGAGGCGCCTCTGCTTAAGGGAGCCGGCCGGGCGCCGCCGCTCGGACGGACGCGCGGACGGAAGGAAGGAGCGGGGCTGCTGGCCGGGCCGGGATGCGAGCGCCCGCAGGGTGGGCAGCCGCGGGCCGGGGCGCGGGCGGGCCTGAGATCGCGGCAGGTCGGCTCCGGGCTCTGGCCTCCCGAGGCGGGCCGGGCCGGGCAGCCAGCGCCGCAGTGGCGGCCGCAGCCGGCGCCCTACGAGGGCCGCGGGAGGCGAAAGCGAAAGCCAGCCGCGCCGCGGACTTTGCGCCCGGGCGGGGGCGGCGACGGGGACCGGTGGGGCCCGGGGCTGTCAGCACGGCCGGCCTGCGGGCCGCGCACGCCGCCGGAACTCCGCGGAGCCTCCTTAAAAGCGGCCCCCGCGCCACTCTTTTCCCCCTTTTTGTTACATTGTAGGAGCGGAAAGAATGTCGGAGCGGGCCGCGGATGACGTCAGGGGGGAGCCGCGCCGCGCGGCGGGCGGAGCAGCGGCCGCCCGGCAGCAGCAGCAGCCACAGCCTCTGCAGCCTCAGCGGCAGCACCCGCCGCCCCGGCGCCCACGGCCGGAGGACGGCGGCACCGGAGCCGCCACCACCTCGGCTGCCGCCATGGCGACGGTGGGGAAGCGCAGGCCCCTGCCCAGTCCCGAAGCGATGCTGGGACAGTCGTGGAATCTGTGGGTGGAAGCTTCCAAACTTCCTGGGAAGGATGGTGAGTGTCCACGCCTCCCGGTTCCCCACGCCCTCCGCCTCCCCCTTCTCCAGCCCCACTCCCCTCCCCCGCGCCGTGTCCTGTGACCCGCCCCCTCAGGGGTCAGAAATGCTATCTTTTGCTTGGGTTGTGGAACGCTCTCGGAGGTGCCCACATCTACCCTGAGCGTGCGTGAGCGTGCGTCACACTCCTGGCCACTGACCTGCCTCTCCCCTCCTCCTGTGTGTGTATATCTCCTAGGGACCGAATTGGATGAAAGTTTCAAGGAGTTTGGGAAAAACCGCGAAGTCATGGGGCTCTGTCGGGAAGGTGAGTCCAGCCCCCCTGGTGGAGTTTGTACCCAACCTTGGGGAAGTTTTCTTGTTACTTTAGCCCACCTTCCCTGCTTGCCACATTGAGGATGCTGCTGAAGAGGTGGAAAGAGGGTGGGTAGAACATTTGGGGAAAAAAAAATCCGATTTCTAGGGGCTCTCTGTAATGGGCAGCAATCTGGATCCCTTCTGGAAACCTGGGTGCAACCAGAACAGCAGTTCAAAGTGATGGGCATAAGAAGCAGGCGGGGAGTTTAACCTAGATTCCTTATAGTTCTGGAAGACATCCGGGAAATACAGGGTTCTAGGCATTGGGAAGTAGTACCTTTCTGAGGGTGCTGCAGAGTAGGAGCCTTGACCAACCCAGGCTTTCTTAAGGCAGAGAGTGAATTTTGAATTGTTATTATTATTTTATTATTTTGTCTTTTTGAGATAGGTTTTTTTTTCTGGCTGTCCTGGAACATGCTTTGTAGACCAGGCTGGTCTCGAACTGAGAGATCTGTCAGCCTCTGCCTCGAGCGTTGGGATTAAAGGCATGCACCACCATGACAGGCATTTGAACTTTAAAACTTGAAGTATTTTAACCTCCCTGTACCTTTGATTGTATGGAATTTAAAGAAAATGTTTAGGATGCTACGAAAAGATCGTTGCAAGCCAGGAGTACATTCAAGATTTGTGTGATTGTTGGCTTTGCCAGATAAGGGGACAAGAATACAGAATTTTACTAACCATAGTAAATCAAAGTCTGTTGATTGGTTGATCTAAAGGTATGCTATCAGTGAAAGTCAGGTTAGGAATCTGGGAACGTAGATTTGTCTTTGACAGTATCCTTTTTCTATGACTTGATTTCTAATGACTACCTGGGCAGTCTGGTGAGAAAGGTCATGGCCTTGAGTCAAGTGTGGATTCAGAGCACTGAGTTTACATGTGCCCATGCAATTTGATTTCTCACCTGTAGCCGTTTATTTTGGCAGAGGTTTTGTTCAGGACTCAAGAAGCAGAACTTTGGCAGCTGGGTTTCTAAACCCACGGGTGGCTCCTTAACGTGCCGGTCTCCCAGTTGCTGCAGGTTAGCCCTCACCTGTTCTTCCTTCGCCCTGCTTCAGCTTTTTCAGCCTGCCACAGGGTCTGTTGGTGTTGCCAAGAAGAGTAATACTGCTGGTAGGCAACCCCACAAGTGCTTCTGGAACAGATTGTAGGGCAAATTGGTGGATTTTTGGTGAGGATTGCTGTTTAAGGGGAGAGGAAAGAGGGAAAGCACAGGGCTTGTTGGTGATGTTGCAATAGGAAAAATCAGTTGTTAGTCCGGTTTTAGTGGTGACTTGGCAGTCCGCCTGGGCTTGAAAAATTAAAATCACTAAGTGGCAACTCTGGTAGGAAGTGTGAGAGTGGAGCTTTAGAGGCCCTAATCCACGCGTGCTCCTAGTTTTCATTCCCGCTGTGGATATAGTCCCTTAAATGGCTCCTAAGTCTGTGAACATAGGGTGCTGATTGTTGGTAATTCCCTTGTAGAGGATGAATGCGTTTCCCTGAATGCCTTGATATCTGAGTCTCAAGAACATTTATCGGCTGAACCCATTTCTGTTCTGTTTGATATTTTCTAATGGGAATAGGGTCGTTGGCAGATTTTCTGCAAAGCTCTAAGATCTCATACCTAAGGCCAAAGGGAGTCATGAGCCTAGTTGTATTGTCAGTCTATAAAACAGCTTGTTAGAGGTTGGTTTGGGTGATTTTTGTTGTTGTTCGATTAATTGCTTTTGGCAGGATCCTCCCATGTAGCTCTGGCTGTTCTGTAACTCACTATGTAGATCTCCAGCTGGCCTGGAATTTAACAGAGCTCTCCCTGCCTCTGCCTTGAGAGTTCCAGAGTTTTGGGGTTAAAGGCATGTACTGCTCTACTCGGCTTACATCTTTAAAAAGAAAATTTTAAATTTTATTTACCTTTATTTTATGTGCATTGGTGTTTTGTCTGCATGTATGTCTATGTGAGAGTTATGAGCTGCCATGTAGGTGCTGGGATTTGAACCTTGGTCCTCTGGAAGAGTGGTCAGATGGCTGAGCCATCTCTCCAGTCAGCCAAACTGCCCTGCCCCTTACATCTTTTTAAAGCTGCTCTCTCTCTCCATTTAAAAGATGCTGCAGCTGTCAGGTTGTCTGGAGCTTATGCTTGCATATTCTGAGTGAAGACTGAAGTTTTAGCTCAGTCACCTCTTCACTGACTACTGCAGAGTCCAAGCTTGGAGGATGGAGGCTACTTTGATTGCATGGAGGGTCAGGGAAGTAGTTTGATTGGTGAAGTCCCTCCTGTGCAAGCATGGAGACCTGCGTGTGGTTCCTGGACCCTCCATTAACCACCCACCCACTCCCCAGGGACAGCATGCCTGTTGGCACGTGCTAATCCCACTGCGGGAGGGAGGGACAGAGGGAGAGAGGGGGGAGGGAAGGAGGGAGAGTGGTATCTCTGGGGCTTCCTGTCCAGCCAGTCTCATCTACCTGGTGTGCTCCAGGTTAGTGAGAGACCATGTTTCAAACAACAAGGTGGATGGCTCCAGGGGACCTGTTACATCTGAGGTCGACTTCTGTCCTCTGTATACATGTATGCTTCAGACACACTTACCCACACACCATCCTAAAAAGAGAAGCAGTGAGACAGACCTGGATGTTTATTAACACTGGTAGGGCTTACGTATCATTGCCTTTATTTAAGATTGTCTTCCACCAGCCCCTGATGTTTTGGAATTAAATTTCTCATCAACGAAGTTAAATTGAGAAGAAATATGTATATAATTTGACATATTAATAAAATACTACAAGTGAGAAATTCTCCATTATGACGATCTTTAGGAATATAAAGACCCTGATTCTTTAATAGTTCAATTTGTGATTTATTAGCCAGAGAGTCAGCAAACATGGGGTATGAAATTACCTTTTTTGATCTCTTTGAAAATAACTTTTATTTTGGAAAGGAGATGATGATACCTATTTCCCAAGGTCACTGTAGAAGGCGAAAATAAATAGCTAACTTAGAGAGACTTGTGCACAGTAACTTCTTTGGCCCCTTCAGCTCCTGGTAATGTTGGAACTGACTTTGTAGTTTGCTTTCTATCATCTTTTCAACCTAGGACCCTTGAATGGGCTTCTAGGGATCAGAGTTCTGAAAGTCTATGTAAAATAATGTCTATTCCTACTCTCTAGGGCAAGTGGCCGAAGCCACTTTTCCTGGATTCTCAGTGCCAAAGTTCAAAATTGCAAAGTTAGATGCTCTTGTGTTTTTTCTCTTTTCTCTGTAACTTGCTTTAGTCAGTTTGTTCATACCCCAAAATTAATGCTTTGGAGGAAGTGCAGAACAGTAAAGTTAGGTGGAATTAGCATTGCTCCCGAGTTAGGTAATATGTCATCTCTCATCTTCCTTTTAGCACATGGAGAGTGTTGGGGTGAGAAGTTAGTCAACTCTCAGAGATTAGCCCATCGCTCCTCTGGGTCCTGACTTCATACTGCTTACCTTATAACTTACAGTATTAGTTGATGGCACTGTGGAGTTTGTTGAGTTAAGGTTGATAATATATTTTGAATTTTTAATAATCAGACTAAAAAATAAGTTATACCTTTCTTTAAAGTTTTTAATTAAAATTATACTTTAAAATTTTTCACAAATTCTTTATTTGTGAAATTTACCAAAATTTATGTTTAAATGGAATTATTGGTGTGAATAACCGATAAAGAATTTGATATCAATGTCTCCATCCATAGGAAGACTGAAAGGATGAGCACGTTTAGTTTAATTTCATGGCAACCTTGCAGACCATGTCATGTCTGGAATCAACAGCAGTGGTACTGGGCACTTGCTTTGCTGTGGAAAGTGAGCTCTAGCTTCCCTGAGTCCACTTGAATGATACCAAGCCACCTGGAGCTTTCTTTTGCTCTCTGTGGCTCTGAGAAGATGTTTTATGTGATGGCTCTTTGTTGTGTGCATTCTTGGGCCAGAGACATTGTTGATGAAGACCCATTCAGCTTCTGTGCACTGTTGGACTCAGTAAACATTTGCTAAAGAGTTAAAATGACTGGGACTACTAGGAAGATGGAACTGCGCTGCTATGCAGTGCCTGGTTCTAATGCCTGGCTTTCCATGGTAGTGGGTGTATGGGTAGGATCACTGTACCATGGCTCTAGGAGAGGCCAGAGGCTGTCAGTGTTTGATATTGCTTTGCCCAGATTTTAGTGCCCACTTAACACCTTTCTAGAAAGAGCAAAGATATCTACTATCCCTTAGCCTGATGTAAGCACAGTAGCACGCTGGCAGCCCAGAGTGATGGTCCTTACTTGTGACAGGTGACATCCTCATCTTAAGTAATAGGAATGGGGCTGAGCATGGTAGAAAAGGAGGTTAGCTGATGTTGTGGCCATCTAGCCCAGGGAGGAGCGTAGCCTCTCTACAGGGCTATCTCAGCAGTACCACCCTGCCTTAGTCAAGGTTCCTGTTACCTCTGCTATGATGGAACGCCATAACCAAAGCAACTTGAGGAAAAGGCTTATTTGGCTTGTATTTCTACATCACAATTCATCGTGAAAGGAAGTCAGGACAGGAACTCAAGTGGGACAGGAACGTGAAGGTGCTGCCGATGCAGAGGCCTGCTTGCTCTCATTGTCTTGCTCAGCCTGCATTTCTGGAACTCAGTACCACCAGCCCAAGGATGTCACTACCCTCAGTGGGCGGGGCAGCAAGTCCCCCGAAGATCACTAAGAAAATGCCCTGTAGGCTTGCCTACAGCCAGATCTTGTGGAGGCATTTCCTTAATTGAGGTTCCCTCCTCTTAGATGATTTTAGCTCGTGTCAAGTTGACAAAAACTGTCCAGCACACATCATTTTTCTTTTCTACTAGGTTAAAATGATTTGTGGTTAGTGAACTGAAAATGTATAGGTGATTATTTACAGTACTGTTAAAGACACCACATTATAGACATAAAATCCTTTCTCTGAAATAGTTCATTTTTCTTTACAGATTTTCATATCTGGTCCCCACCACTAAGATTTTCTTATGTATGATTTGAAACACAGAAAAACAAAGAAAATATTTTGGCAAACCTCCTTTAGTCATCACAGGACTCCAGTGACTAAGTCATGGCTCAGTCTTGCTTTATATCTGCCCCACAGTGAATTGTTTTGAAGCATGTCACAGGCCTCATAGTATTTCATCTTCTTTTTGTCTGATTGCTTAGGCTTCACCTTGTGTTATGGAAAGTAAAGCCTTTCCATTGGGCCTTTGTCTGAGGCATGTGGGCTTGCCATTTCTGTGATCTCCCTCGTGTATAAGGGTTACAGTCCTTATAGTCTATATGTCAAGTGGGAATTTGAACCAAACCTATTAAGGTAGCATTGAAGTCTGTGTTCTTTGCCTTTGAATCATCTGGGGGCTAGTTGTTTGTGAATGCACTTAGGAGTGCTTAGGTGAACTTGTTGTTGAGTGCCTCACTTGAGGCACCCTCTGCAGGTGAGCGTCGGCACTGCAATGAGAAGAGTAGCTGCCTGGCTGACAGACAGCACCCATGAGCAGTGCTGTAGGGTGCTCACACATATGGGAGAAGGAACCTCAGGAGATCCAGACGGGCACTCCTCCACCAGGTTTCCTTCCTACCTCTAAGCACTGTACATATTCTAGTCACACTATAGTCCATGGCTTTGTATGTTGCCAAACAATTGAAGGAAAGCCTTGAAGATGATATCATGACGTGAAAATTATGTGAAATTCATTGTCATTGTCCCTAAGGAAGATTGTGTTAGAACATGGCCACAGGCACCCATAGACTTATATATCTGTGGCTGCTCTCTCCACACAGTAGGCAACGGTGTTAAGTGGGGGTACAGCAAAGACCTTACAGCCTACAATCTCAGCTATTTACTGTCGGGTCTGTCACAGGAGACACCAACTGACCTTGTGCTCATAAGTTCCGTGTTTGATGAAAGTGAACCCCTTCTACCGAACATGATTGGCACTTTCAAACTTTTGTGTTAAGGGTAGAAGGCAGCATTCCTGCGGCAAGAGCTTAGTTACTGTCGGAGGAATGTGGGATAGAAGGAAATAGATGGAGAGGGAAAAGGCTTTGCTTAAGGTTCCTTGTCAGATCTAGTTTTTTTAAAAAAAATTTTAGGCTAAGTCTCATCATATCTTCTTGACTGGTCCAGAAGTATGTAAATCAGCAAGAAATCCTCCTGACTATGCTTCTGGGTGCTGGAATTAAAGCTGTGTGCTGCCACGCCCAACCATGTCTTGTTTACATTAAAATTATTATTATTATTATTTTAAGGAAAACACTTTCTTTGTTGTACATTAGGCCATGAATTTCTGTGGAATGAGCTCCAACAGCTCAGGCTCTTGCGTTAGTCCTCACAAAGTGTGCTTCTCTGGGTGGCGCAAGCTGGCACTTCAGCTGAACCCCGGTGCCCTTCTCTTTGGCTTCCGTTTTCTTCTGATCGTCCTCCTTCACCCGCTTCAGGACGCTGTCTCTGCTCTTCCAGGGCTGGATGTGCTCAGTCTGCACATTGATCTTCCTGGCCAGAATCTTGCCCTTAACTTGCTTGTTTACAGTGATGCCCACAGCATGCTGGGTGACGTTGTAGACTTCCGGTTTTGCTGTGGTAACACTTATGGGGCATTCCTTTTTGAATAGTGCCCATTCCCTTGATGTCTACAGTATCGCCCTTCTTGTAGATTCTGATTTTCTTGGCCAAAGGAACAACTCCATGTTTCCTAAAAGGCCTAGAGAACATATTCCGAGTGCCTTTCCTCTTCCCCTTTGTGTTCATTTTGGTGAGTTACTGGAAGATGGCTGCCGTGGCCGAAAGCTATTTGTTTATTTTTATGTTTTCAAATTACTGCCTTCTGACTAGCACACCAATAAAAACACCACACAAGTGAGTTAAGGACACCATTTAGGCACTTGCCCAGTCCCAAACTCTTGTCCACTTTTGCCGTGTGTTATTGCTTTCTGCGATTGACTCACATACAGAGCAACAGAAACATTGTTGTTTTAAAGTAACATTGGGCCATGAGGGTGATACTTAGGTTATTATGCTGCTATAATAGCCCCTAATATTCAGGAACAGGAGGATAGAAGTTGTGAGTTTTTTTTTCCCACTCAAACTCTTCATAGCCTCTCTGTCCTTTAGCTGACTTAGCCCAAGTTTCATATTGGGAATGAATAGCAAGGCTTTATTCGAAAACAAATGTGTGTTTTGATTTTAAAAAGGTAGACTGCATTTGTAGATCCCAGTGTCTTATGGTTTTGTGCTTGCTAAAATGCATAGCACCTAACATAATCCATGCTGACCCCCAAGCCGTCCTTGAGTGACGCTTGTGGAAACCATGCATAGCCACCTGCCGGAGTGGCACTCCACTCATTTTGACAGGTTCTTGTCAAGGAGTGAGCAGTGTGCGGGTCACTGTAGCATATGACCTACATACGATGTAGGTTTGCTTGTGCTTTCCTGCAGGTGATTACATTTTTAAGTTAGTTAGGATGCTACGTAACAGACTTCATTCTGACGCTTTCATCCGTAACATCTTTGTAATTTGTACTGTTAGACTCCAGACACTTCCTTTCATACTGATATCCTAGTCCAAGTCTCAGTGTTCCCACACACATGAGCATAGGGCAGGTTTGGCGAGTGTGTTCTTGGTGTAGTTGTCACGTAGTACTTCAGCCACCACCGTTTTCTCCGTTTCAGAAAGTTTCAGAACTGTGAGGTGATTATTCACCAAGGTCTCAAAGCAAGGAACCTTCCAACTTGATCTGCCTGACCTCCGTGCTGTGCTGAGCCCGTTCCACATGCTTATGAGCATGACCAAGTCAACCTAACCTTTGCTTGCTTCATTTTGTTGAGGAATAAGAATTTTACTAAAACAAATACAACTCAAAACAAAGCAAAGAGCCAAAACTGTTCTCTTTGAGCCACCAGAGCTGCTTCCATGGTGAGCTCTCAGGGAGAGTGAGCTGCGTACGAGAAATGATGAGCTTTTAAGAGAAAGATTGAGTTAAAGCTAAGGTTGTAGCACATGGTAAATATAATCATCTGGGATTTGTACCATTAAAAAAATCTTTTAAAGGAATTTGGAGAAGTGAAATTACACTATTTAACATCTGCTCAGTGCCAGATTGCTTTTAATCACATTGATAGTCAAACTTTATGGCAGTAGTTCTAATAAATGAACTCCTGTGATTATTAAAGGATATTTTGATTGAAGTTCTAAAGAGAAAAAAAGCTATTAGTAGACTTAACAGTTAGAGTTACTCTACTTTTGAAAGAAAGGTAGAGGGGCTCCTTTTTTTTTATTCATTATGTACAGCAGGTGTTGTTATAAATGAGCAAAAGAAAGAGAAGAATGATTCAGGCACTAAGAGTGTGTAACTAAGTTCTGCAGTCTTATTTCTTCAAGACTCTGGGAGCATGGAATGCTTTTTCTGTTGTGTGTGGCAAGGAAATTGTAGCAATTCATTACCCGCTGGACTAAAAACCTTAAGCCCGAGACTTTTTCTGAACCAGGTTTCATTCATGTTTTTCATAGTCTTTGGCTTTACATTTTAAACAAAGAGGTTTCAGAGATACATGGGGAACCCCATATATAGAATTGTCATCATTTTTGTTTGGTCTCAAACTATCGTGAAGTCTGAGTGTCATCACTTTGGGCTAAAGACTAGTCCTCTAACTTTGACAGTGTTTGGCTTTAGGAAATACTCATGACTGCCTTGTCTTTATTTTGCTCATTTCCGTGTGGACTTCTCAAGATCAGTATCTGATGTTTGAGGACCTCAATGCTGAATTTTTGTCTCCTAAAGTATATTCAGGGAATATGTGCAGTTAGTAGGTACTGTATAGA
The DNA here is from genome assembly GCA_028551405.1 of Uromys caudimaculatus. Classification (NCBI taxonomy): domain Eukaryota; kingdom Metazoa; phylum Chordata; class Mammalia; order Rodentia; family Muridae; genus Uromys; species Uromys caudimaculatus. Next base: position 95,521,001 of record CM052708.1, read on the forward strand.
AAAGACACACCATATATATTTGCAAAAATCACCTTTAAACAGAGGCAGTATTGGGAACTCCCATTCCAGGGTTAAATCTGTGTTCAAATCCCAGCTCTAGCAGGGGAGTGATTTAAAGAAAGTTGGATTGCTTCACCAAGTCTTCATTGGCTCCACATGAACAGATGATGGTAGTTCCTGCTTGGGAGCGTTAAGTGAGGCTGCCGGTTGGAATGAAAATACCGCTTTCAATTAAGTGATATCTTCTGACGATCCATCAAGAAGCAACAGGAAGTGAATTGCCAGCTTTAACAGACAGAATGTGGGCAGTATGAGGAAACTCAGCAGTCTTAGGGTACTGGCCAGAGTGTAGCTAACTAGTGTTAGGTCTATGCTTCCTTGGATGGTAGGGGGAAATGAGTAGTAGGAGGCGATGTTTCTTGGTCCGTTAGCAGTCTCTTCACTCGGACATGTGGATGGAGCCCAGTGTGAGTGGTTACTCTTTTCTATTTGTACAGATTTGCACATACTGTTTTTTGGATACTTCTAGTTTGTACATATTTAGACTCCTTCCTGGAATGCTATTCAGACCTCCTTTTCTGGGCAGAAAAATATTAATTGTAGGCAACAGGCTAAGTCATCCGCACTGCATTGGAGAGTGGCTGAGAGGATAAGTAAGAAAGCTGTAGTTTTGTATATGGAGAGAGTTGGGGGTTTTTCTGCCTAGTGAGGGAATTTAGAAAATTACCTTTTCAATTCTTGGAAATTTTCATTTTATTTCTACTAGTTCTCCACTTAAGTTACCCTGTTTGTTTTGGAACTATATAGGAAGTCTTATTATAATGGAAAAATATCACTATTTTTATAGAAAGTGACACACGATCATTGTAGAGGTTTGCCTTAATTACGACCTTTCTCTTTTCTCTTTCTTCCCTGTCTTTCAGGTTTCCACATAATGTTATGCATGTATATATGTATATGTGTGTGTGTGTATGTGTATATATATATGTGTGTGTGTGTGTGTGTGTGTGTGTGTGTGTGTATGTATGACCTGCTCAATCCACGTGTTTCTCGTAGTATGTTTGATTTTGGATAATTACGTGGTGTTCTTTTCCGTCCCTCACATTCCTCAATTACCTGTGTTTTTTTTGTATAAAGCTGAGATTGCCTCATGGGCTTTCCCTCATGCACACTGGCATTTCCATTGGTCTCATCCTTGTTAAGCTTAGGTTAGGCAGTCATTCTGATGAGACTTTATGGCTGTAGCTTCTGACATTACTAGGAGGCACAATCTCACAACAAATTCCCTTGTCTTTTGGCTCTTATAATTCTCCAACGCCCTGCCATCCCACAGTGTTCCTGAACCTCACACACAGGATTGTTTTGTAGTCATATCCTTTGGGCCTGGGCTCCACAACTCTGCATTTTGATTGGCTATGGTTTTCTTACAGTGGTCTGTTGCAAAGAGAATTTAGCTTGATAAGAGGTGAGACTACACTTTTCTCAGGGTAAAAGGACAAATGTTTAGATTGCTATAAAGATTATACTGATTTAATAGTCATTGCAGATTCTCTTACAATCTTCATGGCTTCACCAGCCTGGATTGTTAGCTGGGCTTTCAGTACCAGTCACCGTTTCCATCTTGTGCATGTCATAAGTTCAATTAGAGAGTCGTTGGTTACTGCCAAGGTATGTGTGGCACTGTATCATGCTGGCCATTGGTGTGGTTCATAGACAATAGACATCACAGCTGAGTAGAACTGTTAGTTACCTCTCTCCTTGGGGAACCTGCACGGCACATCTTGGTCCTGTGAAAGCGAGTCCTCAGGGAGGAGACTTCAGTTCAGTTCCAGGTCAGGAGTCTCTGGACCCTGTGTCTGAAGTATATGGTGCCTTCAGCAGAGAGACCTCCCTTCCACCTCTGGAGGCAACAGCAAAAGGCCATATGTTTTTGGAGACTTTTGGACTGTGCTGGCCAACGTTGAAAAGAAAGATTCTCATGTCTGGTAGTGGGGGGTTTTGTAGATGGTCTTTGGTTCTTAGAAGGACCATTGTCAGCTCAGATGAGAGAAGTTCACTAAAACTATGCATGTATATTTATACTCAGAATTACAGATGTTACACATTTTTGGGTAAGTAGTTAATCGTATGATTACCTATAGATTTTTTCAGATACCCTTAATTATTGTTTTATCCTCTTTCTGTATTTCCCTCCCTTCCCCATCCTTAAAGAGCCTCTCTCTGTTCCCCATATCAGGTCACTTATATGCTGCTAGTCTTCTCTTTCCCCTTCCCCCTTTTGTACTCCCTCCGTGTACCTTCCTACAGAATACCTCTTTTCTCGTTTCCATGAAGAGACTGCTTGGATCCCCCCAACACTCCTCTTGTGGCAATTGCCCTGTTTTACTTTCCTGGTTTCTGCAGATTACTGAAGGCCATGTGCTCACATCTGAGGGTTGAAGCCTCTAAGGAGAGAGCGCATGTGGCATGTGTATTTCCGGGTCTGAGTTCCCTTACTCAATGCCATATCTTTTCTAGTTCTGCATATTTACCTGCAAAGTTCATGATTTGATTTTCTTTATAGCTGAGTAGTATTCCATAGTACACATTACATTTTTCTTTTTTCTTTTTTTTAGATTTTATTTATTTTATATATATGATGAGTACAGTGTAGCTGTCTTCAGACACCCCAGAAGAGGGCATTGGATCCTGTTACAGATGGTTGTGAGCCACCATGTGGTTGCTGGCTGGGAATTGATCTCAGGTCTCTGGAAGAGCAGTCGGTGCTCTTAACCTCTGAGCCATCTCTCCAGCCCCACATTACATTTTCACTATCTAATCATTGCTTGTATGACTTCTGGTTGTTTCTGTTTCCTAGCTATTGTCACACACACACACACACACACACACACACAACACGCACACATGCGCACACACGCATGCGCGGACACACACGCACATGCACGCACACACACGCACACATGCACATGCACACACACACACGTGCACACACGCACACACACACACATTGCTTTGCAATGTATGTTAATATATGAAATTGTAATTCTTCCAGCACTGTTCTTTTTGCTTGGGATTGTTTTGACTATCTGGACTCCATATGAGTTTTGGGATAGTTTTTTCTGTTTCTGTGAAAAATGACAGTAGAATTTTGATTGTGATTCTTTTAATCTATAAATAGGTTTTGGTAAAGTGGTCATTTTCACAATGTTAATTCTACCCATCCATGGGCGTGGGATATATTTGTATTTTTAGTCTTTTCATTTTCTCTTTATTCCTTTCTTCAGAGGTTTAATGTTTTTATTGTAGAGTAGAGGGTCCTTCACATCCTTGGTCATGTTTATTCCTAGATATTTTATTTTCTTTGAGACTTCTGTGACTGGGAGTATGTCCATGACTTCCTCCTCTGTGTGTGTGTTGTTGGTGTATAGAAAAGCCATTGATATGTGTAAGCTGATTCCGTATCCTGCCACATTGTTGAATTTATTTCTACTGGTAGGACTTTGTGATTTCCAGTGTATAGTACCATGTCCTCTGTAAATAGCCCTACTTGGATGCATTTTTTTTCCTTCTTGTGTCTTCCTGTTGCCACTAGTACTTGAAGCAGATGGACCTGTATTCATGAGAAGGACTATGCTAGTGGGCACCCCTGTCTCCTTCCTGCCTTCAGTGGGATTGTCTCACTCTTCTCAGTTAGGATGATACTGGCTCGTATTATAGTGAGCTATGTTCCCTCTAGCCCTACTTTCTCCTACGTTTATCCTGAAGGCATGTTGGATTTTGTCAAAGGCCTTTTCTGAGTCCTTTGAGATGATCATGCGATTTTTTTTTTTTTTTTTTAATTCTGGGCCAATTTTAAATCATCAATTATAGGATTTGGACTTAGTGCTCTTCACAGTTGGTTGAAGACGACTGTGTGGCTACTTTGGGTCCTTACTGGATGCAGACGTGGTGTTAGACTTCCTAACAGTGCAGCTCTTCCTTCCAGGGTGCTGTAAGTGCTCTATCAGTGTCGTGCCGCCTTGACAATGTTCTGACTGCTTCGCTTTATTCCATGCCTTTAGCTGTTATCACCAAAACATTTGAAAAGCAAATTATTTGAGTCTCTTGTGTGCTAGAAGCTGAAGATAGAATTACAGATCCATTGTGAAAGCATAGTGGTAGTTCCCAGGGAAGCTGAACTAACCAGGTCTTTATATAGAGTTACCCACTGTAAGGGCTGGGTTCTCTGATAGGTGTAGGAAACTGAGTAAAGAGTCCTTGCTCTGTAGCAATGTTAAACAATTAATACACATTTTCATGGACTGAGTGCTGCACAATCAATTAAGAAAGCTAATAAATGGATTTGGGTTAATATGATCAAGGGAGACTTTCACTTGATAAAGGGGATTTAATATTTGAGCTGGAGATAGTGATGGGAAGGAAGTGTTATCCAGGAAGAGGAGGAGGGAGGATGTTTCTGAGTGATCAGGCAGGAGGAACCTGGCAGAGAGGACAGGAGGAAAGAAGGCTGAAAGGGTCAGATCACAGAAGCTCAGATAAGGAGTTCCGGTGGATTATACGTTTAATGGGAACCCACTTGCAGGGGAACGGACTGATCTAATCTGGGCTGCACGAAGTCACTTTTAGATGGCTTGTGGATTGTCCAGGGTAGATGAGTGACTGCATCACCAAGTGAGATGTGAGCGGGTTGAGGTGTGGTGATGACAGTAGACATTCAGAGAGGTTCAAGAGAGACTTGAGATTGGCATTCACTTGAGTAGTAACGAGCTGGTTGGATACGACAGAGGCAGACACTTGGGGCTTGAACCATTGAAGGGTACAGTTAATGAGCTCAAAAATAGTGGAGCCCATGCCTGTAGACTAGCTGCTGCTTTTTTTGATGCCTTTATTGGACATCCATGTGCAGCTAAAGAGTTAGCTCTGAAAAGATTGTTTGGAACTTGATGTAGCCCACTACAGGAGAACTCTTCAGTCAAGTCTGCATCATCAAATGATACACTATGAACAAGTTAAGTTTGCTCCAATAAGTATCAGTAGAGAATCAGTTAGGAGTGAGGGTTGTGCTTCTCGTCAGTTCACACCAAAGGGAGGATGAAGGAGAAGTCCCCAGTGAGATGGTAGGGAAGCCAGATGAGTGGCGATGTAAAACCCATGAAAAGATAAAGACATGTTGCCTGTGGTATCCTATCAAGTCCTGTGTAAAACAGAATTATGTGAGAGAAGTCATCTCTGGCTTTGGTAGGTTTCTAATGGCCTTCACCAAAGTTGAGAAGGCACATACCTGAATTTTAGGCTCTAAGAACTAGAGCAGAGGTGGAGAGGGACATGTGGACATGTCAGAGTTTGCTTTGAAAATGCATAGGGAAATGAGACCACAGCGAAGGAGACATGTGCCTGAAGAAATAAGGGAGAGTTTCTTCATTTTAGTTTCACTCAGACACTATTTGGCGTGCTTGGCTTCCAGTGAGGAGGATGCAGAAGTGAGGAAGAGTTGAGCCCATGAGAGACTACAGATAGCTACAAGGGTACCCTTGAGTTGGCAAGGAGCCCTGGTCTGAGAGGACCATAAGAAGGTGATGTTTGGACATAGTCAGAATCCCACCCCTGCCCCAATAAGGAGAAGAAAAAACTGGTGAATTCAGTGGCAGGTAGCCACTGTACAGTAGGGGGATGGTTAGGTGTCACTTCTGACAAAGAGAGAAGCTGGAATTGAGAGTGGGTAGGAGGAGAAATTTGTCTGTTATTCTTTTTCTACAGTATCTGGACAGGGAGATAACAAAACAGGCAGTTACGCATCCTTTTGAGACTTCATGTGTACTTAGAAGGAGTCCCCAGATAGTGAGAATGTGGGGCCAGAAAGAAAACCACAGATCCCAGCACATTGGAGAACTGGAGTAGGAGAGCAGAATCAGGTCACAAAGGAATCCTGGAGGAGGCGCTGGGAGAGTTAGCTGTGGGGACTTAGGGCGTTTCTGGAGATACCAGGAAGATGGGTACTGGAGGGCAGGAGCTGGGTCTGAATGGGTGTGAAGGAGCTGCGGTGGGAGGGAGGGTCGGTGTGATGAATGAGCTGCAGGGGTGGCTGTGAGGGAGAACGCAGGTGGGAGAGGGCATGTAGCCTAGCTCATAAATGGGTGTGCAATGCCTGTGTTTCTAGGTGTTGATAAGCTAAGGAAATACAATGTTAAAATATGTTTATAAATTCAAAATGGGTTTTTTTTTCACCTGGTAAAATCACATAGTGATTTTATCTTGTGTTTATTCATTCACTTAATTTATATTTTTATTGTGCACCTCTTGTTTTCAGGAAAATGTCAGTCTTCATGAAGCTTTTATTTAATAAAAGAGATGGACAATAATTAAAACAAAAACATGGATGTTAGAGGATGAATTTGGAAGGAGAAAGGTAGTGTAGGCACTGCTATTTAAAATACTGGTAATGTTTTTTTTCACCCTTATATCCAGCAATGAAATTGAAGCTGTAATATAATCAGAGTCTTCCCCTCACAGAAAAGCCCAAGAACATGTAGAGTCACTGCCATGTCATACCCACAAAATAAAAGGAGCCCTTCCAAATCAGTTCAAAACAAGCATATTGATATCAAAAGCACGGAAGGACACAACAGAAAAAGAAACTACTGACAAATTTCTTTGAATGTACATACAAAAATTCTCAACAAAATACTTTAAATCAAATTCATGAACATGTTAAGATTGTATACTGTAGTCAAATGGACTTCATTTCAGAAGGCAAAGTAGTTTCAGCGTATCGGTCAGTGTGATACAGAATCAGCAAACTTAAGAGAAAGCACATAATCATGAGGGTGTAAACAGTGTGGATTTCAGAGTGGCAAACGAAGAGTCTGGTGGTGAGGGCCTGGTGGGTTTGAAGACCAGTCTGGAGCTGGAGAAGAGGACAGGCCCAAAGGATCTGGAGACTTGGGGTAGCAGAGGCTCTTGTAGGCCATTGGAACTTAAGTTCTTTTCCTAGCTCCTGGGTCCTGCCTGGTCTGGTCTTGTTAGGCTGTGTAACTTGATCCTTCCTCTCACACAGCCAGAGTCTTCCCTACTCCAGACTCTCACTCACTGTCTGCCCTCTCTGATCCACCAGTGTTCCTCCTGCCTCACATTCAGGTTAGGTGTTACCTCACTTTGTCTCCTTTACCAAAAGTGTTTATTACTATCTGGTGTCAGTATAAAACAGGACCTCTCTATTTGGGAATAAGAACGGGGTATGCCCACTACTTCCTGAAGGACGTAATGGTGGCGTGCTTGTCAGCTCCCTTGTTGATTGTAGTTTGGGAGATAATTGCCTGCCTCTGTTCCCAGGGCTCTAGCACTTTGTATTTTGGTTGAGTAGCAATATACTGTGAAGAAAGAGAAATCATTTTGCTTTAGGGATAACTTGTATTTATATAAATAACTGATAATATGCCCAAGTCTTCTTTTATATCACTGGAGTTTTCTTTCCCCAAGTAAATTATTTTTTTCTTCTGTCCCTGAATGGATTATTTTCTGCCTTCATGTTATTCCTGTTTCTTGGCCACCCTGTCTCTTCTGATCAACTGTTGGTGCAGACATGGACTCAGAGTCCACTGTAGATCTGTATTCCATCCTTTTGTTCCCCTTCCTTCGTCTGTAAAGCTTTTTATTGTCAACTGCCAGCTGCAACGAGCTGTTCTCCAAAATGATCTGTGTTAGTGGATATCTTCTTAGAAGCTGGTGGTTGTTGCTGAAGATAATCTGTTATGTGAGTTTATAATCTGTTCCTGAATTGTGTTGTTACTACATAGTGACAGTTATGCCAAGGAAGCAAAAAACCCAAGGTTTAATTCATGTAAGTCCTGAGTAAATCTGGACAGTAAACAAGGATCTGCCCCCACCCCCTTCTCTTGCCTGTGTGAAAGGCCACTTCTTAAATACAGGATTTTGACGGATGGCCTTTAAGAATTATGAAAACATGACACATCCTGATAGCCATACAGTACCCATTTAAAAATGTTTTATTACATTTTGTTTTATTGTGTGTGTGTGAGGGGGCTTGTATAAAGGCACATAAATGAGGTAGAGGGCATCCTGTGGGATCCACAGTTCTCCTTCTAAGTTGTGTGTCCCAGGTGTCTATCGACATATTTCTGTTCATCAGGCTGGCAGCAAGGGCCTTGATGCGCTGAGGCATCGTGTTGGCTCCTTGTGTGCCCATTTCAAGTGGGATGATGCTTCACTCAGTGCTGAGCAGCACTGATCACCCCATCTGGGGTCTGTGCACACTTACTGTGAGGCCCCGAGTGAGCGTCTTCCTTTGGACAGCCTCAGGTACAGCATGAGTCTCTGAGAGGCAAAGGTAGATTTCTGATCTGCCTGGCTCAGAACCATTGGCATTACTTTTTTTGGAGATGTATCAGGCACTCTTTAGGCAGCAGCTGGAGTTGTGGTGGGAACAGCAGCAATGGCCATGTCACAGTTTGGAGTTGAGGTTGTCCAAGCTTCTAAATTGAGCAGTAGCCCCTGTGTTGGGTGTATGACGCCATGAGAAGACCCATTTAAGATCTGCTGAGTATGTACACCATTCATATAACGGGTGGTGAAACCATGGCTCACACTTAGAAAGTAAACTCCAATAATTTGTTCATTAAGGTATATAAAACAGCTAATAAGTTTCTTAAACATCCTAGAATTAGCGGGCACATTCACCATCTAGTACAGGCTTTCACCAGGAGGGTAAATAAAGATGGGAGAAGAACTGCAAAGGCCACTTTAGCCATTAGTGTCAGGAGCCTTTGTTTTGAGAGTAGAATTGTTAGATTTTGTCTTTTGTGCTAAACCATAGTCTGATTGATCTGACTCTTGTTTCTTTTTTTCCTAATTTTGCTTATCCTGAAAGTAGCATCTTCCTCAAGGGAAATACAAGCAACAACAAAAATGAAAATAAATAAATATATATTAACCTAATGCAGTTTAGTTTTGCTTTGGCCATGTGGCATTACTGTAGTGTTGCCTGTGTGATGACTGGCACAAAGGATGTGGAGTTGGTTTAAGGCCAGGCTAGCCTGTGGCTGTAGAATCCATGCCAGCAGCATGCCTTGCTGTATCTGCAGTGAGTTCGTGATGGGTGTTGTCAGTGTACCTACTTGCAAGGCTATTGAGAGAGCCCTCCTTTCCCTAAATTTGGCATTATTTTCTCTGTCGGAATTAAGGACTTTGAAAAGGTAATGACTAAATTAAACTTATTTTTGAAAAAGATTATTTATTTTAGAGTACACTATAGCTGTCTGCAGAGACACCAGAAGAGGGCATTGGATCCCATGACAGATGGTTGTGAGCCACCATGTGGTTGCTGGGAATCGAATCAGGTCCTCTAGAAGAGCAGTCAGTGCTCTTAACCGTTGAGTCACCTCTCCAGCCCCAAACTAATTTTTTTTTTAAATAAGAGAAGTGTGTTCTCAAATAATTCTGATGACATTTAGAGGGTGGTGTTTGATTTCCCCTTATTGTTTTTTGTCTGGAGCCTCCTTCCTGCTTTGTTTTGTTTTCAGACAAGGTCTTGTTCAGTAGTCCAGGTTGGCCTAACCTCATACATGTAACCCAGACTGTCTTTGAACATGAGAGTTCCTCTTACCTTAGCCTCATGTAGTGGTTTGAACATGCTTGGCCCAGGGAGTGGCACTAATAGGAGGTGTGGCCTTATTGGAGTGGGTGTGGCCTTGTCGGAGGAAGTGTGTCACTGTCAGGGTGGTCTTTGAGACACCTCCCCCACCCCTCTTAGCTGTCTTTGGATGAAGATGTAGAACTCTCAGCTCCTCCAGTGCCATGCCTGCCTGGAAGCTGCCATGCTCCCACCTTGATGATTAGGGACTAAACCTCTAGACCTGTAAGCCAGCCCCAATTAAATGTTTTCTTTTATAAGAGTTGCCTTGGTCGTGGTGTCTGTTCACAGAAACGGAAACCCTAACTAGGATACCTTCCAGTTGCTGGCATTATAGGATTGAGCCATCACGGCTGACTTCTGTGCTTAATTTCAAGAAAATTTAGCAGTTTAGATCCAAAAACAGTTGTACTTTACAAGACTAGGCATGGTGGTACACACCTTCAATCCTAGCACTTGGGAGGCCGAGGCAGGGGTATCTTTGAGTTTGAGGGTGGCCTGGTCTACATAATGTGTTTCAGGATAGCTAGATATTTGTAGAGAAACCCTGTGTTTCCCACCCTCTTCCCCCAGAGACTTTCCCCCAATCCTCAAGAAATTTTAAGTGGTATCAGTTTTATATGTAGGTAATGAGGGAGGGAGTTAGTAATGTATCATGCGAGTGGTTGGTGTGTCGTCATCACTGAAGTTTGCATTGCTTGTGAAAATATCTAGTAATAGAATCCATTTGTGTGACACCCCTCTGCAGCATTCCCGGATGACAGGGCATACTCGACAACCCCCATCCTCCCATCTCATGGTTATGAGAAATTGTTGGCTCTGATATATCTATATAGTTTAGGAGTGTTTGTGCTAGGTCACTGGGCAGATAGCGACTTGTGTGCAGATGTGAGAGCTTGTGCGTTGAGCTTGTTGAATCTGGGTAATGGTTGCAGGCATGGTATGAGAGGAGAGTGAACTTGCAGAGAGCGACTGAGGGGTCTCAGAGGTGGACTGAATGGAGGATTACACTTGGATTGTTAGCTTGCTTTTAGGACCTCTGATTGCTGTAACTAGCTGTTAAAACACCTTGTAAGCGTGAAACTTGTTACTCAGAATTGGAGCCTAATGCAGACCCAGGCGTCTTAGCTACATGTGGAATCTGCCTAGAGTGTGCCCCCCACTCCATTGGCTAGTGTGCAGAAGCCCCTGGGGACTTTAGAGATCTGTCATGGACCTTGTTGGTTACAAAAAAGCAAACTGAAAGGCCCTCATCCTGAGTATCTGACCCAGTGTTCCTTTTTGCCCCATCCTCTTTTGTGAGATGTTTTGTTTTTTGAGACAAAAGTCTTGCTGACTTCAAATTCTCCTGCTTCAACCTTCTGAGGGCTGAGAGCACAAGCCTGCAGTGTATACCATGAGGATCCCTCTATTTCTGTCTTTTCACAAAGAATTCTTCCTTTTGGTTTCCTTGTCTCTCTCGCCATTGTCTTCAACAATGATCGTATTTCTTCTGGTGTGGATTGTTTTCTTCATCTTCCATCGCCTCTTTAAGTTGTTGAGCTGAATTCTTCAAGAGTTCACTTCTAAGTTTTCCGATATGTTAATGTCTCTTACGTCCCGTAGATGACTTAAGTGATAGGCATAAATTATGACTTTGAGAAACCTTTGGGGGACATAAAAGGGGGAAAGCCTTAAGCTTTCATGTGGTGAAGAACGGTTGCTTTAAATTCAGAGGTTCTCAAGCATGCCCTTTAAGTAATGGAGTAGTATAAAATATATCTAAATATTACAAATATTATGTAGAAAGAATATACTTTCGTCAGATCTTTAGGGTTTGCCACCAGCATATAAGAATGCAGCCTGTTTAAAGATAATTGTCAGCCTCCATTATTATTTTATTTGTAATAAAAGCGGGAGTTTTGCTGTTGATGATGATGTTCATATGTTCAAACTATTTTTAAAGTTTCTGTGGTGTTTTGTTTTTGTTCTGATTAACTGATACTTTTACAGCGTTGTTTCCTCTCATTTTCTTTGCAGTGTTAGCGTGTGTGATCCAAAGCCGTGACCCTCAGCATTGTGGGAGTGAGAGGAAAAGTGGGCCAGCCTGAGCCCCCTTTTTTTTTTTTTTTTTTTTTTGTCATAGTGACAGCAAATAGGTATATGTCATTCCAAATAGACAAGTTTAATTTTACCTGAGGTTTTAGAACTGAACCTATTTGTAAATTAATGGGAAATAAAGAACAGACAGTAGGATTCCAGGCAGTGGCAGCCGAGCAATCTTCTAAAACATCCCTCCAACAGTCTGTGTTCCTCCTTAAATGATTTGCTGGTTGCCATTCCTCTTGGGGTGGAGCTAAAGCGAGACTGCTGGATGGTATATTATTTGACACAACCCTTCCAGCCCCAGTTCAGTTCTTTTCTTTTTTTATAAGAGTTTCCGTGGTTGTGGTGTCTCTTGACAGCAATAAAACCCTAGCTAAGACAACGACTGAACCTGCAAATCCTAACAGGATTTGGTAACTGCGATAGTACCCTTGTTTTCCCATCTAGATGGAATGGTATTCTCTACTAGGAGTTGAAATGAGCCCCTGCAGACTGCAGAGAAGGTCTGCAGTGTTCATGATGCGTGTGTACAGTAAAGGCAATGCTGTCCTGTGGGTGGACACCTGCTGAGAGGAGTGGCTAGTTCGTGTTCTTCTGTTAGTTTATACGGTATGTATTTAAGATGAGACCTTGAGGGCTTTTTTTCCCCCAGGTTAGAAGTTGTTGGGTGTTCGTTCATAATGCTTTTGCCTTTGCATGGCCACTAATGCTCATCCTTGTGTGAGAACCATCAACCGTTCTAACTCCTGCAAGGAATTGCGCACACTGTATTTGCTTTGAAAGGCTGAAGACTAACTCCTTCAGAAACTGGGGAAGGGGGGACGTCTACAAACACCCTCATGTGTCTGTCCTTTCATACTTCTTGCCAACGAGCAGCCGCCCTCCCCTCCCACAGCCTCTTCATTCCTGCTGCTAGAAGGCTGCGATTGAGCCTTGCCCCCAGCCCCCAGTGTGCTGGCCTTTGCCACTTAGGAACTAGAGTTTGCTGAGGGACAGAATCCATTAGATCTGAATCCCGAAGTCAGGGGTTGTTTTGTTTATGTTTATGGGATCCACTCTCAGCATCAAATGCCAAATTGGTTAGCCTGTTTATACCTCTTTCCAGAGATCAGAATTGGATAGGGGAAAGATGTCCTCTGTAATGGACAGAAAGAGAAATCCTGTGTAAGTACTGGGGACACAGAGGGACATGAGCATGCCGTGGAGACTCAGACTTTTACTTTGCTGCATTTCTGTGAGCACCAAGAGTTCTGCAGGAAACTTGAGTTTGTTGCCTCAACCCCTATTTCTAGACCATAAACCCCGTTCTTTCCCTTTGACCTTGGGGAAGGATTTAACATGGTTATTTCAGTTTCTTCTAAAGTGGAATGTTTCCAATAGTGTCTCCTTCATAAGACCCATATGACAGAACACTGGGACATTGGGAGACTGCTCTGTGTATTGTAGAGTGCTTACCATCCTCTCAGTCCTCCATCACCAGATTCTTGTAGTGACGTTGTGCTGCCGGTGGATCGCAGGCACACACCTGCTCAGGAGCTATCAGACAGACAGACAGACAGACAGACACACGCACACACATCACACACACCACACACACCACACACACACTACACACACACACACACACCACAAGCTAATTTTTAAAATGCCTTGGCTCACTCAAAGGCCGGGTACTCCTAAACCTTCCTCTGCTACCTTAGGCCCAAATCTCACACGGCTGGTTGGCTTTCTCTCCTGCCTCTCCTGCGTGCCCCACCCTTCTTTCCTGAGTCATGGCACTTCCAAGTGTCCTGCCCCGTGCCCAGCCATGACCATTGGCATCTTTAATATCAAAGATCAGTTGAGGACAAGGGTCTTTAGGTTTTGGATGTGCAGATTCCCCATTGAATCAAAGCGTTAGAGCCAGTCTCCAACACAGTTATGACAACTTAAAATTACCTGTGCTCCCTTTGATGTATATAAAGCTCTGAGTGTACAGAACTGTTGGGTATGTAGTGGCCAGCATAGGAATGCAGGGGTAGGCACCAGTTCTGCTGCTTAAACAGGGTCCTAATCAGCAACCACACTCTGGAAACTCCGGGCCTTAGGGTCTCCTACAGCACTTGAGTAACTGATTTCTTTCTGGTGGCTTTGAGGAAAAGTCCATCTTTCCAGTCCGAGTTTTGGTGGTCATGTGTAGCAGCTCTGAGCTGAGTAGCTGTCCCCCCCCCTTCATCCCAAAATGTGTACTGTTCGCTACAGGATCGACTTGGAGGGCGCTGACATTTCCATTGTACTTACATGCCATTATATTTAATGGCAGCATTAAAGAGTGTGTTATTTCTTTGAATATTTTTGTGGTTTTGTGACTGGATTGCAGTTCTTTATGGGCAAAGGATGCTCTGCCTTTCCTTTCTGCTGGGAGTCAGCACAGTTTCTCACGTAACAACCCCGACCTGAACAGCTTGTATTGCTGTGTGTTCTGTGGTGTTTGTGTCTTCACATGGCTGAGGACAGTCAGCAGTGCATTCTGTCATTTATTAGTATTGGTGCCAGTCTTGTCACCTACTCCAATACTTGCTGTTGTGACCTTGAAGCAACATATGGCTATGGCCATTTAACCCCCTAAGTGCCTCTTGCTTACTCTGAGATTCAGAACAGTGCAAACTAACGTCTTGATGTGGTTGGTGTGATTTCCCAGAGTTTATACAGCAGGGCAGTACTGTAAGTGCTGGGAACTTACACAGGTTTTGCAATGGCTTATCTTACTAGTTATTCTGTACATATTGTTTTTAAATACTTGCAATAAGAGGTGTGACTCAGGGGCTGGAGAGATGGCTTAGTGGTTAAGAGCACTGACTGCTCTTCTAGAGGTCCTGAGTTCAATTCCCAGCAACCACATGGTGGCTCACAACCATCTGTAATGGGATCCGATGCGCTCTTCTAGTGTGTGTCTGAAGACAGCTGCAGTGTACTCATATAAATAAAAAATAAATAAAATCTTAAAAAAAAAAAAAAAAAAAGAGGTATGAATCAACAAGATTTTAAGTTCCATGAGGGCAGGATTGGTTTTTCTCTCCATGTTGAATATGTACCTTGAATAGAGTAAGTTCACAGTGCAGTGGAGTATTGTTTGGTGTCCCTTTATTTCTATCTTAGTTCTGTAAATTTCATTTTAAGTATAAACATTTTGTTGTCCCAGGATTCTGATATTAATTACATGAAGTTTGGAGGTTTTTTTTTTTTAATTCATACAATAAGCTGCTAAAATACAGCCATTATGTCTGCTTTATCTTGTATGTTCACAGCCATACCGTACTTACTGTTAGAAATAGTCATTTTTAACTTTTCCCTGGCTTGAGAAGTTTCCAAGGGTTACTTTAAGGACTTGCCAACCAACCCATCGTGGATTGTGGATTACACAGTGAAAATCAAGATACTCTAAACAAATGTGGTGCTGTACACCTTTAATCCAGCATGAAGAGACAGAAGCAGATCTCTGTGAGTTACAGATCAGCTTGGTCTACAGAGTGAGTTCTAGGACAGTCAGGACTATACAGCGAGACCCTGTCTTGGAAAAAACAAGCAAACACAAGCAAAACAAACAAAATACCAAAAAATAAAATAGAGAGAGGTCAAATCATTAGTCACACATAGTGTGCCATGATCGTGTTTGTATGTTAGGTGGCATACAGTGACTCTCTTTGAAGTTCAGTGTGTATGTATGTGATATATATTCATATATATATATATATATATATATATATATATATATATATATATATATATATATATATATATGAATGAGAGGGGGGGGGGTTTGTGAATTCAGATGGAAAATACAAGCTCCGGGTAATGTGTTGTTTGACTTTCTCACATAGTTTTATGTAGCATATAGAGATTGGCAGTAGAGGTTCTAGGTTAATATTTGTTCTTAGATTATACTATGATGGACAGAGCTTGATTCTTTATGCAAGCCTGGTTCTCTTCAGCCCAGATTCTGAGCTGTTCCTTAGTTAGTTTTCTAGTTTTTCTTTTTAGCTCATAGTCATGAGCATGTTCTAATGTCAATAATCTGTGTTCTACAGCACACACCCACTTAAAGAAAGGCCATAGCCCAACAGTAAGAAGTCTAAAAGAAATGTGCAATGTCCTGCCCAGCCTCTGCCATTATTTGTGGCCTAATTCACCAACTGTTTGCAGAGATAGGACGTGGCACTACTGATAAGCTTGGGCTCAAATATGGAAAAGAGTATGCTGCTTTTTGTTGTCTTATTTTTTTTTTCCTGAAACAAAGGAGGACAGAAGTGTGTTAATTAAAGGAACAGACCAAAGCTCAGTGGGAAACTAATAACTTGTTGGTCTCCCTCATTAGCATGTAGTACTGTTTCTTCCCTCCTCCTCCCCCTCTCCTCCTCTCATTCTCTTCCCCTCTCCTCCTCCTCATCTCCCCTCCTCCTCATCTCCCCTCCTCCTCATCTCCCCTCCTCCTCATCTCCCCTCCTCCTCATCTCCCCTCCTCCCCTCCTCTCCCTTTCTTCCCTCCCTTTTCCTCCCCTCGTGTTTTAAATATTTGCCTACTTTTTACCTTACTTGAAAATATTTATACTCCACTCCCTCCCTATACAAAAATCATTAAATACTTTGGGGCTAAGAATTAAACATTTGGTCTTGTACATGATACACTTCTAAGGTATACCCTTAACCCAAATTACATATATTTTATATACTGTAATTTGAAGTGATTGGGGTTAATTAGTCCATATTAACCTTTAAGTAGTATTCTATATAAAATAACAAAACAGTTTTTCACAGAAAACTGTCTTACCCACCTTTATTTTTTTTTTTAATTTTTATTTTTTATAATACAATCAGCTTTCCTTTCTGGAAGGACTGAATACTTGAACTCACTGTGATCTGGTTCAGTCAGGTTTAGCCTTTAATAGCAGCCCTGCCCCATTCCTGCAAGTTTCTTAACCTTTCCATACCTGTTTCTCTTCTGTCCACCTGGGTTGAGTGAGTTGAGTGTCTGTAGCAGGAGGTTGTCCTGAGGATTGTGTAGCATAAGGAATGAATGCCTGGGTCTTGTGGGCCCATTAAGTGCTAATAAGGGTTTGACACAGGCTGCTGTTGTTATATTGTATTTTAAACATTTATCTGACCTGTTCCTTCGGAAACACTCAAAATAAAACAGATTTGGGGAGAAATAGGCCTTTGAGTTGAGCACCAGTCTTAACTGTGGCTGTTGAAGATGTTAACAGCATCTGCTTGTATTTGCAATTAGCTGTGGCAGCTGAGTAATGTGCTCAGGTGTGTTGACCAGCTGAGACTGCAGGGTGCAAAACGAACAAGACTGCGTCGGACTTCTCTGCTCTGCTTGCCTGTCCTGTCCTGTCCTGTCCTGTCCTCCTGTCCTGTCCTTTTCCCTTCCCTTTTTGTTTGAGACAGGGTTTCTCTGTGTAGTCCTGGCCGTCCTGGAACTCAGTCTTGTAGATCAGGCTAATCTGGAACTCAGGGATCTGCCTGCCTCTGCCTCCTGCAGAGGATCAAAGCGTGCTCCACCACTGCATCAGACTTTCTAAGAGCAGTGTATTCCATTAATTCTGCTACTCTTTGAAATAAATGAGCAAAAAATTTGCGGTTGAAGACTTTCCTAGTGGTCACAAACAGCACATGATTTGTTTCAACAAATAAAGAGACGAAATGAGACTTTTACAGCTACGACCGAATGGGAACAGAAGTAATAGATGAGCAGCTTAAGGTCCCCTCCTCAGCGGCCTTTACACGTCTCTTGCTTCTGTTCTGGACCAGACAGACTACATACTTAACTAAAACTGGATGGCAATACTGAGAGGAGTCAGCATTAAAACTAAAGTCATGTTTTAGGGACCTAGTGTGACCTACTTATTTCCAGCAGTTTCCTCCCTCCCCCAAGGCTGACCAAGAGCTGTCAGCTCTGAGGCAGTGCATGGAGGAAGGTAAAAAATGATTGATTTGCTTCCAGAAGTATCAAAGGAACACTAAATTGACACGTGTGTGAGTATAACAGCCTTTCAGATTCAGGGATTTATTTTTATTTTTATTATGACTTCTCTTCCAATAAGGCTGCCCTGGGGAGAAGAAGTAGGTCACTTGAGTGTGATGGGGGCTCAGGTGTCTGTGCCCAGTCCTCAGTGCTCACAGATCATAGTCTGATTTTCTGATTCACTTTGAATTATTGACACTTAATACACATTGTTTACTTGTTTGCATTTGGAAGACGTAGTTTTAGGACTTGATTTATAAAGCATTTGCTTAAAGTTAGAAAAGAACCTTCCATGTGATGGCTTCCTTGGTTTCTTCTGTGGTATGCCATGGTCCCTAGAACTTACATGCTGAGTATGTTCCTCATTCTCAGTCTGGCATTCTTCCAGGCTTTTTTTTTTTTTTTTTTTTTTTCTTTCTCAGAAACTGGTCCCACTCATCCTTCCTGTTCTACAGGAAGAGAAACAAGGCACACAATGATACTTCATCACTCTTGTATCCAGGCCATGGTCAAGTCATGTCAACAGTTTCTCCTTAATGTCCCTGAGTCCTTTCTGTAGTTTCTTGATGCCATCCCCACTTCTAAGCTACCTGTGGGCTACCTGTGGCTTCCCGGTGCTGCTTCAGACACTCCTGACTAGTCTTCCTATGAGTAGCTTTACTATTGCTGAACTGCACTGTGAATACCTTCCTTGTGTACTGTATCTCAGCAGAATTGAAAATAAAAGATACTGTGATGAAATTATCCACTCTTAAAATGCATCTATTGAGTGTGACTGGTAGAGGAAGAACCTCTGCAAATATGTCTCTCTGTAAAAGCAATAATAATACTCACAATATTAGTCACAATTAGCATTTCAGAAGTCTAAAAATTAGCCAAAGACTTGCAAGATCTGATAAATATTTGAGAAAACCCTGGCTGAATCTGGATATAGAAAACTGTGCTGTTTGGACTTGGCTGCGGCCTTCCTCTTCACAACGCTGAGAACCAGCAGCTTTGCAGAAGTGATAGTGACTGGAACTAGAGGAACACAAAGCAGAGGGTCCTGGGGAGCCCGGGGCTATTTCCTAGAGAGTTGGCAATCAGGACTATGTGGTTACTCCTCTGACTTTGTTTTTATATAGCCTAGCTCAGAATTTATTCTGTGCTCTATACTGATGGCATATGTTTAGAGAAAAACAACAACAACAACAACAAAACAAAACAAAAAAACCAACCATTATTTCCCATTACAGTTGGCCTGAGCTAGTAATACCAGTTGTAGCTAAGAAGATGACTGAAAAAAAGAATTAATAGGAAACAAACTAAGACATTTAGTGTCACCTAGGCTTCAAAGAGCACCCATACTTTTTTTTTTTTTTTTTTTTTTTTAAGAATCTTGAAACACAGTGCCAGTATGTCTGTAAGCATGCCTAGGAAAGACCTGTGAAAACAACTTGTTTTATTTGTGTCTGACCTTGAGGCTCTTTGCAAGATGAAGGCGAAGTTCAAGGAGACGTTATACCTGCCCCTTGGCAAAGGCTCATTGGTACAAAGCTTTTTAAGAGAATTTCTTTGGTTGGCCTTCTTGGTCAGAATTATGCTTGGGCAAAGGCTGCATTCTAACCCAGGCATGACTTAGAACAGTCACGAGGGGGAGGCAGGGGTTTTCATTTTAGGCCAGCTAGGGCTGCATACTGAAACTTTTCAAAATAAAAGGGGTTGGTGGGATGGCTCAGCAAGTAAGGGTAGTTCCCACACAAGCTTGGTGATCATCAATTCTGGGAACGTACGTGATGGACAGACGAGAGAAGTGCACTCTGAACCCCACACATGCATTCCGGGCACACATGAGTACCCCTCTTCCCCACCCCCACAATGATGGTAAATAAGCTACTCACAGTGGGGCTCAGCATGAAATAACAGACAGAAGTGCAAGAGGGACTGGGAGAAGAGTTTGCAGGTTCTCAGACTGGCCAGCTTTCAGGAACAGATCTGTGAGATAGCAAAGAAATGACAGCGCAGCGGGTTGGGATCTGTTGTTATTTAGACTTGTTTCTTTTAATTGTTAGGGTATCAAATTGCTTCTTTTTCTAAATGAAGTCTTTCAGGATTCTTTTTTAAACCCATTTAATAGCCTGCCCCTCATTTTCTCTGTGCCCTAGTGTTAAACAACCACTGTTTTTTTCCAGTTGCATGCATGAAGGGGAAATTTGGTATTGGCTTTTCTGTGCCTGGCTTATTTATTAATTCAACACAATATCCTCCAGTTCTCACAAAAGATAGAATTTTGTTCTTTTTAAAAGATGACTGATATCTTCTCTGGCTGTCCGGGGACTAGCTCTGTAGACTAGGCTAGCCTTGATTTCACAGAGATCTGGCTGTTCCTGCTTCCAGAGTGCTGAGTTTAAAAGCATGTGCCATCACTGCCCAGCTGTTATGCCACACTTCCTTTGTCCACTCCTACCGTAATCAGCATGGGTCCAGCACAGGCGTCCCTGCACACTGCCGTGCTGTCCTTTCAGTGCACAGCAGTGAAGTAGCTAGGTCATTCAGTGCAGGGGCTCTCACCTGTGTCAAGACCCGTTGGAGGGCAGATGTTGAACGACCTGTTCATGGGTTGTCTACTTCATTTGGAAAGCACAGATATTTACATTGCGATTCATAACAGTAAGAAAATTACACTTAGGAAGTAAAATAATTTTATGGTTGGGGGTCTCCACAAGATGAAGAACTATATTAGTGAGTCACAGAATTAAGAAAAGTTGAGAACCACCAATGTAGTGGTTCTGTTTTCAGATTTCTTTTTTTTTTCCTTTTAAAAATATTTTTATTAATTCTTTTTTTTTTAATTTTTTAAATTTTTGATACTTTATTTACATTTCCAATGTTTCCCCTTTTCTGGGTCTCCTCTTTGGAAACCCCCTATCTCCTCCCCAACCCGCCTCTATGAGGGAATTCCACCTCCCACCCACCTGCCCACCCATCTCCATATTCCTGCCTTGACATTCCCCTTTACTGGGGCCTCTAACATCCTCAGGCCCAAGGGCCTCTCCTCTCTCCCTGATGGCCATCAAGGTCATCCTCTGCCACATATGTGGTCCAAACCATGAGACCATAGATGTGTATTCTTTGATTGGTGGTCCAAACTCCAGGACGGAACTTGGGTATTCTGAACTTTTGGGCTAATATCTGCTTATCAGTGAGTACATACCATGTTCCTTCTTTTGTGACTGAGTTACTTCGCTCTGGATGATTTTTCAAGTTCCATCCATTTGCCTGCAAATTTCATAAAGTCATTGTTTTTAATAGCTGAGTAGTACTCCATTGTGTAGATGTACCACATTTTCTGTATCCATTCCTCTGATGAGGGACATCTGGGTTGTTTCCAGCTTCTGGCTATTATAAATATGGCTGCTATGAACATAGTGGAGCATGTGTCTTTATTACATGTTG
>CM052708.1:95542670-95651469 GCA_028551405.1 Uromys caudimaculatus
TGTTCTTTATGTTCTTACCCTTGCCTTTTGCCATCTTGTTAACTCTGGTGTTAGCTGATCTCACTCTGTCTGGTTGTGGCTTGCCCCTCCTGCAGGCCTCTGTGTCAGTACTCCTTGAAGACCAGCTCTCTCTGAGAGGTGTTTGGGTTTGGAGAGCTGTCTCACAGGGTCCGCTCTGGGGTGCAGAATGGAAACAGAAGGATCTTGTCCCCAGCTGTCCCTTGGTTCCTATGCCCTGAAGGCTCTGTAAGGGTCCCTCTTGATCCAGTGAGTTTGAACAGAAGTGGTGGTTTTGCCTGTGCTCAAAGGTGTGTCAGCACTCCTGGGATTCCCCATTCTCTCGTGGAGCCTTGTGGCCCAGGCTGAGGTCCCCAGGCACAGGCCCCTGGTCACCCAGGCAGAGGACTCCACCCACAGGTGAAAACCGGAAGGTTCACAGTTTTTCTGTCCCTGGGTTCTCAGGCCCTGGATCCCGGCAGATCCGGGTGGATCTGGGTGAGAGGTGTTGCTCCCCTTAACCCCACTCACGGCCTTTCCAAGCTCCTGGGAGGCCACCCCTCTCCGGTGCTCGTTGGCTACGGACTCCTGGCGGCCCAGGCAGAGGTCTCCCTGTTTTTAGATTTTTAAGGACCTTCCATTCTGTAATTTTTGTAATGGCCGTACTAATTTAGATCCCCACCCAGTGTATTATAGTTGATCTTCCTTTGTATTTTTGTCGGCATTTTTGTTCTCGTCATTGTTGTGGTTTTTATTATGGTCATTACATCTAGAGTGAGATGGTATCTCCTGTGGCTCTGATTTGCATTTCTCTGGTGAGTAGGTAATGTTGACTGTTCATATGCTGTGGGCCAGTCACATAACTACTTTTGAGAGATGCTAGTTCTTTTGCCTACTTCTTAATTGGAGACATTAATAAAGGGAACAAATAGCAAAAATTTAAAGTGTGTGGAAGCTAATAAATATACTTCTAAGTAAGTGGTGGGTCAGACAAGCAATTATGAGCAATTAGAAAATATTTCGAGAGTAGTGAAATTTAAATACAACATAATAAAATCAAAATAAAACTAAAATAGTGTTTGCTCAAGGAAGCTCAGGTCAACAACCGCATTTCACCACTAAATCCAGAGCAAACAGAAAAAGTGTGTAGATTAGAGTGGAAGTAGATGAGTGAGACTAGAAAAACAGTGGAAAATGAATGAAGCTGAAGTGATTCGTCACAACCCATAAAGGGTCAAAGCTTTAGCTAGTTCTGCATGTGCTGTCTACAGAGTTAGAAATGGAAGTGCCATTTACTGCTGACTTTATAGAGATGAAAGGATTCTCTCTGGACACTTGATAAACAATAGAAATTGCATAGAAAAATTACCACACTTCCTGCAGTGACTGAAGACAAGTTGGAAAGTCTGAACAGAGCAAATGCAGTCTCGCTTGATGATGTCATCAGGAGACTCGGCCTGGATGGCTGTACTCTTTAAAATGTACAGACAGTCAACACCAGTACTGTACAGAGCGTTGTGAAAAGTGCAGGAGATGACACTTTCAGTTGACTCTGAAGCCAGTTATCGTAGACACAGAACCAGGCAGACAGAGAAGAGCTGAAAGCCATAGACCAGTGTCCCTTTAGAATACCAGCACAAAAATCTTCAGCAATACACTCGCAAACTTAACGAAGGGATCACGTGAGCAGGACTAACTGTTAACACTAACTCTTAAGGCTTAAGGAAGCCGTGATGTTTTGCTATGATGGATATATGGATGGATACATTGTGACGTACAGATCATGGATGTGAAGAAATTTCAGTATCTGTAATGCTCGGGTTTTAGTCTAGATTGTGTGATGCTGTTTTAGCTTTTGTATGTGTTTTTGGCCTGTGCCGGATTTGAACCCTAGGCCTTGTGGCCTACTAGGCAAATGTTTGATCCATAACCTGGTGTTCTGTGCTTTTCAGGTATGTATGTAAATCATCAGAGAATATTTTTAAAGTTCAGTTTAGTGCCTGATACTGTAGGTCCCATATGATAGATACCTGTTGTCCATGAAATAAACTTGAGTCACAAGGCTTTATTCTCAAAATAAACATAGGAGTAAATGCACCTTAGTTCTCACTGTTGACTGTTAAGACAGAAAACACAAATTTTCCTTCTGATTAGAGGAATATGGACCCCAGTGCTTGGAATTGTACTACACATTGCATTGTCTGTGCTCCTGTACTTTTGGGCTTATTTCTGGTATTATTTTTGAGGGATTTTGCTAATATGAGCTAATAACCTTTAAAGCAGTTATTTCTAGTTTACCATGTTTGTTAGCCCTCATGGCTGCTGAATGACCCTCAGCTGTATTGTAATGCAGCATATTAACACGGTGTGCCACTCCACTGAGTAGTAAAACAGTGTGTGTATTAGCATGCTTCTCCCTTTCCAGTTCCTATACAGTGCTGGTATCTCCATGGCTGAGAGTCCAGCACTGCTCTAGTAACAGCTCTGGGTGGGTATTCCTTAGAAGGGCTGCGCCTCTTCTCTGCTATGAAAGCTCTTAGCTGGATGCTTTTGTGAATAGTCTGCACCAAAATCAGGACATGCTCTCTATTCTTAGTTATTACCCTTTTTTCCAATTTTTATGAACAACTATTGAATTTCAGCAAAAGTTTTTTATCATTTGATAGATATAATTATGAAGTTTTCTAGTCTGTTAATACCATGGGTTACATTACTAGTTCTCCACTTACCAGCTTATCTTGAGCTTCTGGGCCAAGCCAAGTCTTGCATGAATTTTGTCAGTGTTACTGATTTTTTACAAAACAACTAGCCTTTTATTTTACTGATCCCCTTTTGATTTTATTGATAACTACATTTAAATTCTTTCTGCTTACTTTGGATATAATTTGTTGTTGTACTGTAAGATCAAGCTAGGCATGGTGGGTTGTGGCCTGAAATCTCAGAACTCAGGAGCAAGTAGCTAGAGGGTTAGGAGTTGAGGACAGCCTGGGCTATTGACCCTCAAAAAATGAACACTGCAGAAGGGAATGAAACAAATCAAAAACATAAGTTAAGGTTACTCATTCAAAACTATCTTGTTTTTCCTACATTAAAACATGAGAGTTTTGTCCATGGATTAAATGCTATATTTTATCTATATTAGTTTCAGAGTTTTTCGGTTGTTTCAGTTTCTCTTATGACTTTCTGTTTGACTAGTGGGTGATGTGAGGTGTCTTGTAGATTTTAAAAGTTTGTAGATGTTCCTGTTGGCTTTCTGTTATTGATTTCTACTTTAATTCTGTTGTACCCTGAAAATATACACAAGTAGTTTAGTATTTTGCAGTATGTGGTGTTCAGAAGGCCAGCTGTGCTAGATGAATGTCCACTTCTACCTTAGTGACTACCCTCCTTAACTGTGTGAGAGGCTTTTGTGTTCTCTATCCTATATGCAAGAACCTTGGTGGGCGATGAAACTATGACAGCAGATACCATTTTATTGAGCCCTGACGTACTCACTACTTACTGTTTAGACAGATAGGTGAGCATTTTATGTGAATTACTTTGTTTGATGCAGCAACTAACTAAGGTAGCTACAATTATTGTCATGCCTTATTCAAATGCTTGAGGTTAAAGTTGGGTAGCTGATTCTTAGAGCCCATATTCTTTGAGTTCATTTAGTCTTAATGGTTATGATGCAAAGAGGTACCAACATTACACTTTCTGCCTGCCTTCTATTGTGAGTTACTGTTTGAAAGAAGAAAACAGCTCGTTGTGAGTATGGTGAAAACTTAAGCTCTTTGGAGAGACCAGCTTCCCATAGCCCTTAGGTTATTTGGAAGTATTTCCAATAT
The DNA here is from genome assembly GCA_028551405.1 of Uromys caudimaculatus. NCBI lineage: Eukaryota > Metazoa > Chordata > Mammalia > Rodentia > Muridae > Uromys > Uromys caudimaculatus. The sequence continues at coordinate 95,546,498 of CM052708.1, forward strand.
GAATGTAGCTATAAATCTGAGAATCCCAGGAAACTTTAAACATTGGGGGTGTATAATCCAGAAGGAGCCAGAGAACTTTGCTGCTGCCTGGGAGGGAACTCCTTGGCTGACTTGATGAAGCTTGGTAGAAAAGCAGGAATTGTTTGGGAAAGTGAAGATGACATCAGTGAGCAGCAGGAGAAGAACAGCATCTCCTTTCAACCCTGAGCTCTCAGCTCACTGGTTCTGTGGCCCCAGTCAGTCAGGCCTCCTGTGCCTGCTGTCAGCTCACTGGTTCTGTGGCCCCAGTCAGTCAGGCCTCCTGTGCCTGGCTTACGTTTCCCTGCAGTGGGGAGGTGGCATTCCCCAGACATCAGTTGAGCTAATATTTGACATTGTACTTGGTGTACAGGAAGCTCTCCAAAATTACAAACTGATTACTTTTATATCAGAGATCACACTTTTGGTTGTCAGGTTCCTTTGCAAATAAATCAATACCCAGCACCTAGACCGTGCCTTACTGAGTGAGTGATACATATAAAAATCTTGCTACGACACCTGACACAGTACACTTATCCATAAAGACTTATACTTAAACATACTTAAGTATAATATATTTAGTGTACACTTAAAATGCAGGGTGGTGACTGCAGACAAACTGGGGTTAGGAGTAGCAGACAGTATATTCTACTCCCAGTAAAAGTAATAGTAGTCGTCAGTATTGCACACTTGGACATGCTCTAGGCAAGACAGTTGAGAGACCTGTGTGTACTGTCCATTCTCAAGATTACCCCCTTCCCATCTGTGTTTCCACACTCCTTTTATGGGATACAGTTGGGATTTGCAGTTAGACTGGCTGACTTCAGAGACTAGTTCTGTGTGTCAGGTACTGAGCTCTGCTCTCCTGATATTTATGTCTTACATGAGATCACCCAATGAGTGATGGGGGAGACTTGTCTGAAAAGATAGGCGCTTACCTCAGATAGGAGGTGAGGGAAGGATTCTCTAGAGAGGTACAAACTGAGGACCGAAGCTCTCTAGGCAAAACATTCCATTTGGAGGGAACTAAATTAGTGAAGAGCCTGAGGTGGGTCTGGGAGCTTCAGAACACCAGAGTGCTGAAGAAGTGGGTGTTGCGGAGGGTAAGGGGGGTGCAGCCAGACACATGGGGGGAGGTGTCAGCCACGTCTTAAGACCGCAGGCATTATAAGGCTTCTCAAACCCTTCGTACTTATTATTTGCAATCCAGTAGGAGGTTTAATTGGGCCAAGGGCTATTTATGATCTTAGGTCTCATTCTCATTTCTGGAGGAGATTGGGGGGCAGGAGAGGAATGGGCCCAGGTCAGCACAGCCACTTTTAGCGCAAAGACCAAGGACAGTAGTGAGGAAGAAGAAAACGCTGCAGTCTTCTACAGCACGTGCTCTAAGCCGGCCTTGTCCCACGTGTTTCGGTCTCGTGTTTTCATATGAATACGGGTTAGGAAGTCAGGGACTGGGATTTGAACATGTCTGACTTGGCTCTGGAGCTTTCGTCTGAACCCTCAGTGCTCTGCTATTATGACACACTTAAGTCTTTCGAGGCTCGTTACCCGTCTCTGCATCTGCGGTAGCTGCATGAAAGGTGGAAGGGTCTGAGGCACGTCTCTGGATCATTATCTGCCTTAGTCTCCTGACCTCCTTACAGGTTCCCCTCACCCTCTTGCTGTCTTTCTCGGATCTCTGCAGTGGTGATTTGGTGACTACCTGCCAGCTTCAGTTAGTGCACACTCATGCTCCGGTCCCCTCCTCCAGACTGTGACTTCCCTGCTGAAGGTCTTGGATTCTCTGAATTTTAGTGTAGTCACTGTCCCTTGCAGCTGGAGGCTAGGCATGTCCCCTGTATGGCCTCCAGGGCATAAGTGTGTGGTCAGGAATGAGAGCTGTAGAACACTCTAGGGGTCAGCTCACATTGCAAAATAGCCATTGCTCTTCAGTGTCTATCGGTGGCCCAGGAGAGCTGGGGCCCTTAGAATGGACTTTTCTACTGGGTGAGATTTCTGATGGTTTTCTAGCTTGGTACCTGGCGATCTCCACAGATTACTCTGATTAATCCTCACAGTAATATGAAATTAACATTCTTTGAAGTCTATTTTATATAGCAGGAAACTGAGGTTCATGGGGACTAACATGAAGCTGGATTTCTGAGATGGGGGTTCTCACTGTGTCTCTCAGTGTGATCGCAGACAGAAATGTTAACCCAAGTGCCCTTGACTGCACATGTGCACTAGGTATTACTGCACTGGATATACCACCAAAGAGATTCCCCGTGTGCAGTTTGAAAATCAGGAACTGCGTTTAGGTATGGGATTGTATGTTGAAAAGAGGTTTTCCAAACTTGAGCACTTTTCTTACTGAATGTGCTTACAAAGGTGCTGAATAACAACAATAAATGTAACCTCCCTGCCTGAGATGGCTACTGAGGATGGCTACCATTGTGATTGTTAGAGCTGTTGTTAAACAAGTCACTAGGAAGAAGACAAGCAGGCAAATGATGGCTTCTGGGAGAAGATTACGACTTAGCTAGACAGACAGTTACATGTTGAGGTGGTACTGGAAGTGGAGGGCAAGGCTAGGCAGTGCTCAGGGGCCATGTAACAGGAACGTCGCTGTAGGCAGGTCTCCAAGGAGGTGAGGAGGCTCATGATGAATGAAGAAAAGCAAAGGGAACAACTCGTGTCAGGCAGGGTCCTATGGCAGGGGCTCCAGGAGCCAAGGCTTAACAAGCCAGAGAACAAGAGTCCTAAACCAAGGGCAGCAAGACTATAAACGGCAGCTGTCTAACACACCGAGAAACCATTCTCTAGTCTGGGCAGGCCAGGCAAGTCCTTTGTCAGATGGGCTTGTAGAATGCTTGTTTACAATGTGTTAGTCTTCTATCTTAATGATTGGGTGAAGGCTGTGTGGGAGATGTAAATGGCACAACTAGAATCCTGACTGAAAGCACTGGAGCAGTTCCTCTGTAAGAAAGGGAAGGGGGGAGCCATTGTGACCCAAAGGTAGGATTGTGGGGAATCTGTCTCACCGAATGGGCTGACTCTCTAGCCTGGATGCTGAATTAGACCCACTCGGAAGCCTGAGTGTCCCTGGCAGTGAGAACAGCTTAGGGGACAAGGGGTTGGTTGTGGAAGAGAAGTGGAAGTGTGAGTGTAGCAGGCCTGGTTTCAAATCTTGGTTCTGTCGTGTAGTAGCTTGTGCCTTACTTCCTGTCAGTAAGTGGTACAGGACTTCTACATCACACACTGGGAAAACACTGAGTGAGCATTTGAAGGGCCAGGTTTCCTTCTGATCTTGCCTGTATTTCCTCTATTTCTCTGTCCACCTTATGGATATTCAGTATGAGAGGCACAGTGGTCGTCAGTTTTTGACAAGGGAAGAACTTACAGGAAGTCACAGAAATTGCCCACAGTCACATCCGTTTTGAGAAAACCAAGATTCAGAGTGATAGCAGCCCATTTGCTTAGCCACCTTGCTGAAGATACGATTGATGGAGTAGATAATTTCAAAGAGGTAGGAAGGGTCGTTTGTGAAGACAGTTAAGCTGATGCCTAATGTGTGAGATTTTGCCAGGCATTTCATATATAGCAAATGCAACACTAGGCTTGGAAAGAGATGTCTAGGTCTGTAGGTAAAAAAGGACATCAGCGTGCCTGAAGCAAAGGGAACTGAGCAGAGGGGTTAGGGATGTGGTGGGGGAGTTAGAAGTAGAGGAAAAGGGGAAAGGAAGTGTAAGCATACCTTGGGGGCTATTATAAGGCTCAGATTTTATGTATAAATGCCATTGGAGAAGTTCCCAGAGAATTTGTAACAGCCACAGTGACCCAATGGAAGTATACCCCAAAGGGGTATTCTGGTAGCTACTTAGAATTCTCCCACAATCCACAGGAAGGATGGCGGTAGCCCTGCTCCATTGGCTTTGGACGGCCCTGACAAGAGGTTTTAGAATGTACCAGGGATCTTCAGGTGGCCTAGATGGGAGAATCCAGAGATAGTACCTGTTGGTTTTGTCGCCATTGTTTTTGTCAAACTGACTGTTGAACCTAGGTCTTCATACGTGCTAGGACTGAGAACCTAAGCTTTAAAATTTTAGCTATTGAAGGATAAATAATATCATTTACCCAGAGTAGGGAAGATTGTTGGAAGCAAAATATAGGGCTTGGTCAACAGTGAGTTTCTCTGGAGCTTGAATGCTCTGTATGAGATGTCTGCTGCTAGAGAGCGGCATCTAGCAGGGGTGGTGGGTACAGAACCTAGACCAGTGGTTCTCAAGCTCTGGGGTATGACCCTGTCAGTGTGGGGGTCACATATCAGATATTTAATATTTACATTAAGATCTGTGGAGGGGCCAGGCAGTGGTGGCGCACGTCTTTAATCCCAGCCCTTGGGAGGCAGAGGCAGGTGGATTTCTGAGTTCAAGGTCTACAGAGTGAGTTCCAGGACAGCCAGGGCTACACAGAGAAACCCTGTCTCAAAAAACCAAAAACCAAAAAAAAAAAAAAAAGATTTGTAGAGGTAGTAAAATTAGTTATGAAGTAGCAACAAAAATGTAATTTTATGGTTGGAGGACATCACAACAAGCGGGACTATTTAAAGAGTCACATGGAGACAGTGAAATTTTAATAAAAATACAGATTTCTTACACAATAACCTCCCTCTTGATTTTGCTAGTTAGAGAATAGTGAAGGAAACCAGATTAAAAAGGAGGCATCCCGTTTTCCATGAAGGTCGTTGTGGTGTCAGTCACCGTTACTTGCAAGGATCTACGCATTTTCTGTCTTTCCTTCGTTATTGTTGTCATTGTCGCTGTCATCGTCCTTTCTGGGTGGTGGTCTCAGAGCATCATGCAGTTTCAGGCTGCTCTGTTTATTCATTTTGCCTTGGGTTTAAATGGGTAGGGAGCTGGCCTCCAGAAGAAGCTGGACGTACGTATGTGTAGCTGTGTTTGATTTGGGGTTTGGAGACGACATCTTGCCATAAACCCACCCTCTTGCTTCAGCCGCCCACGTGCTGGGGTTACAGCATGTGCTGCTCTGCCTAACCAAAGCACCTGTATTAGGTATTGCTGCCTGCTCCTGAGTGCAGTAAGGAGTGACACTCACAGCTCAGCACAGGTTAAAGGAAGTTGCAACCATTTTTAAATGATATTTAACTTTTGTTTATTTATTAGATAAGGTTAATTGCTGTGTTTTCATGAATGAAATAATTAATTTAGTATTTAAAGACAGACTTTGTAGCTTTAAACAGTGAAGTTTATGTCACTCCAGTAATCCAAGTTTGTCTTTTCGTATCCATCTTAGGATACTCAGCACAGGGATGTAATGGAACTTCCATGTCAAACAGTAGTCTTAGAAAAGCCGCATGTTATATGTGCGTCATCCCATGGCTATAACTGTACCCCACTCCGGTGTCTACTGTGTCTAACCTAGAGCGGGCATGTCTTTAAGGAGAAGAGAGCCCTGTTTAGTTCTTACTAGTCAAGGAACCCACAGTGTGCTGCACTCTGTTGCGATGTCTGTTCAGTTTGTGTAGTCAAAAGATATTTAGCCCTGATATTCCAAATGATTGACTTTAGAATCTACATGGAATGCTTAGAAACTGTCCTCTGGTCTTAGGTTCAGGCCATTGTGTGCATCAGTGTTGATCCTGCTCTCAGCTCCAGCTCAGTGTCTTTGGTTGGAATGGTGACATAATGGACCTGTGTCAGCGGCTGTCAAGAGTGCAGTGAGAAAACAGGACAGAGAGCTAGCTACTCAGTGATGTGCCTGTATCCCAGAATCACCATGTCCTTTGCACACTTCAGATTTATAGCTATTCATGTGCAGTTTACTATAATCAGTCACTCTCAAGAAAATACTAAAGATAACCATTTGTAAATATTAGATTGCCAATTTGATAGTTTACATATCATTTTCTGACATCTCCTTTGGTATTTTCTTTTAAAACCAGTACCATTATGTAGGGAATGTGAAATTAAATCTATAGGAAAGAGAAGTGGCCAGTTTCCATTTGCTTTTTATTAATTACTTATTTTGTGGGGGCCTTACTGAGCCAAGCCTTCTCCTATCGAACTACACCCACAGACACCTTTCTTTTTTTCTGCCTCCCCTTAGTTTCATCTGCTAATATATTTGCTAACTTAAAAAATGCTATCTATCTACTCATTGAAGATACTCTTTATGTATAGCATGTGTACTTGCTTAAAATTGTTAATTTTGAAATATTTTATAAGTTTAGATCTGGATCTGAACTCTGAGCTAATTCACAGGTTATTATTAACAATATCTAATGGTTGGACCCTTTTATATTTAACCATATTACAAGAAATTAAATTACTTTGAATTTTTATCTATGTGCACATACATATTTATTTAAAAACAATAACAGTTGTCTCCTCCCTGTTCTGAAGATCAAACTACAGCTAATGTGTGAACTTCTGTATTTGTGCTCAAGTCTGGTGGTGTCAGTACACAAAAGGTTATTTGGCCCCAAACGAGTAGAAAACAATTTTCTTTGTATGGCATGGTGGTGAAACCAATTTCACTTTGGTGAAATCTTTATACCTTTCCTATCTGATCCATAGGACTTGGGACCAGCTGACTGGAATAGAATGCATATTTAAGCAAGTAAAAACATTGACTACAATAGCTTTGTGGATTATTAAACATTTCATATTCTTGCAGATTGCTCCCAGTCACAGCAGAGTGCACCTTTAATCATTTGACTGTGTTAATGCTCATTGTTGACACTTTAGTAGCTCTATTATACCTCACTCTCATGAGACTTTGTATTTGTGCTAGGACTTGAGCTGTCCATCTGTCCTGTTGTGTGATAAGGCGTTCCCTTTGGAAGGCAGGGCCCCTCCAGCTGCTTCCGGTCCGTGCTGACGGGTGACTGAGTGACGGTGTTTTGTGTTGCAGATATGCCGATCTTTGGTCTCTGCCCCGCACATGATGATTTCTACTTGGTGGTGTGCAATGACTGCAACCAAGTTGTCAAACCGCAGGCATTTCAGTCTCACTATGGTAAGTGCTGCACCAAAAGAATCAACAGGAGGGGAAGGTAAAGAAAGCCACCTCACTGCAGGCCAGTGATGGCACAGGGGGGCTTATCAGCATCTCTCTCTACAGGCCGTAGTCTTTTTAATTCATAGAAGGGACTAAGAACTGTCATGTTGCACGTTTTTTGAATTTATGTTTGTGAGTTGCATCTTTGGTTTTTCCTGAAATCTGAGGAGAAAGTTATCCCTTGAAACTGTACATGAGTATTGTTATAGATTTCCTGAGACAGGGACTCTCTGTGTAGCTCTGTTTGTCCCTGAACTCATTATATAGACCAGGCTGCCCTGGAACTTTAATAGTGATCTGCCTGCCTCTGCCTCCCAAGTGCTGGGGCTAAAGGTGTAAGCCACCATACAGAGCACTGCCACTGGAAAAGAAAGTCAGTCAGTTGCCCGGTACTTTGAGTGCAGGCCTTTGCAGCTTAGACTAGGTTGGACTTACATTTAAACCTGTAAGAACCACTGGTTGTTTTCTTTATCTTTTTTTTTTTTTCTTGAGCAGGTCCCATCCTTAGTGTGCTCTTCACAATACAGGCAGCAGTGGCAGCTCTGGTGCTCCTACTGGGACTATTAGAATTCATGTGTAAAGCCACCAGTAGTGCTAGCATACTTAGATCTGAGGGAGTTAGTAGGGTGTACCGTGGTCCAGCTCCAGACACCAGAAAGTCATAAGGAGGAGCCCTGACTGCCCAGCAGTGAGTAACTGAGAGCCTGCTTAGAGAAAGTAGCCTTCCGGTGAGGGATGGATGAGTACAGTTGTTTGCTCTCTTGTCTGTGGGTTTCGTTTTTCTGTTCTTAAGCCTATTTTGGAATATACAGAAGGTAGTTTTTAATGACCTTTCACTCCCTGAAATTGGCAGTGTTTTGATGAGAATATACATGCAACTGCCCAGCTTATGTACCAAACAACCGTGCTTGGTGGGTCCAGGCTGATTGCAGAGTGACATTACTGAGCCCAGAGCCAAGAGCAGCCAGGCTGTCTGGAATGTGTTAGACAGCTCTCATTGGCCAGAGCTGATGTACCCATTTGTGGATGAGCCCTGTACAAAAGCAGGCTGGGGGTAACTCACAGGCCTTCTCTGTGTGTTAATAGAGACTTGTTGCAGATACAACCTGAATATGACATTGTGATGCTTCTGGAAACTGATACACTGACTGGATTAGAAGGTCACATAGAGAAACCATAAACATGTTGCTTCTTACAGACCCTCTTAGGCCCTCTTGATTGTCTTCTTGAGCTGCTTGACCTAGTGATGACAGCATATCACACAACCTTGATTTCCTCTTTCATAGTCGAGGGATGCAGGGTCAGTGTGGGGAACCCTTAGCAAGAGTACCAAGGAAACATATAAGTATTTTTAAAACCACTATATTAATACTGAAGCCATCCAAAGATTTAATCTTCCTGGGTCTTCATTTTAGACTGTCAGTAGAAATGGAGAAAGTGTCTTCAAATCCAGGGTCTATGTTCTGTCAGTCCCCACCCAGTGCACTGATAATCAAGACCCAAGCACGGGGCTGAGATCCCTCTAGTGGTGAGGGAAATATTACAGATTACAGGAGGGGTCCTTGCAGAAGATGGTGTCCTAGAGGCCTCTCTGATTCCACAGCAGAAGAGAGTGTTGGTAGAATTAGGAAGGGGATTGGACTTGGAGACAGATCAGCCTGGGGCATGATGAAATGGAGGAGGCTGCCATCCTGTTTGCCGGCGCGGGAGCTGCGCCACGTCTGCTCCTGCCCTGTCACTTTTCTTTTGTGTACAGGAATTGTGAAAGGAAAGCTGTTTTTGGAAGCCAATCTTCTTTCCTCCCTTCTCTTCCTTTTTGATGAAATCCCAGGAGGACAGTTTTGGCATTCCCTTTTCATAGTTAGTAATGCTAAAAAATGATTTTCAAAATCAGAATCTTGTCAAGTAGCCATTGTAGTGTGTTTGTGCAGTGCAGTACAGATGCTCCCTAGCTTACGGTGGGATTGCATACTGAAGAATGATTGTCAGTTGAAAATTCAGTAAATCCTTCTAGCTTAGCAGCACTCACCGAGGACAGCTTTTTCCTATGAGGCTGGCTGGGCGCTCTGGGCTGCTGCTGTACTGTCATTCCGCATCGGGATCTAGCCTGGAGAATGGGCAGAATTCAAACCTCAGACGACAGTTTCTGCTCAATGTACATTGCTCTGACGTCATTGTGTGGTCAGGGAAGTCACTAAAATAGTCTGATTTTTGTTCTGACTGTAGACAAACAGCTTTAGCGTGAACATTCCGTGATCTTCAGGCTCTTCTTGCTTGCAGTTATGGAATCTTGTACTTAAGGCTCCTGGACTGTGTTGGGCGGTTTGGATTCCTATAGATTTCAGCATTGGGAGTCATGGCTTGTCTTAGTAAAAGTCATACCTGCCAATGGAGTGAGTGTATCTTTGATAAAAAGTTATTAATTTTCTGTGAATTCATGTGTTACTGATACTGACCTGTGATATTTTAGGAACAAACGGGCAGTTGCTGTAAAATTCTACTGGTTCATTTAAAACCACCAAAGTTAGGACAATAAAGGACACTACAGTGGCTGCCTATAACTTACTTACAATTGGTGGTATAGGTTTTGAGGAATTTGGTGAACAGGTAACAGCATTGTTGCCTAGAGAAGTGGCCATGTGATTTTTCCCAGCCTTTGAAGGAAATAGCCACTAGCAAGGATTTCCACATTCATGGCTAGTGGTGGTGACCGCTGAAGTGTCCCTGTGGTGTTCCCAAGCTTCATATCTGACTGCATTCTTATAACTTTTTTTCTTTCTTGTAACTGCATAGTTAAGTGTGATTTCTTGAAGTAATATTTTGAAATACTCCAGCATTCCTCATGTATCTTTTGTTACTAAGTGTTCTTAAGCACAGGATGTTTCTTAGGTTAACCTCAGATGTTAAGAATCTCATCTGCACGAGTGGATTATCAAAACCTGTCCTGCAGGGAGGCGGTCTCCAATAGAGCTTCCCAATACCCACTTCCCACTCACCGCCTTAGAATCTCCTGTCAGAACCCAGGCACTGGCAGTGTGAAGCTCTCTTGGCTGGTTGTGACTGGCAGGTGGGCCAATGCTCCGCGCTAATGCACAAACACTGTCAACTCTGGGGCTATTACAGGTGCTCACAGGGCTGCTGCACACCTACTCAGAGTTGTTAACTCTAGTAGTGATGAGGGGAAAGGGTTCTGTTTTTGTACCATGTCACATTGATGGCTGCTGAAAGTGTAAGTCTGAAAAAGCACTAAGGGTAACTTTCTCTAGGACCCACTCTTTTGAAGTGAGAATCTGTTAGTGAGTTGGTGATGGATCTGTTGGCCTTATACTACTGAATAAAGTGTGTGTCTTACTACATATCTGTTCTCCGGATCCTCACAGGCAGAAAGAGAGTACAGATGGAGCCTCTAGATAGGTCCTTCTACTCTATGTCCTGCTGGTTGACAGTTTTTGTTTAGGAGGAGGGCCTTGAAACACCACCACCACCTTTCTGCACAGACAAAAGAGTGATCTTATGCAACAGAAATAGATGAGAGATTAATTCAGCCTGGACAGGTACCATATTTAGAATCTCTATAACTAATTGAAACCCTGATCCAGTGTCAGCCCTTGAAGCATTTTTCTTTAGATTGGTTAGGCTGATCTACTCATTAATCTTTTGGGTCAGCTTGACTCTCTGAGGTAGGGTATGGTAATGACTTATGACTAAGCCATTCATTCCCCATATTTAATCAGGCTCTATCTGACTAAATTTGACTTACTTACTGATTTAATTTCACTTACTACTTTTCTTTAAACACATTTTTATTGGTATAAAACATTTACAAAGAAAACTAAGGGGAACCGTGTAGGCTAATGTTTACGATGCAGAATGACAATGTAAGATAAAGGACATTTCATTCTTTGTGGCTGGTCATACCAGTTTTGGCTATGAACCTGAGACCTGCCCCTCTTGTTTAAAAGAAGCCTAGATGACTGGGAGTGAAGTGGTGATAGCAAGTGTTAGCTGGTTTTACCACAAAGTAAACGAGGCTCGGAAATGTCACTTGTTTCCCTTACCGTTTAATATTTATTAATAATGTTCGGAGTGAAGTATTTCATGTTTTGGGAAACACCAGCTTAAGCTATTGAATTTTATTTTCTTTGATGATTTGGGAGTTTAGCCCTCAGAAATAACAGATGCTGGAAGCAGAATTCTAGACTCTTCTGTTGCTCTGCAGATGGATCACATGCCAGCATCTTTGTTGTCCACCAGTTGCTCGCACTAGTCCTTGTGAGTGGGTGCGAGTCCATTGGTCAGGCGTGGGGCAGACCTCTGTTTACAAATGTCAGTCATAAACTAGCTGTCTCCTGGCTACATTCCAGCAGTGTTGGTCTGATCATTGCTGTCATCTTACAGCTCTTTACGTTTTGAGTCTTCTGCTTAATGAATTGGGTGCTTTATATTTTGTGGGTACCAGCATAAATTACATTCAATAAAATGTCATTTTCATCAGATGGTAGGTAATTACTCAGGAGAAGTCACTCCTGGCTTTCTTGTGCTAGTTACTTAACTTCAAAGAATGTTAATATTTTTACTCTGAGATCTGCTGAACTCCACCTGGCTGTAATCTCGTTTTTATTGTTGATAAAATTGGACAGGTGCTTGTGACCTGTAATTGTTGTCATGGTATTGAGTTATTTTGCATCACAGAGGGCTTGCTATATTTAATCGAGAACGACTACCCCCTCTAATCTGATTGACTTAGACTTAGGGGTGTTCTAGTATATTATTTTATTTGAATATTTTGGTGACTTTTTGAATAAAGAAAAAATGTTTAACTCTGAGAAAATTTTTTGCCAGTGAATAGTTATAGTCTGAGTCTTTTTCTACTTTAATATTTTGTTGATAACTAATATATTTTAAGATTGACATTAATTGAACTATCTAATATCCACAGATTACTCATTATTTTGAATGGTACTTGGTGATTTCCAAAGCATTTATACAGCTTGCTTCATTCTCTGTTTTGTTTCTAGTTTACAGATGAAAGTCTAAAATTAAATTTCATTTGCACAGATAATATGTACTCAGCCACCTATTTCTCTTGCATGTACTAAGAACAGATAACGTTAAAAGGAAAGCCGGAGAAGACAGGATGAATTCTACATGTCCTAGACTAGTAGGATTAGTGACAGATGTTTTGTCTCAGGTCAATTTTTTTTTTTTTAAAGTTTTCTTAAAGTAGCTGGATCAGCTTTGTAAACCGGTTACATCAGAGAGGCTTTGAGTAATTGAAAGACGCAGTTGATGGGAGGAAGATGCTGGGGCAGGCCGTAGAGGCTGGGGTCAGCAAAGCCTTTGTACTTAACTCAGCGCCAAAGCTAAGTTCCCCTTTTTTGTAGAAGAGATCTTGTAGCTCTTACTACTACTTAATAAATTTTGCTACTGTTAATAAATAAACTGATACAACTGCAGAGCAGAAAAACCATGTGCCAGGTCTTTCCCCAGCAGTCAGGGGAACAAGAAGCTCACCAGAACAGGCATGACTTAGCAGGAATGATGTCAGGGTGGACATTTTTTCATGTGGTACTTACTGTCTCTGGAAGTCAGTCCAGGAGTATGGTTTCACCTACACTCTTTGCAACTTAATAACATGTAAAATAAATTCCCATTATTCTTTTCCACAAGCCAAATAGTGCTGATTAGAACTTGCAGACAAGGTCAGTGGCGTCAGATAAGAGTGTGTCCTCACTCTAGATAATGTCGTTTTACCTTTCTTCCTTAGTCATGTGATAAGTGACTTTACACTGATCTTTATTGTATTTGAAAGGAACATTTTAATTTCTGGATATACAATGTATTGAGTTTTTCCTCTTATCGATGCCTGCTTTTATTAATATCTGTATCCTTGGGATTTGCTTTAGAAGACATTAAATCGTCAGTGACATTCATATTTTAACGAATATCTTGTGCCAATTAAATGTCAGGGATTTCTGTGTTAGCAGAATGGTAACTCTGATATCAAGCAGTCTGTATTGTGTTTAGGGAGAATAGAGAGACAAAAATGACAACAGCAAAATGAGTGTTTGAGGACAGCTTCTCTATGGAGTTGGCATTTCAACTCAGCAGTGAAAAAGATCCAGTCATTTGAGATCTGAGTTTTATGCAGCAGAATCAGCAAGTGCTTAAGTCCAGGGTGGGAGCGGGCCGGCAGAAAGTCTGCGAGGAGGCAAAACAGTGTACCAAGAAGAAAGGGAGTCTGGATTGAAATTGGAAAAGGGAGACCAGGTCAGGTGATACCTTGGATTCTATAAGATGTGGGAGCAATCAGATTGAACAGAGCACATACATTGTCACTGGAGGACTGTTGAAAAGTGTCCAGCTCTGGTTTTGGTTTCTTGGTGGGACTTGAGTCACACAGGGAGCGAGAGAAGTCAGATAGTGTGTTGTTTCTCACTGGCTAAGAGGCTGGCAAGATAAGGGGTATGGTAGCTGCGGCGCAGCGGAGTGTTGGGAGTTGAAGTCTGCTTTGGAAGTAGAAGCCAGCAAGGACTGCTGGTGGCCAAGGCAGGGCCCTGTGGGAAGAAAGCAAGGTTAAGGAGCTAGACGGTCGACTTGAGCTTATGGTTTGCGCTTTCAGTTTGTGTGTGGACATTCACATTTTAGCCAAGTGTACTGACCTGGATGAGAAACCTTTGATGTGTTTTATTCAGCCTTTAGGGATTTTTTTAAAGATTGTAGAGGTAGGAAAAAAATGATGGTAAATTTGGGAAGATGATTTATTCTTTTCAGCTCTTTTGTGTTTAGTTTCTTGTTACTGTTTTGTTGTTTTTTTATTCATAAATCTAGTTAGTAATCTAATTATAAAAGTCAGAAAACAAAAAAAAACCCCATGTATACATTTACCTAGGACTTCTCATATTCTCATCAGTGGCAAGATTTTATTTAAGGGGTGTCTGGATGTGGTAATAGACACTGTTGATCCTAGTACTCTGGAGGTAGAGGCCATTCAGTCTCTTGAGTTTGAGGTCAACCTGGTCTTCATGGAGGGTTCCAGGCTAGCCAGGGACACATAGTGAGACCCTGTCTTTAAGAAAAAGAAATACTTGGATTCAATTCCCAGATCCACTAAAGGGGGGGGGGGAAGAAGAGAATATGATTGAATTATTATTATTATTATTATTATTATTATTATTATTATTATTATTATTGTAGTAATGCACATGCTAGAAAAAAATTAACCAGTAACATAACTGCAGTCTTAATGAACCAAGTTCCTTCATCTTTTCAGAGGTCCAGCTTGATGGATAAGCTCCTAAGTTGTTATTAGATCCCAATCAAAAGAATCCACTCATGAACATTTAGGTTTCTTATAAATTTACCTCTTTAAAAATCTGTTTATGTATTAATGACATTGTTCTGCATTATTTTTTAAAAGCTGTCTATCTTACTTATTAGTGCATTGTAATTAATTTAACCAGTTCCTGGTCAGTGAGCATTAGGCTTTTCAGTGCTCAGTTTCCATGTGTATCATTCTGTGAAGTTGTCAGTATTTCAATACATTGTTTCTCCACATGGTGGCTAATCTAGGCTACTCAGTAGGACTTGGCTGTAGTAATTTAATGCGTTATTTTGACAGTTCAGATTTGGGTCCCTAAAATAATACACATGTAAATTTTTGACAATATTTGTACATGCACATTGTTCACAGTGCATTTGTATCAAAATACATACACTTAGACACTTGTGATTCTTGTTTACTAGTTACAACGTAGTGAAGTCGAAGTGGTTAGAGGCCTGTTTGTAAAAACCGGTGTTATAAAGATAACATGATAAAAAATAATTTTAAAAAGTATACGTGCGTGTGTGTGTGTGTGTGTGTGTGTATGTGTATGTAGTCAAAACTCAGTGACAGTTTTGACTTGCCTACTACATACAGAAATCACTAGCTATTACAAAATAGGCTGTTTTTAAGATTTTGCAGGGAGCTGGGCAGTGGTGGCGCACGCCTTTAATCCCAGCACTTGGGAGGCAGGTGGATTTCTGAGTTCGAGGACAGCCAGGGCTACAAAGAGAAACCCTGTCTCGAAAAACAAAAAACAAAAAACAAACAAAAAAAAGATTTTACAGGGGACATTGTGGAGAAAATTCAGTTGGGATGTTTGCTATGCAGTCCCCCGCCCCCGATCATCTCACATGGCCAGTTTGTTGACTGTTTAAAATATCCCTGCTCTTTCTAGAACCCTGCTAAGCTATGGGCTGATTGTGTGACCAGGAGATAGGGTGCTCATTGCTTCTATACTGTGCAGCCCCCTGCCTTCCAGGGCATGTGCTTACTCCAGCCTCCAAAGTAAACTGCTTGGGAGGAAGGGAGCACTGGCTCCCTTAAGCTGTTGCTCTTTACTCTGCACTGTATTAAGGTGTGTTACTGCATCTTAAGAGAGCACCTTTCTAAAAGAACCTCAGTCTTTACATAATTTTCACCTTGTATATTTGAAAGCTGGGTGGTGGTGGTGGTGGTGGTAATTATTATATCAACTTAAATAAGTTAAAGGCCCTTGAGATAGCTCATCAAGTAAAAAAGATCTTATCCATAAGTTTTATGACATGATTCTGAACTCTGGAACCCATGGTTGAAGAAGAGAACTGATTGACAGACGGTGTCCTCTGCCCTCCACACATGCACTCACAAAGAATAAATACAACTTTTTAGTTAAAGTACAAACCATGAGTTAGTTCCGAGTCATACAAGATGTAAGACCTTACATGTACTGTCTTTGGAGTTAAAAATGAAATGTAGAGGGGTGCTGTCATGGCAGGTGTGCCTGGTGGAGATGACTGTGTGTGACACTCCACAGCAGAGGCTAGCAGTACTGTACACAAACATTCTTCATCTTCTGAGCACTTCCCTAACTAAACATGCAGCCTATAGAGAATAACACAGATCACCAATGAGAAACTGGATATGGTCAAAGCGGAACCAGATGTTAAAAAATTAGAAAGACGTGCTTCAGAGTGGTAAAGTAGAAGAGGTGATTCTTCAGGCAGAAAATGAACTAAATCTGGAAGAAAATGTTGTAGTGGAAGCTATGGGAGCCGTTGGTGGAAGAGCCTCCTGCTGACTAGTGGAAGAGGCCAATATGATCACAGTGTTTGATGCTTGGTGTGAATTAAATATACAATTAAATGTTCTGTGATGCTAAAAAAATTAGAGTAAAATTAGTTTTCATCGCCTCTTGTAATTGCTATGCTAAATTATGTAATTGTCAGAATTCCTAATATTAAAGATTTATAGTGAGCTTTAGAAAGTTAACATGTTGGTTTGCCAGAGTTGCAAATGGGCCTCTTTGTTTTGTGATGCTGATGTGCTCCTTTGTGTTCCTGTTACAATAATGTGCTTCCAAGGGAAGAAATGAGTAGCTCAGTGAAGCAGCAGTTTAATGCAGCAGCAGATTCCATGCATCGCAGGCTTTTAAAGTTCCCTTCATAGAGAATTTTAAAAATTACCACATTTTAATCTGTTTATTTTGTATATGTTTGTGTTGGATGTGTGTGTGCCACAGTATGTGTAGAGGTCTAGGAACAGCTTGTAGGAGTGCGTTTTCCCCTTCTGCCACGTGGGTCCCACAGATCTAACTTAAACTGTCGACTTGGCAGGTACTGCTGAGGGATCTTGCCAGCCGTGATTTTTTTTATACTTGAAATTGTTAAGCAACCTTTAAAAAAAAAAGGTATTTTGTTGAGTGTATTAAATACATACAGTCAGCCAGGAGGAGTGATGCATACCTATAATCTCAATACCCAGGAGGCAGCAGCAGGGGATTATTCCAAATTGGAGGTCTGGGAAAGACACATAATGAGTTCAAGGACTACCTGGGATATAGAGTGAAACCCTGTCTCATAAAAGAAGTGTGTGTTACATTTTTATGTAAATAAGCAAAATGAAATCATCCCAAACATGCTCTTTATAATTCAGTCTTTTTTTTTTCTGTTTTCCTGATTTCTCTAACTATGTAATAGTTCATCCTAACCTCTAAGCTAATAAAGAACTTAATGTCTGTATCTGTTTTCTCATTGAGAACTGGGAGTCTTGTTAATAGGCAGTGAGTAACAGAGTTACAAAGTGCTCATGCTATGCACATTTCTGCTGTCTTTTTTTTTTTTTTTTCTTTTCTTTTTTTTTTTTTTTTTTTTTTCTTTTTTTTGGTTTTTCGAGACAGGGTTTCTCTGTGTAGCCCTGGCTGTCCTGGAACTCACTCTGTAGACCAGACTGGCCTCGAACTCAGAAATCCATGTGCCTCTGCCTCCCAAGTGCTGGGTTTAAAGGCATGCGCCACCACTGCCCGGCTTCTGCTGTCTTGTTAGCAGTATCTGGTGCTCATCCTCTGGTTTTTAACAGTCCCCACTACTCTTAAGGAATGGCCGGGCTGCAGCTTCCACGGCCTGTGATGGGCTTCTGTATTATTTTTTGCCTTTGACCCTTTGAACAAAGCCACTCTTGGGCATTTGTCTAAGTAGTGATGGCGAGTTGTGTGAGAGTCTCAGGAAGGGTTTCTGGTCAGAATTAGTGGTTATTGCTACTAGATAGATTTACAAAAGGATGGAGGTCCATTGTGTCTGTTGCCACTAGCCATACAGAACATTAACCCCACCAAAGGGGGGGCGATGGATTTATTTTCTGAATTTCTATTTACTTTTCTTACACACACACACACACACACACACACACACACACACACACACACACACAGAGAGAGAGAGAGTCACACATACAAGTGTAATTATATTTTGAGTTTGAAGACAATTTCTCAACCCATATGTTTGTTACTATAAATATATCAGAATACATTCTAAGGCTAGGTAATATTTAATCATACAAGGTAAAGAAATATTTCAAAATGAGTGACTTTAAAATACTCAAACAATTCAAAATAATTTTTTGCACTGTAGGGAATTTCTGTACATTGTGTATGGCTTTTACCTTGGGTAGGAAAGTGGATTTGTTCAGTCCAGGAGTTGTTACTGTAGAGTGTGTAGCCAGCCTCTTAAGGATGGAGTGAGCGTTCAGCAAGATTAACTGCAAGGCCAAGGAAATACGTCACCATTTTCCTGGTCTCAGCGTCCTCTTTTCATTTGGTGTAATTGATTATCTCTTAATAGTGCTCTTGTTTGTCTCTCAGTTGATAACAGAGCTTAGGGATCAGACAGTGGTTCACACACCTTTGTAAGTCAGACCATGAGGGTAATGCATTATTTGTCTGCCTTACATTCATGAAGTGTGTGACTTGGCCCTGAAAAGCCATCTCTTGAAAGATCAGAAGAGGTAAGCCAGAGCACAGCTACTGTGTAGGATTCGCCCCTAAGGGGAATTACCTCATATGAACTTCATTTCCCACCTCTCCTAACGAGCACTGCATAAGAGCATAGCTCTGTTTCTTGGTGAAGCTAACGTGATTCTAAGATAGCAGTCTTTGAGGCCCTCAACTGAATGAATTGCTTGGTATTTCCAAGTTTGAAAATACTTTCTTCCCCTTTTGAAGTGTTCCTTGGCAGCAGCTAAGGAATGTTAAAGCTGCTTTAAGTGCCAATTAAGGCCAATTATAAGCCGCCTGGCCTGCTGAGATAGTAGAGTTAGGGGGAGGCCTGTGTTCTTGTAAGATGAAGAACTGCCTGCTGCCAGTGATGGGAGCATAGTATTTCATAAGTGCCAACAGCTTGTTTGTTGTCCTGCAGAACACAGGGTGACACTTGTGCTGTTTAGGAAATCCCAAGGTCTGTGACGGACAGTCTAATTTCTGTAGTGCAGACTTACATGTTACTCTCAATCTTCCATTTCTTCAAAAGCTGTCTATCACCTTGGTTGTAATCAGTGATAGAGAAGCCTTACTGAGTGCCTCGCTGTGTACCTGATATTGCAGTGCATGAATTGTTTGATTTAGTCCCTACCTGTAGGAGGAGGCATGATGCCAGGTGAATCCAGATCCTTTCCCTTGAATTGGAACTGCTCAGGCTGGTCTCTCTGCCTTCATCCCAACCCTCACTGCACACTGGCTGCTATGAGTGCTGGTTCCCAGGAGAGGGGCCGCTCTATGACTCTTAGCCACAGTAGAATGGTAATGTGTATGGCCTTGTAACTATGGCAGTTGTAGAATTTTTGGTCTGTAAGAATGCTATTTACTTTTATTAAAATGATATTTTCATCCTTTTAATAAGGTGACTTAATTATTTTCATAAGAAAAAATTATGTGACAATCAAAAACAAAAAGTACCCAAAAGCTTTGTGAAGGCTGTTGGGAAATGATGGAAGCCATAGGAATGCTTTCCAGGAGGAGCAAAGCTAGGACGAACAGGCTGAAACAGGGTTTTCTGCAGAGCATCGAGAAGTAGTGTTTAAGCTGTGCTGCAAACTCTAGTCTTAGTTTTTGTGTTTATGTAGAGCTTGTCAGCGTATAAAATTATGTTCTCTGTCTTCATCATCCCTCCTGCGCTCTCTAACATAGTCAAAGAACAAGCTCAAATTATTTCTGTTAGGTATGAACCTGTCTGCATCTCAGCTGCCTTGAAGGCTGAAGTAGGAGGTCACGGGTTTCAGGGCTAACCTCATCATTAGCAAGACTGTCTCAAAATAAAATAGTCAGTAAGCAGGCTACAGAGACCTTCCCTAGCCATGCACAGTGCCCTCAGTTCCAGAGCAGTCATAGATTGCCTGTTTCCAGGATTTTTTTCTTACTAGCATTGTCACCATATACAGAAGGGGGTTGTCTCAGTCAGGGTTTCTATTCCTGCACAAACATCATGACCAAGAAACAAGTTGGGGAGGAAAGGGTTTTTTGAGCTTATTTTTCCATGCTGCTGTTCATCATCAAAGGAAGTCAGGACTGGAACTCAAGCAGGTCAGGAAGCAGGAGCTGATGCAGAGGCCATGGAGGGATGTTTCTTACTGACTTGCTTCTCCTGGCTTGCTCAGCTTGCTTTCTTATATAAAACCCAAGACTACCAGCCCCCAGATGGTACCACTCACTAGGGACCCTCCCCCTTTGATCACTAATTGAGAAAATGCCTTACTGCTGGATCTCATGGAGTCATTTTCTCAACTGAAGCTTCTTCCTCTGTAATAATTCCAGCTTGTGTCAAGTTGACACAAAACCAGCCAGTACAGGGACATTAGAAAGGTGTACACACACATACACACACACACACACACACACACACACACACACACACACACACACAGAGGTTAATGTAAAGAGTATGGCAATTCTCTTTTTCAGAGTTAATTTAGAACTTGTGTCTCACATTTTCTCATGCCTTCTGGTAAAATCATTTGCACCAAAGTAATTCATGACAGCATGTGCACGCTCTCTCTCCCTCCCTCCCTCCCTCCTCCTTCCTTCCCTCTCTTTCCCTCTCTCCCTCTCCCTCCCTCTCCTTCTCCCTCCCTCCCTGCCTCCCTCTCTCTCCCCCCTCCGTCCCTCCCTCTCTCTCTCTTTCTCCCTTCCTCCTACCCTTCCCACTTCCCCCTCCCTCTATCTCTCTCTCCCCTCCTCTCCCTCCCCCTCTCACTTTTGTTCTTGCTCTCTCTCACACAATTCTATCACACACACACTCACACTCATACAGGAATTATGTTGTCTTTTCCCCTCTTTTTACATTTAAAAAGTGCTCATTCTGTTTATCTCATAAATAAATCTCATAAATAAATCTCATTTCAGCTGGCAGTCTATCATATGTCTCTTTAACAGTAGGATTTGTCAGCTGGCAAAAAGGGAGTAAGTAGTTGTATGGAGATTGCCATGGTGCTCAGATAGGGCCAGCCAGGCCAGCATCACATCCTTATAAGGACCCATAGAAAGAAGGCAGTTGTATTAGGAGAAGAATGTGGTAAACACTTAATCCACCACAACAGGAGGCAGACACAGGCGGATCTCTGAGGTCAGGGCCAGCTTGGTCTACAGAGTGAGTTTCAGCACAGACAGGACTCACTATACAGAGAAACCCTTGTCTCAGAAAAACAAGAAAGGAAGGAAGGGAGGGAAGGAAGGAAGGGAGGGAAGGAGGGAGGGAGGGAGGGAAGGAGGGAGGGAGGGAGGGAGGGAGAAAGAAAGAAAGAAAAAGAAAAAGTTAAAGGAGTTCTCTGTGTCGGTTCCAGGGATTGGATGCCCAACCGGACAATAAGCTTATGGTATTGTGCAAATTTTGAAAATAAGTATCAAAAACAGGTCCAGATTATTTTTACTTGATTTAGGAAGGAAAAATTTGCTTAATAGACTTGATCCTTAGTAAGTATAGCTAGTATAGGAGAAAGGCTACTGATATTTATAGAAATACCATAATTACACAGGTTTTATAATTAGGCCTATGCTTTTTTTTAAAAAAAAAATAATCCCAGCAGTTACATTGTTATTCTAAAGTTAGATAACAACAATGTGAGTGATTCACATTTCAGCAGACTACATTTATAAATTCCATCTTCAATTCTAACAAATTGTGTCTCCTTTTATGTGGAGCAGTGAATCTCAACCTGTGGGTCATGACCCTTTGGGGTCTAGAGGATGCTTTCACAGGGGCCACATATCAGATATTCTGCATATAATTCAGCAGTAGCAAAATTGTAGTTACAAGTAGCAGCAAAATTTTTATTTTATTTATTTAATTTAATTTATTTATTGTTGGGGGAGTCAACACAACATGAGGAAAGGAAGGTTGAGAATCACTGATATAGAGGAATTTATTTATACCTTCAATACCATATTAGATGAAATTAGACTCCACCCCCTGTTTTCTGTTGATCTGCCAGGACCTTTGTAATTCAAGTGGTTTTTACAGTAGTAGCAAATGTTACGTAAGCCCAAACATGGAGCATATTTGGAGTTGGTGGGCCGACCCACATCATGATGCAGGTTTGCACTGAAGCACAGTGGAACTCTGAAGAGAAGGTAGCCAGAAGCCTCTTGAGAGCAGCCCTACCTCTGCACAGAGCCAAGAGCTCCGGTGGGTGAGTGTTCCTGATAGTCTTCACAAGCAGGGTTTGGCCTGGGGCCTGGCTCTGAATAAACTTGTAGAAGGTAGGTTAGGACTGCTCCCTAATCAGGCTGGGCTGAGTCTGGAAGAGTTTATGGAAGTGTCTCTGTCTTCCTTCTGGCATTTGTCCTGTCCTGCTAACAGGCTTGGAGGGAGGACTGTGCTGAGCCCGAGCGCTAGAAGGAGGGTGCTTTGCCGCTGGGGGTCAGTGCTAATCTCAGCAAGAGGGATTAACTGCTGCCAGCCGTCCGCAGGAGCCATTCTGAAATGGCCAAAGTTCAAATGCAGGCAGGAGTTGAGTTTGCTATTAACTCTTAGAAAATGCTGAGGTTTGCACCAAACAAACAGTTCCAGGATTTCAAAACCCTTAGAAAGCATTGGGTACTCCCCTCTAAAAATGGAAGAGCCTTGTTATACCCTCTGTTTTGTTTTGTTTTTTAATCTTGTGAGTGAGGTTTCTTGACAGACAGCTCACAGTGTTTCCTGTAGAATATGTTTGAAAGCTGTTTTGTCTGGTACTTCAAATCCACAGTAAATTTCAA
Source organism: Uromys caudimaculatus (assembly GCA_028551405.1). NCBI lineage: Eukaryota > Metazoa > Chordata > Mammalia > Rodentia > Muridae > Uromys > Uromys caudimaculatus. The sequence goes on from CM052708.1 coordinate 95,569,123, forward strand.
ACAGAACACTGTGCGAAGAACAACTTCAAAATACAAACAGCAGCCTTGCAAAGTCATTCAGCAGCTAAAATGGAGTGAATAAAATTGTGGTTTCTGACTGCAGTGTTGACTTGTTTTCAGTTGTTTTGTTAGCACAGCATCAGAACTGTGCTGGTTATTTCTCTTACTCCTTCTGTCTTTGGGCCGGGAGGGAGGAAGATGACCACAGGTTCTCCACTTTTTACTGGGCTCAAATTTCATGCCTTCTTCAAATAATGAGCTTGACTGGGCGGTTTCAGTTCAGGTTAAAACAGGTCCCCAGTTATAGGACTTTAAATATAAATAGATCTTGAAACTTTAATCAAAATGCTGCCTATACGATGTGTCTAAAACTGCCAGCATTAGCACTGCCATCTCTGGTTTCATTGGCTGTCACTGGTGCCTTTCATTTGTAGACAGCTGACACGTTCTGTTTAGGAAAAAGAGCTTTACATAGGGTCACCAAGGAAGCACCCCAGCCTCACTCCAGACTGATGGGGGTGGGGGTGGGGGTCTTATTAAGTAGTATCTGACTGAGGGTTTTCTGTTGCCATCTTGAGATTCATTAGGTTTTGCTGTCCTCTGTCCAGAATAAGATGAAATAATAAGTTTGTGGGATTGGAGGTTCTTTAGACAGACTGAGCACAACACTCAGCAGGTGCTGCTCTTAGTCCCTTGCCTCTTGGAGTTGAGCCTCCTCCTTGACCTGGAAGATGAGACTTGCACAAAAGTTTCACCTTGAAAAAGCAATAAAAAAGTTTTTGATCAGCCTGATCTACAGAACAAGTTTCAGGAGAGCCAGGGCTCCCAGAAAAACCCTGTCCTCAAAAAACAAAAAGGTAAAAAGCAATAAAAACAAATCAACTCATGTAATTATCATGCTTACTAAGGTTTTTTTTTTTTTTGATATTTTCTTTACTTGTGGATATAAAACTTATATTTTATAGCAAAGTAGCCTGAAGTTTCTGATGTAGCCCATAGTAGCCTGGAACTCATGATGAATCTTTGATCTCAGCTTCCTGAATGTAGGGTTACAGGTGTAAATCACCTGGCTAATTTACTTATTTTAGTTTTGTATTTTTTTTTAAAACACACACACACACACACACACACACACACACACACACACACACACACGAATGAGTGTTCTGTCTTCAGACATACACCAGAAGAGGGCATGGGATCCCATTATAGATGGTCATGAATCAGCATGTGGTTACTGGGAATTGAACTCATGACCTCTGGAAGAGCAGTATGCTCTTCACCACTGAGCCATCTCCAGCCCTTTATTTTTGTACCTACATATCTACATAATAAGTTAAAATTTTAATGGCAAACTGATGAATTTATAGAATGATCACCCCCTTACAGACAGAGGGGGGGAGGGAAGGAGGGAGGGAGGGGGAGAAAGAGAGAGATAATTGTACCTAAAGACTGATAGATTTGGGAGTTTAACTCTTTTTAAAATTGTTCCTTCTGTCATTGATACTTCAGGAACAGGGACACTTGAAAGGAGTAATGTGAAAGAGATCAGTTTACTACAGGCAGTGTTTGGCCTGCCAGTGTCCTTCACTTAGCACCTAGTTTCCAGAGGATGGCAGAGAGACAGAAAGAAGTCCTATGACTCTTGGCAGATAGAAGCATTACCCAGCTTGTTGCTCATGGAGGGGCAGTGGATGCAGTCAACAGCACCTGGATCACAGTGGTGGGCTTCAGCATCACACAGTTGGGTTCTTTTTGGAACTGTATGGCAGGTTCTTCCCAGAAGGCTCTCTCCCTTGTGTCATGTGTCTGAGGAGAGAGTAGCCCTCAAGTAGAAGTCTGAGTCTATGCCAGGATTGCAGAAGTGTGCATAGAATGCCTTCAGGAAACCAGAAGGCCATCCAGTGTTCATTCAGTTTTCCTTCCGAAAAGGTGTGTCAGGGAAGAGGTGTTAAACTCCAGCTGAAGTGATAAGGGGTGCTAACACTCACTGCTCTTTCTGTCATTTCCAGTGCTGTATTGGGTATTGTGTACCTGTTAGAAGTGTTTTTACAAATGCTTTCAGAGAGCTACACGTTAAGCAGGCAAAGGAGATGTAGCCACAGATGCGCTTTAAGTTTTTTGTATTTCTCACATATGTGAGGACAGTTCAAGGGCAGTCCACTCGGGAGCATTCCTGGCTGGAGGATTGTCAGAGGTTGCCATATTCCGTCTCCTGTCTTAGCAACAGGATTTACAGTCCATTCACGCTTGTCCCTGCCCCCACCAGTGGAGTCGTTCTCCCTTGTAATCTGCCCTTTGTGATCTGTTCTCTTTCATGCAGCAGAGTGAATGGTGTGCTGCAGTGTGAGCCCTAGCAGAGATGTGGAAATGCCAAGAGGCCCAGAGGCTTTAGTGAGGCCTTTATTTCCCTCATAAAGCACTGACTTGAGGAGCTTGATAATTTGATTATAGACCTTTGGTGAAAAGTTGTTTCAAGTGGCCCAAGTGCTGTAAATGACTCTCTTTTCTGCACTTTCCACTTACATTTTAATTTTAAAAGCACCTCTACGTTAGAGGAGAGGAAAATGCTTTGGCAGAGGTGGCAGTTGGAGACTAATTTGTTAGGGCAGCCAGTATTGAAATCATCCCTTTCATTTAAATCTCTCTAGTGGAAATGATGCCAAGTGCTTTGTGTGAAGAGTTCTCCCGTGCTATCTGTAACCCACCTAACATACTCTGAAGCCGCCTCCCAGCCCCGACTCTGGCTAACTGTTCTTTGATGCACTGCATGCCAGAGGTCAGCTCTGGATTCCCCAACTTGAAATTTGAATTTTCTGGAGACAGTGCCCTCATTTGGCTTCCTTTTCAGCAATTACACTGCATCAGACCTTCTCTAGAGCATCTCATGTGCCAGGATAACCTAAAGAAACAGAATCAAAGAGAAAGCAGACTGAGAACTGAACCTGTGATAATGATGGCTGGGATTTACCTGTGCTTGCTAGTCAGATACGTGGGGGTGCTTTTGAAAGAAGATGGCAGTAACAGAAAAAAGCCGGTACCTGTGAAAGTGATGAGACATGGCTAAACAGAAGCAGCCTGTGTAGTCAGTCCATGCTAAGTTTTCTATGGGCTGCCATGCGGTTTTATTAAAATAAATATGAACTTCTACATTAAACTAAAGCCATTGTTTGATAAATAACTGCTTGGAACAGTGCTAAAGCAAACATTGTCCTAGTCAGTTGGTACATTTATGTAACATAGAACAAAGCAAGTGGGGACAGAGTTGATGAAAGGTCTGAAGCATGGCTCTGCTGTGCATGCATGGCAGCTTTCAGAGATGTAAGAAGACTGCTGGGAGTTTGAAAGCCCTGATTTACCCCCTCTTTGCAGGTCTCTGTCTTGGATATTCCTTAGGAGGATGTTATCATAATGAGGGCAGATGATACAGGTGATGCTTTTTCACGCTGGCCGTGGCAGGCTGAGAGCAAAGGGTGACAGTTGGGGTTGGTGAAGAGCCCCATTAGAAACACGCTGCATTTTTAACCTGGGCCTGAGAACAGTTACATTAAGTCAGTGAAGGGAAATCTTATGAATGAAAGAGAGATTCTAAACTGAGCATTCAATAAAATGTGTTGCTGCATGTTATATGCCTGGCTAAGAATCTGTATGTGCTTTTCATATACTGGACATGCTGTGAGCGGTGTAAGGCTGACCAGTAAGTCTTTGCTTTAACTGAGGATGAGGGTGGGACATTTCTGGAGTGAGGCTTTCAGAGACTATGAATTTATACCTTGCCTGATGCCAAGTGCAGACTGTTTAGTCTTCCCTGGTAGTAGCTTGAAGTGTGAGTTTCATTTAAAGAAAAGTCATGGGCTTGATAACCTTACTAGGTCACACGTATACCATGATTACCTTCTTCTATGTTGTCTCCTTTTTCCCCTGAGTTTTACTTGAGACTTGTCAGGAAAATTAGCTAACTCTTAAAATTATAAAATAAAATTGGTTGATTAAACATTCTTTGTTGTGAATTTATACACTTTTGTATGAATTCTGTGTCTTCCCTAAGCTGCTATCTGAAGAGGGCTTAGCACACGTGGCTCCTGCCCCAAGTGCAGCAGAGAAGTTCCTCTAGGCTCTCATGCAGTCACTGCAGCCAAATGCAAGGTTTCAATCTTGACCTCTCCTGAATCAAGGATACTGTTTGTAGGAACTGCAACCAGGGAGCGGTAGGAACCTGTAGCCTCCTGTCAGCGACATAGTCATGGGGAAACTGTTAGTCTGTAGTACACCGTGTAGCTGTGCTGTAGTACTCAAGAGATACTATCTTTAAAAATGTTTTCCACTGATGACACTTACCAGACTGGGGAATTTTACTACTGCGTTAGGAAATGATTAGACTGAGATAGTCCTCTAAATCCTATAATGCTCTTGTGCTTGGCACAAGTCGATGCTGGCTCTGCTGAGATGTCTTATCTCTTAGTCTCTTGGATGATAAAAGAACGTTTAATAAGATTCAAGAAAAGAACCTAGTTGAAGGGGCTTTTCTTAGCTGTTATCCTATTTGCATGTCCACTAAGAAAAGGGCAGTGGTCATGAATGGAGGTGTCCCTTGCTGTGTTTTGGATGTGTAAACTGAGGCTAGAACTCTGAAGTAGATTTTCTTTTAAAGAGCTCTGCCTGGATTCCCAGTCTGTCTGTGTCTTTTGTCTCTCTGTGTGTGTGAGTGTGGTGTAGCCATCCGTGTGCCATAGCATAACTGCAGAAGTCAGAGGACCACCTCAGTGTGAAGAGCCAGGCTAACTGCCTAGACGCTTTTAAGGCTCTCCTGTTTCCTCCTCTATTGGTGTAGGAGTGCAGGGCTGGCAGATGCATGGTGCTGCATCCAATTTCATGTAGGTTCTGGGGATCTTAACCAAGGTCCTCATGTGGTGGTGTCAAGTGTTTTACTCATTTGAGCCCTGGGTTTCTTTTGTAAAAAGTATATGTATTTAATAATCATGTCAACTGTGTTCAGTATTGTTTAGCATTAAAAAATTCACAAAATTTAAGGATTTAGAAACTACCTTTAAAACTAAATTTTTTAAAAAGCAGTATTCTTAATATCAAATATGTAATATTAAAGCAGAGATTAAAATGTGTAATTATTTACTTTATTTCTAATACCTGGGTTTTAGTACTTATAATTAGGGAACAAAAACAACTCAGCCTGAATTCAGAGTTGTAAATTCAGTATTCCTGGTTGTGTTCTCTTAGGACACTAGATGGAACACACCTCCCTCTCTCACCCCCCCCCCCCCATTATCCTCCTGCCCTGCGGGTGGATGTCACATGTCATACCTTGCGTTGGTGGAAGATATCCTGACCTCTCTTTCCCAACTCCTCCCCTCTCTGTCTCCTCTCCTTGACTTCCACTCCCCTTTTTATCCCTTACTCTGTGTGCTTACCCCATCCACCCCATGTGTGTCTACAGTGTTTTTCTTTTACTGTCTGTGATGCTTTGTATGTGCTTGGCCCAGGAAGTGGCATTATTAGAGGGTATGGCCCTGTTGGAGTAGGTGTGGCCTTGTTGGAGTAGGTGTGTCACTGTGGTTGTAAGCTTTAAGACCCTCATCCTAACTGCCTAGAAGTCAGTAATCTGCTAGCAGCCTTCAGACGAAGATGTAGAACTCTCAGCTCCTCCTGCCCCATGCCTGCCTGGATGCTGCCACGTTACCACCTTGATGATAATGGACTGAACCTCTGAACCTGTAAGCCAGCCCCAAGTGAATGTTGTTCTTTATAAGACTTGCCGTGGTCATGGTTTCTGTTCACTGTAGTAAAACTCTTAAGACACTACCCAAAGCTCCCTGTCTCTGTGTATGTACGTCTGTCTGTTGGTGGGCATGTCTCTCTCCATGGAGCTGCTCATCCTACCCTCTTCATTCAGGAACAAAGTGTGCTTTCTCTGGCCTGCAGCCAGATGTTGGAAAGAGGAGTGCTTTGAACATTTAACTTGGTCTGTTTAGCAAGACACATAGTAGTTATGCCTAACATTTGGTTACCACCTTTGTCTACCCAAGATAGATCCCTAACCTACCTGGGAGCATTCTTTTCTGATATCTGAACAACTGCTGGGGGGGGGGGGAGGGGAGGGGAGGAAAGAGAGAGTTGGCTTAGAGGTTAAGAGCACTGACTGTTCTTCCAGCGGTCCTGAGTTCAATTCCCAGCAACCACATGGTGGCTCACAACCATCTGAATTAGGTTCCGATGCCCTCTTCTGGTGTGTCAGAAAACAGCGACAGTGTACTCATATAAATAAAATCAATAAATCTTTGAGAAAAAAAAAAAGAAGAGAGAGCTTTATGACCAGCTTAAAATCTTATGAAAATAAGGAGATACAGTCAGAAGCAAGGGGAGTATAATGCAAGCCTAATTCTGTTTAGTTTCTTTCCGGGAGAAGGCCAGATGCTGTTCTTCACAGAGTAAGGTGCCAGCTCCTGATTGAGACAGCTGAAATCAGTAGCGTGACAAAGACTTGAGCTGATATTTTCTGCCCTTATCTAAGTTATACACGGTGATACAGTGTGCTTTGAATTTTTTAGTAAATGAAAATTTTGTGATTCTTTTTAAATATGAGTTACATTTGTTGAGAAATATGTGTCAGCAGAATTTTAACCTTGTAAATCTAGTTCTGGATAGATGGTTTAGTGGATAAAGTGACTGTTGAGAGAGTGAGCACCTGAGTTCAGATTCCAAAATCCTACATAACCCTGAACACTGCAGAGTATGTTTGTAGTCCTAGTGCTCCTAAAGTGAGACAGTCAGGAAGAATCCCTGCAGTATCACAGGAGCTAGGCTGGCATAGGCAGTCACAGGTAACAGATGCCCTTTCTCAAAGGAAGGCAATCCTAATCTCTATACATGTTCCTGGCACATGTGTGCTTGTACTCCCAGGAGCACACACATAATATAAGCACAAATTACATATCATGCACAGCCTCAAAAGTGAATACTAGAAATCTGGAGTCTTGAGTTTGTAACCTGTGGGTTGTGACCTCTTTGGGGGTTGAGTGGCCCTTTCACAGGGAGGGTCACCTAAGACCATTAGAAATCACAGGTATTTATGACTCATAACAGTAGCAAAATTAAAGTTATGAAGTGGCAACAAAAGTAATTTTATGTTTGGAGGTCACCACAACATGGGGGACTGTATAGAAGGGCTACAGCCTTAGGAAGGCTGAGAGCCACTGCTTGTTTAGGGTTAGGAGGACAGATGTTGGCTGGAGAAGACACGGACAGTAGCGTGATGAGTAGCACCCTGAAAGGTCAGGGCAGACGTCAGTCAGTTGTTAGCTGTCAATAACAACATAGCACAACACAAAAGCCTTGCCGCATGAGAAAAGAGAGAGCATGAGAATGGTCAGTACTGACTCTGAGAAGACCTGGCCTTCTCTGTGATTGGGTGTAGGAAGAGTTACCACATGCAAATTGTTGGGAAACCATAGAGGAAGAGATGAGAGGGGACAGGGAGATACCAGAGGCGGATGAGTGTACCATATAATATCCCTGGTGAGCTGCAGTGTTTGGTAGATATTGTAGGTATGTACATTTTATGTATTCCCATTGGCTAGTTCAGCCAGGTGTACTGTTCTACATTTATCTCTTCCTATTTCTTCTTTTAAAATACTTGTATTATTATTTTTGGAGTTTGATGTACACTCATAATTATGTGGATTATGTTCACCCCTTTCCTCTGCAATGCTTCCGAGATCCACTTCCCCACTTCTTCCCAATGTTGTGTTTACCTTCTTTTTAAATAACCCACTAATTCCAATTTGTGGTGCATATATACTGGTGTGGGCCATTGTAAAGGCTATTTCTGGTTGTCAACTTTACTGTATCTGAAATGAACTACAATCCAGAATTGGAGGGCTCACTTGTGATCCGATCTTGAGGCTGGAAGACAAAACTCTCTGACCTGGATCTTGGCATGGAGATCTTGAGCCATAGTGGCCATGAAAAGCTTAGGCCCAGGCAAGGTAGTACACGCCTTTAATCCCAGGAGAATGTGGCAGGAGACCTCTGAGTTCAAGGTCAGCCTGGGGCAAAGTAAGTCCCAGATGTCGTCCTGATAGTACACACCTTTAACCTGGGCCACACCTTCTGCCGGATACCTACATAAGGACATTGGAAGAAGGAAGATTCTCTCTTTCTACTGCTTGCATTTATTTGCCAGCACATCTGTTGGAATCTGCTTCTATATTTCTTTATAAGTAGCTGAAACAACAACTAGCCTTGTGGGACTGAACAACTACGAGATTCTTAGAATTCCCATTCACAGCTGACCATTATTGGCGAGTTGTACTACAGACTGTAAGTCATCACAATAAATTCCCTCAATATAGAAAGATTTCATAAGTTCTATGACTCTAGGGAACCCTGACTAATACAGCCATCAATGGAGCTTTCATAGGGGACTTACCAAGGACCGCACTCTTAAGAAAAACTGGCTCTTTTTCCTCCAGAAGCCATCAACTATCCATAGCTACTTAGCTCCCTAGCCTTCTCCTTCCCTTCATGCTGAAGTGTCGACTGGCTTGCTTTTTAGCACATCCTGTGCAGGCAACCATGGCTGATCCATGAGTATTGTGCTCTTGTCACATCCATGTCACAATGCTTTGGTTTGTTCCTCCCAACCTCTGGCTCTTAAAGTCTTTCCACCTCCCTCTTCCTTGATGGTCCATGAGAACTCTGCAGACACTCTCTGCACTTGGCTCCATTTTGAATGTCTGTGTTAATCTCTGTTCACTGGTAGAAGTTTCTCTGATGATGTCTTGAGAACTATAATAGTCTGTGGACATAGAGATGCTGATTTAAAGAACACTTTAATACAATGTTAATTTATCAAAATAAAAGTAGTAGGTCCTTCTCCCCCTAACCTAGGGGCCTGTGAGCTCCAGTGATGCTTCTTCTCGGTTTTCAACGTGATTGTATCTGGAGGGATCTAGAGTATCTCTAGAAATGGAGGCAGGAGGACAAGAGGCCTTTGATTTGGATTTTGAGGATGGAGGACACACCTTTAATATGGGCTGCACCTTCTGCTGGAAGCTATAGGACATGAAGGAAGTTTTTTTTTTCTTTGCCTGCTTGTTCTCACCTTGCTAGTGCATCTATTCCTTTACTGGCTTTGGAGCCTGCATCTGGATTCCAGCATGTACAGAAAACCAGCAGAGACACCCAGCCTGTGGGACTGAGCAACTACGAGATTCTTGAACTTTCCATTCACAGCCGGCCTTTAAGATCCCAACCCTCATTCAGTGGTACTTACTTTGAGACACCCCCTCCCCCATGAGACACTGAGATGCAGATCGATGCAAAAGCAAGAGGTTTATTTTCTGTGTTGGGGTCGACCTTCAATTAGTCCCTCAAGGTGAGTGACTAGAAGGTGACCCCGAATGGCTATTACAAGTAGTTTTTATACTTTTTAGGGGCATAGGTTACATCAGCAAAGTTACAGTTCAGACTTATTGGCTAAGCATATTGACCTTTAAATCTATTGGCTAGCAAGCATGACACCCATTTGAACTGTACCTGGGACTTTCCAGAGGGTCAGGGGACTATCATTCTGAGAATTTTTTACTCAAGAATGTTCATGTGGGTGGAGAATGGAACTTGGCCTAGCTTGACCCCAGGTGGGAGGGGGAAGCTGTAGGAGGGTGTGGTGTGGAACTGGAAAAAGCCCCCAGGGTCCCTCAGGCTGTAACCTGTAAGTCATTCCAATAAATTCCAGATGGATGGATGGATGCATGCATGTATGCATGGATGGATGCATGCATGCAGACAGAAGTCAGACAGAGAAACAGAGATTTATTCCATAAGTTCTGTGACTCGAGAGAACTCTGTGTAATACAGTTCCCCAACCGTGAGTTTTTCTCCAGATTTACAGGACCAGGTATGGATTTCCTTCTGTGTAGCTAACCTTAAACCCAATAGGAAAGTAGTTGTTTATCCCCTATACCTTACTGTGATAGTCACAGCAGTAGCTGACAGGATTCATAGCTGGGTAATACTATTGATGAGAAGTTTACCCCCAGAAGCCTCCATAGCAATTTCCAAAGCTATGAAACTTCCTCTTCAGGACCAAAGAGATTTTTTCCATGTCCTATAGTTAAAGTGTTTCTGTAATGGGTCTTACCATTGAGTTCTCATAGGCAACCAGGAACAATGACAATAGTGTTTTGTTTTTGGGGGGGGGGTGTTGTCTTCTGATACCTCAGAACAAAAACTCATCACCCCATATATATTACACACAAGAAAATACAAAATTTGTTATGGTATAAATTATTCTACAGTATATTAGTGCTTTGGAAGAAATGTTGCATTCTCAAAATGAACACTATGGTAGAAATGATTTTATCTAAGTGGATGGTTCATTTTACCTAATCATTTGATCTTAAGAGAGAAAGCACATTGCATGTGCTAGTTAATCTTATTTTTAAAAGTGGAAAGATGAAACTACAAGTCAAAAATACATTAAATATACCTAGTCTGAGCATTTTAGCTTAGAAACAGTGTTCATTAAAAACTCAAGCACTGTTTTCCTGAGTAGGCATCACTTTTGCACCATCATAAAATATTAAAAAATAACAGTAACAAAACCTCAAAGTAAATTGACCTTATTTAAGTTGGTGACCTGAACTGTCTATGAGAAACCTGTTTGAGAATCTGATACCCAGTATATGAAAAAAGTCACACAATTCTAGTTGAGTTTTCCTCCCTATACCACAGACCTCGTATTATTCCTACAGTGTTGATCAAACAGGCATATAAGCTGCTTTGTGTGGTGCTATAGTTAGCTTCAGATGTCAAGCTGACAGACCTTAAACCTGGTGTATTACTTTATTCTGTGATTATGATAAAACGCTATGACCAAAGGCAATCTAAGAAATAGCTTATTTTGAGGTAAATGATAGTGGGACACGCCTTTAATCCCAGCACTCAGGAGGCAGAGGCAGGCGGGTCTCTGTGAGTTTGAGGCCAGCCTGGTCTATAGAGCAGGACACAAGAAAACCCTGTCTTGAAAAACAAACAGAAAAGACTTATTTTGGCATCTAGGGCTAAGAGTCCATGCGGGTGGGGGAGGCATTGCATCCGTGGCAGCACAGAGAGCTCACCTTGTGGCTGCTAGCACCAGTAAGCAAAGAGGCAAAATGGAAGTAAGGCAAGCAAGGCCTTAGGCTCTCAAAGCTCACGCCCAGCTGCCTCGAGCAAGGACCCACCTTCTAAAACTCCCTCAAATAGCTTCACCAACTGAGACCAAGTGTTCCAATACCCTAGATGAGGAGCTGTTTCTTTTTCTCTTTTGAACTGCAATACTTGGGAAGAGGGCGTCTCTTTTGAGTAATTGGCCTCCATTTGGTTAGCCTGTGGCCATGTCTGGAGGCACTATCTTGATTGCTGGTTAATGTAGGAAGGCCCAGCTCTCTCCGTGCTAATCTTGGGCAGATAAACCTGGGCCTTTGAAAAGTTGGCTGAGCAAACCCAGAGAAGCGAGATAGTAAGTAGCAGTGTTCTTCCTCAGTGGTCTCTGTGTGAGTTCCTGCCTCCAGTTTCCTATCTTGACTTCTTGCATGGGATTCTTTGGTGATAGTCTGTAACTTGTAAACCAAGCAAACTCTTCTATTTCCTCCCCACATTTTTTTGATCAATGTTTTATCCCAGCATAGCACATGTGGATTGCCATAGTCATTTTAATGTCACGATTATTTCACAGATGTGTTGACTTGGAAATAGCTGTCAGCTGAGAGTCATGCTACTTGACCTTGCAGCCCCTTTGGAAACGATAGGAGTGGGAAAGGTTGTCTACTGCAGATGGGCACTTGGTGGTTAAGTGGTAGAGTGCCAAATGTCCAGAAACACTTTGATACGGTGGTCAGAAGATACCAGGAATACTCTCTGGAGAAATTTGTTAAACTAAGGAAGAAGAGAAAGTGACAAAATTGAAAATAACTTAAGTAACTGTCATTCAAATGTTGATTCAAAAACAAAACAACAAAATGGGTTTAAGAGATGACTTGGAGATTAAAGAGCACTTTGGTTACTTTTGTAGAAGACCCAGGTTCATAACTCCAGTGGCTCTTCTGGCCTCCACTAGCCACATACACACATGCAAGCAGAACACTCACATAAAATTAATCTAAAATTTAAAAAAACCTGTATTTTATGTGGCTTTTGGTAAGGAAGATGAAAGTTGCTTTTAATAGAAGTTTGGAAAACACTGAAGAGTTGGGGTAGCAGTGAGCCCTGTTTCATACCCTGTACACACTGCCATTGGGCACGTATCTCAGCAGTGAGCCCTGTTGAAGTGTTAGCCTAGTTTAGCCCAGGCTTGAAAACTAGGCTGCACATAGCCTCACACAGTGAAGGAAGCTCACAGAAGTCTGGGTGCTCTGGACTCTCCTCCAACCAGATCCATCATGATCTCTCAGAGACATGCAGGCATTTTTTTAAATTAACTTTTAAGAGTAGCATATAAAGAAGTTGATTTATCCCAATCATATTTATAATATTATACTTGGGGTTTGGGGCATTTATTATTTTTTCATTTTATTTACTTGTTTGTTTTGCATTCAGATCTCATGTATCCTGGGCTGGCCTTGATCTGCCTCTCCAGTGCTAGGATTGCAGGTGTTCTCCCTACACACATTCCATGACGTTCTGGGGATGGAGCACAGGACTTCAGTGCAAGCTAGTCATGGAGCTACATCTCCCTTGTTTGCTTGACAGCCATTCTGACTAGGGTAAAATTAAAGCTTAATAAATTCCAAAATAAAGCATAGATGCATTTCCTTGATGGCCAGGGATGTTGAGCAACATTTCCAAATATTTATCTACTACTGTGCTTCGTGATTGGAGAACTATCTGTGCATTGGATTCCATTGTTTATTAACCAATCAGTGAATTGTATTGGTATTTAAGTTTTGGAGTTCTTTATAAGTTCTAGATGTTAATCTTCTCTGATATATGATTGGCAAGTATTTTCTCTCATTCTCTAGACAGTCTTATCCAGTTGCTGATTGTTCCAGTGTTGTAAGAAGTATTTAAATTTTATACAATCCCATTATCAGTTGTTGCTGATATTTCCTTCCTGTTGAAATCCCTGTCACAAAGTACTTGCAGTACTTTGCCTACACTTTCTTTAGCAGTTTCAGAGTTTAAAGTCTTAAACTACAGGCATTGACTTGAATTGATTTTTGTGAGAGCTGAGCTGCGCTCTGGTTTCGTTTGTTTTACACTTGTCTGTGGAGTTTTCAAGCCATCATTTCTCCAGTGGATGGTTTGATACCTTTTTCAAAGGTTAGGCGGCTGTGTCCCCTTTTCTGTCTCATTGGTTGTGCGTCTGTGCCAGTGCCGTGCAGGCTTTGTTCTTTCTGTAGCTCTGTAGTAAGAGTGGACATCAGGTGTCGGGCTGCCTCCAGCATCAATTTCTGCATAGCATTGCTCTCTGGGATCAGTTATGCTTCTGTACTCACCGACTCCTCCGATATAGTTTAGCTCTCCTCTCTGGATAGAGAGCCCAACTTTCCATGTACAGTGTTGGGTTTCAGTTATTGCTGCAGTGCTTACTCAGCACTCCTGAGTGGCTTTGACTTGAAGCAGGAGTCTGTTTCTCTCAGAAAGTTTTGATGGAGAGCAAATTCGATTGGGAGCACTTGTTCTCAAATTTTGAAGCATGTTATGTGAGGGGCAGGAGAGATGGCTCAGCCGGTGCTGTTGCTGCTCTTCCAGAAGCCAGGTGTCATCCCAGTTCCCAGCTTGGGTGGCTTACAGCCACTCACTGCTCTGCAGGCATCTGACACACATGGCATGCACATACACACGGAAATAAAGACACCTACTGCTCCCTGCTTTCCTGGCTTGGGGAGTTGCTGGTGGAATGGGCTGTTGCTTGGTGTATTGACTTTGTTGGTATTTCCTGTTGTTACTGTTGTTTCTTTTGTTGTGTGTTTCATCGTAGTTTTAACATCTTGATCACAGTCTCTCATGGGAGAGTGTATTCTAAGATCATGGTTGTTTAGGTTCTAAATACTATGTGCTTGGAAATCAATGTCTTTTGCTGGGTGTGGGAAATCACTAATTTCATTTAATAGAGTCTTTGTGTCTTTAGTTTCTATTGTAGTTCTTTCTGAACCGTGGATTCTTAGAGGTGATCTCTTGTTTATATTCCAGATGTTTTCTATATGTAGTCGACCTAGTTCATGTTTATAAATGTAGCCATTTGTCGGTCATTTCTCTTCTGGTGTTTTTTTCCCCCCTGTGGTGAAGCTTTCCCCAGTGTTTCTTATTTCTAGAATTTCTATATTTTTTGATATTGCTATTTTGTTCATTCATTTTGCTGACATTTTCTTATTGGTTGAGGATATTCCTGCCTGGGTCGTGGAGTTATTCCCATACATCATTCATTTGCTGTATCCTCTGAAAGGTCACTGGTCATGTCCCCAGTACACTGTGACACCTCATATTGTGCCCATTTCTATATGTTTTTAAATTCAGTATTGATTGGCAACAGTCCTTTAGGGGAGTTTTGTTAACTTGCTTGTACTTGTGTTTTTATATTGTGGGTTGCATGTTTCTTGATTTAGAAATCCCTCATTCATAGATCTCCATTCCAAGTGGCCTGTTCTTGAGGGCTTTCTCTTCCCAGTAATTATCACAGAGAAAAAAGAAAAATCCCACTAAATCAACACAGCAGCACGGTTTTGGTTTTCTGGGTTAATGTTCATATCTTATAGCTCGCCACTGCATTCAGTCTCACCTAGTTTTGAGTGTGACATAGCTGAGGCCATTCTTCACACTCTCCCAAGTCTGGGCTGACAGGCTACACATCACCATGCTAACCTCATTAGACCTTCCACAGCTCTTTGAGTCATTTCAGTGTAGCCAAGGTTAAGAACTCCCGTGCTACTGCCATTTGATAAAACTTCTTATCAGAGGAAAAGCTGTACCAGTCTTAATAATATCTGAAGACCTGTTTTGTGGATAACAGACAGGGCTACTGGAAATCTTGCCTACCTTGGGCAGCTGGCAAAATTATGACATATCTTTCCAATTGTTGCTGAAACACATGGGCGGGTGTTCAAGGCATTTTAGGATAACAAAGAGACAAGCTAAATTTTGACTGGTCTCTTTTGACTTTTTAAGAATTAATCAAATAGTTTTACAGTGCTGGAAACTGACCTCAGAACCTCAAACATGCTACAGCTGGATTTTCTTATTTTTAACCTACGTGCATGCATGTTTGCCAGTGTCTGTTGTCTCTGTCTGTGACTATCTGCATGCGGTGGTAGGATGGGGCATTGTGCAGCTAGGACTGGTCTAGTCATTAGCACAGGCTAGCAGTTAGGTCTAGTCATTAGCACAGGCTGGCTTTCAAACTTCTTCAGTCTCCTGAGTGTGGGACCAAGCACCACCATTCCTAGCCAGGAAAACTAAGTTTTGAACAAAACAATCGAGGTACCAAATAGAAGAAAATATTAAATTGAAATTACTTCAGGACACATTCCTTGCACACAGTTTCATATGTTGGGGTTCGGGGTAAGGACAGGGTAAAGAAGCACTTTCAGGTGATTCTCTGTTTGGCTCTTAACCTGATTGTAGCCTCCGTAGTGTTGATTTGGAGAAATTGGATTTTTCTGTCCGTAGCATCATTTGCTGTGGTGTGAACCTGTCTCTGAAGTACGTGATAAAGACTACAGAAGTACTGGCCCTTTCGGAGTAAGGTCCTAGATTCACTGACAGTTTCAACGATGAAAGAAGATTTGGAAATTAGCTATTTCAGTGGTGCATTTAGTTGTTGTTTCTAACACAATGTTTTAAGTGTCCACACAGCTTTCCATATTGTGATAAGGATGGTTTGCAAATCTTGTAAAGCCTTAAATAAAGCAATGTGTGCTTTTAAATTCTGAGTTCAGGGCTGCTCTGTCCTCAAACCGTTATCAAGTGACTGGCTCACGTGTTACAGTGGTGTTTTCTGCAGCCCTTGCTCTATGGCCTTTGCATCTGCGCTCAGACCTTACTCCTGGGTATTTAAGAGTTGTGCTCAGTTACACCTCTGTAGTCTGTGCTTGTCCATACATTACTTACTGGTTTCAAAAGAAGGAAAAGAATCAGGCCTACCTCTTTGTGGTATTTTTGTCTTGAGTCTTTGGCATCTTAGTGGTGTGAAGCAGAATTGTGCCATCTGCAGTGAACTGAGATTATATTTTTAAAAGGTAGGAGGGGTTTGAAATGATTCACCTGAAAAGTTTAGCAGGTTCTTAGAGAATGCTAAGATGGTCCTAGAAATGTTCTTGTTTGGTGTCACAGGCTGGCCAGTGGGTCTGTTTCTTCAGTTTTCTATTCTGAAAATCAAAGAAGTATTGTGCTAGAAAGAATGAAGGCACACCAGGCATGCCAACTAGCAGAACTGCAGATGAGTAGATCATTCCCTCAGGGTGAATTGTTCCACCCAAGACAACAGGACATTTTGCTCATGTTCAATGCTTGTTTAATTTCTGAATGGTTTTATGTGGTAAACCTCCTTCTGTTGCTATACACTGGAAACAGAAGGACCAGTTGCTAGATACTATCTAAGTAGTCTTTGAGGCCTACATAGAGCTTTCTTCAGGCGGCAGTGGTACGTACACACCTTTAATCCTAGTACTCAGGAGACAGAGGCAGGGGATCTGTGTGACTTGGAGGCCAGTCTTGGCTGTAGAGCAAGTTCCAGGACAGCCAAGGCCACACAGAGAAACTGTGTGTCAAAAAATAAAGCAAATCAAGCAAACAAACAAACAAACAAAAAAGAATTCTGCTGGATTCAGAGCATGCTTTACTTAAGGATGTGTTTTAACAGAAATGTGTTGGTTGGCTTCAGGGAACAGTCTCAGCTTGCTATTCGAGGATTGCCTGAAATACGTTCTTTTTTGTCTTTGTTTTCTGTTTCAGAAAGAAGACATAGCTCATCTAGCAAGCCTTCCTTGGCCGTTCCTCATACTTCAGTATTTTCCCTCTTCCCTTCTCTGTCCAAAAGCAAAGGTGGTGGTGCCGGCGGAAGCAGCCGGCCTCCCAGTGGAGGGGTTCTTTGTGCATCCTCAAGCTCCAAGTTACTCAGACTGCCCAAAGAGAAGCTCAGGGGAAACATGAAGCCCATGCATCCCGTGCAACAGACTAAAGGCCCCCATGCAAGAGTGTAAGTATGGCCACGTGGGTTTGTAAGGCTTATTACCTTAGCTGCCAGGATACGTCCTGTGTGGGAGCATCCAAGAGTGCCTGTGAGTCACTGGAGAGTTCACTTGGGGTGGGGGGAGGGGGTTCAAGGACACTGTTAGCTCTTTTCCTTTCCTACCTCAGATTGGAAGCTATTCAAGTTATCACAATATTAATGAGGCTAGTAATATTTATTGATCCTTTCCTGTGTGAGTTATTGAAAATGAGCTATATTTCTCTGTGATGTTATTGGCCATAACATCCCTGCGAGTATGTGCTGTTATCCTTTTTTTCACATGGGTAAAGGAGGCATATGTGCAGGTGCTTTATGTGAGGTCTTTTAAGTCAGAGAGGTCTGGATTAGAATCCTACTCCTATTGTCTTCCTGGTGGAAGTGCAGCACTACTTCTCCTGGAGTCTAAGGCATCAGGGTTTAAGTCACAGCAGTGAGGAGAAACGGCTGAAGGGAGTCTCATTTCCATGGTTTCTTTGACAAGGTTCTAAAGTGGTCTGGAGCTAGGAGCTTTCTTGAGGCCATGTGAAGGAGCAGTAGTATACTCTGGTTCAAGTGTATCTGTATCTTGCTTTGTCATGATGTCTTGCAGCCTGACAGCAAGTAGTGTTTTCCTGGCCTGCTTCCCTTTTGGGGGAGGATATGCCATCCATTTTATCCCCAATACCTGATAACCTTGGTTGTCTCAGAAAACAGTTGAGTACCTTCTATCACTCAAGGACCTTGCCAACTGGGTGAGACCAGAGGAGTTTGCAGTGACTGGGTTGTTGTCAGTTATTCCAGGAACCGCTCTTCACCACCATCTGCTCTGCTTGCTGGGCCCCCAGCCCCTAAGCCCCCAGCCCCTGCCCATTGAGAACAGCACAGGAAACTTGGCATTCACTCCTGTAACTGTCTGAAAGCCACAGAAACGACAGGGCAGTGTTTAAGTCACTTGGCAGCTTAACAGCTATTAGAGTACAGACTCCACTAGAGTTTGCAAACACTTATCCAAGCATCCATTGTTGAGTGAAGGCTAAGCAGGGACCAAGTGAAGCCGTGGGGTTTTGCTGACATCGCTTTTACCAGGCAAAATAACAGTGTTAGTAAGATCATAGGAGAAATCGCTTTGTTAGTGGCACGAGTCTTCCTGCTCACCAACCGGTTGCCAGTTGCATCTGTCCTAAACTGGTGTCATAGGAGCCTGTGCTGAGGGATTGGACAGCCCAAATGGTAACACATGATGTGCTGATTCAAGTCTTACTTGTTGGCAGCAGCATAGCGGCTTCAGGGGACATTCAGAGCTGTGTTAGGTGTCTGCAGTTAAGTTCTCAGAAGGCTTCTGTGACCCATACTCTCATGTTTTAATAATTGCTTTCATTATCGTTCGTGATGGCCCTTGTGCGGGATTCTCCTGTGATTCCGTGGCATCATCTTGGTCCTTCTAGAATTCTTCATGCTTTGCTTCTTGTAGAAACTGCATTCACTGTGGGGTCTGAGTAGGTCCCATGGGGGAAGGTTTCCAAAAGGATAAAAGAGGTCAGTTTTATACACTGGGCTTTTTGTCAAAAGGAATTACAAACTTGCCTAGCTGTGAATTCTACTAGCTTTTCTCAGTGGTTCAAACAGAACGTAGAAGGCCTTCCCAGACCCTGTGCATACTCAGGTACAGCAAGGCTCTGCTCCCATCCCCCTGGAGCAACAGGGCTCTCTCTCATTTATTGCATTCTCACTTTCCTGCAACAGCATGACGCCCTCTGTGAAGGTGGAAAAGATGCATCCGAAGATGGATGGCACACTACTGAAATCCACAGTGGGGCCAGCCTGTCCTGCTACTGTAAGCTCTGCAGTCAAGCCTGGCCTTAACTGTCCCTCAATACCAAAGCCAACCTTGCCTTCACCCGGACAGATTCTGAATGGCAAAGGGCTTCCTGCAATGCCTACTATGGAAAAGAAATCTGAAGACAGTTCTAATAACAGGAAGTTTTTAAATAAGAGATTATCAGGTAATATCACAGTCCTCTCTTAAAGCTTCTGTGTATAGAAAGTTGGGTGTGCAGATTGTAAATCAAAGGCCTTCTTAAAGCTGGTCGACTTGAGCCGTGGGAAGAGATTTCTTCATTGTGGACCTGTCTTTACTCGTGGTTTTAAAGAGCACACTTGCTTGTGTGTGTACTCACTCACTTTCTGTATGGAAATTTGTTCCTCATGATTTTTCTGAAATTAGACACCCTTACACAAAATAAGTAAGCGGATATTGTTCCAGGCATCTGATAGCAGTTCTCCCCAGTGAGGATAGTGCTTGCTGCAGTACTCGCCTCATCTGCAGCGCATTCATTAATAATATGGCACATTGTATTATGGCTATAATTTGTGTATCTTGAGATTCCTCTTATTTAAAAACTGAAGGCAGGATTTGGTACACCCACTGCAGTAATGTTTGTGTGCTTCTGACAGAAAGAGAGTTTGATCCTGACATCCACTGTGGGGTCATTGATCTGGATACCAAGAAGCCCTGCACCAGGTCTTTGACTTGCAAGGTATGTGCTTTCTGAAGACAGAAGTGAAGGCTGTTGTGTACAGGGTTGTTGGCAGTACCAAACCATTCACACATCTGTCGGACCCATTGTGGAGCTAGTGCTTGCTGGCTCCTGTGGGTTGTGTAAATTAAATAACCTACCTGTTTGTGATGAAAAAACTCAGTTTGACAAAACATGATGTGAGTTAGCATAACTTGTACCTATGAGCGAGGCTTTGCTTTTATTTCGTAATTAATTTATTTTGTTGTGCATGCCTTTGTGTCTGAGCACCACAGCACACACATTGAGGTCCAAGGATATCTTACAGGAGTCAGATAGTTAGTTTCCACCATCAATTTTAGGTGTCCTTACTAGTTTTTGCTTGTTTCCTTATTTTCTCTTTCCCCTTCTTTTCTGAATGTGTTTCGCTCATGTGAGGTTAGAGGATAACATAGAAGTTGGCCACTTTCTTAATTAGGGTTTCATTACTGTGAAGAGACACCATGACCAAGGCAACTCTTATGAAGGAAACATTCAATTGAGGCTGTGTCCAGTATCATCATAGCAGAAAGCATGGCAGCATCCAGGAGGACTTGGAGCTAGGGAAGGAGCTGAGAGTTCTACATTTTGATCCAGAGGCAGCCAAGAGGAGCTTAAGCATAGGACCTCCCCCCACAGTGGTGCACTTCCTCCAACAAGGCCACACCTCCTAATGGTGCATTTCTCATGGGCCAAGCAAACACATGAGTCTGTGGGGCCAAACTCATTCAAACCGCCACATTGCCACCACTTGGCTTCTGAGTATCAAACTGGTCAACAGATCCGGTGGCCTTCTCCATCAAGCTATCTGACTGGCCCAAGGGATTTTATTTTATCTTAAATTTCAGTTTTAATTGTTGTGAATAGTTTTTTTTGCAGCAGTGGGACTTTGAAATGTGGTCTTCCTGCTCATGTTGCTCTTGGGTTGCTGGGCTCAAGATATCCTCATGAATATCAGGATTGCTGGCCTGCAGCTACCATTCCCATCACGACAGGACATTCAAAAGTTCTGGGAAAGTTTAAACCTTTAAATGACTAAATTTTCAAAAAATCATAAGCTGTTTTCTCTTTAGGAAAACATAGCATGGATATTCTGATACTTGCATTCTCTATTGGGTTGGTGGATTCCTTTGTCCTGAATCCAAATCCACCCTCAGATCTCAGAGGAAAGCTCATGCCTCAGAGATAACTGTTGTTGTCTTTCATGGAGTACTATTTGAGTAATATAGTTGTATATTGCTGTTGGTTTTTGAAGGCAGCCACTTGAGTCTGTCACAGTTAACGCTGTGATTAAATACACTTGTGAAAGCGTGTCTCCCTATACTCCCCGCTGTGGTGGTAACTTCCCCTCATGTCTGTCCCTGTTTGTAACTCAGGCTGCCCAGAAACATGTTACCTATTTATCTAAGATTTGCTTTAAAACAAGCCAGGAAGCAGATGGTAGGGCAGAATTCTTCCTTTCTTTCATATTTGCATTGTGGTTAGATCACCTGACCTTTCCTTAGTATTTCCAAGTGTAGAACTACAGTGTTGTTGACTGTTGGCACCCTGCTGTTCAGCACACATCTGGACTTAACTCTTGTCTTCAGTGAAGCTCTGTGTCTGTTGACATTACTTCCCTGCTGTCCCCGTGAATAACTACTATTCTACTCTGGAGTTTTGTGAATTTGAATGTTTTATATTCCACATGTCAGGGAATCATGAAGTAAGTGTATTTCTGTGGCTAGTTTCTTTCGGCTTAGCTTGGCAGAAATTCAGTATTTCATTTGTTGAAAGGCTGAGTAATATCCCATTGCAAACATGTAGCACATTTCCTTTATCCACTCATCGGTTAATGGGCTGTAGCTCATTTCCATATCTTTGTAAATATCACCTTGATGGACATGCAAGTACTAAAATCCCTGCAAGGCCTCAATTTCATTTCTTTTCATAACTACCCAGACTGCCTGAGGGAACGCAGTACAGGTCTTCAGCGAGTCCCAGTCTAGTCTCCCTGTGCCTTCCTTGCTAGGTGACCTGCTTCTGTATAGCTGCACGCCATCTTCCTTTTTCAGAGAGTGTGTGTTCTGTGTTAAGGATGTCACTGCTATTGTTAGCATGGTGCTAAGCTTACTGTCACATTCATTGTGTATTTAGCCCCTATTGTCAGTTCAGCATGAGACTGGTAGAAAAGCCCTTTGCTCTGCTCGAAATTCAGTTCTGTGCCCTGTCCTACAGCTAGAATATGTGAGTCCAGCTCTGCTGAAGAGACACGATTTCCGCTTAGTAAAATGGACACATCTCATCTTTGCAAAGCTCTAGGTTGCTTTTTTCATGGGGAGATGTTTGGGGATATACAGCACATTAAATTTATAATTGAAACTGCTTGGTTTTGTTTGTGTGTGTCTGTCTTTGTAGACACATTCCTTAACCCAGCGGAGAGCTGTTCAGGGTAGAAGAAAACGATTTGATGTGTTATTAGCCGAGCACAAAAACAAAACCAGGGATAAGGAACTGATTCGCCATCTGGACTCTCAGCAACTACCACATCCACTCAGGGACCCGCATCCCACCCCTCCTAGGACGCCACAGGAGCCACACCTTCCTGCAGAATCAAAGCCTTTCTTAGCTAGTAAACCGAAACCTCATACCCCTAGTCTTCCAAGGTAAGTGGAGCCTCCAACCCTGTGCCCTGGCTTTAGGGGATGTCTATACAGATGTCACGCACCCCTCCACCTCCTGGGCAGTTCTGCATCACTGTCATGATAGAGCTGATGTTTTTTAAATGGGGTTTTAGTATACAAAGTGTTAAGTCTTCAGTAAGTTTTGACCAGGGCTCATGATTTTAGACATAAATACTAGCATCAATCTAGAACTGCCTGCCCTGTGGTGGTCTATACCAGGTTTGTCTTAGCCCTGTTAAGCAGAGCTCAGACTGGGTCTTGTTTTTGTGTTCCTAGTAGGAAAGTTTCAAATGGCTTTGGCCATTTATTTCTTGTTTTTGGCTGTTTGCAGTAATGAGAAAGCTTGTGGACAAGCATTTAGTTTTAATAGTATCTGTTTATCAACATGGGTTTTCAGTCACTCATTTGGGACTTTTTCTAGAGCATAGTATAGGCATTTTAACAGCACAGAAAGCAATTGTGTCAGGGAGCTCTAACAAGAATTTACTGTGCGCACAACTCCAGAGACAGTGATGAGAGAATATCTGTGCTTAAATGCTCGTTTAGGCAAATTGAAGTGAAGGACTTTGGACCCATTTGGGAACAGGGGTGGTGACTGGAATGTGAGGAGCTTCAGTGTGACTGATTAGCAGCTGGCCACAGGCTCCTGCGGGTGTGGCAGCCCCTGACTGCTGCTGTGACCTTTCACCCTCTTGTATCCTCCGTCAGATTAGTTATACTTGGACATGGCAGGACAGCCTGACATGAGCTGTGCTGTTCAGAAACAAGGCAGTAGACAGTGGCCAGTGGAGGCTTCCAGGAATACAGTCAGGTCTCACCAAGGTTCTGTAGTGAGTCCTTCCTTTTGGCATCTTCTCAATGAAGAGTCATCTGAAAGGTCAGATTTACCTGAAGCCACTAGGTCATTATAGATGTAGGAAGGAGTGATGCTCAGACTGACCTTGGGAGGTAGAAGTGCTGCCTCATTCCTCCTCCTCATGTCCCTTTAGGTTATGCTAGAGTACTTTCTCAGTTCATCTATTTATCACCGTATAAGTCAGAGCAGTCAATGAAAGAATCCTCTTCAGTTCCACACGAGTTGCCCCTCTTTTGAGGGAGACTGAACTGGCTGGGAGCGAGGAAAAGTTCTGAGCTGCCTTTGGTTTTGTATGGCAGACATTCACCTTAGAATAGTGATGCTGAGAAGAGCTGTGTGCCTGCGAGCATGCACACATGTGCCCACCTTCACCTGAGTCAGCACGCTGGCCTAGGGCTGCTGGACCCTGTCTCCTCCATCCTCTGCTTAGATGTGTGTGAGAGTTAAATGCTGCTGAGGAATAGGTTGTGCTATCTGTTCTGAGCTGTGCTCTATTGTTTACTCATTCAGGCCTCCAGGCTGCCTGGCTCAGCAAGGAGGGAGCACCCCCATTGACCCTCCTCCAGGCCAGGAGTCTCCACACCCGCCCTTGCCTGCCACTGAGCCAGCTTCTCGGTTATCCAGTGAGGAGGGTGAAGGTGATGACAGAGAAGAGTCTGTTGAGAAACTGGACTGTCACTATTCAAGTCGTCACCCTCAGCCAGCATCGGTGAGCTGTACATCCCCGCTGCATCCCCCTGTATCCCCTGCATCCCCCTTCCCCCATGCACTGGCCTCCCCAGTGGAGCACGGCAGGGCACTGTGTGTCCATTCTGTGTGTCCTTGCTGTGGCTGTGTGTGTAGCACTCAGGGTGCTGTGTGTTCATTCTGCACCTCACTTTTTCTTCTCTCTTCCCCAAAATTATGGCAGGCATTGCTGTTGCCATGGTTTATAGCTTCTGGCACTTGAGGTGTTTCAGCCCTGCCTTTTCTTTGGTGTCTTGTTTCTTCTTTGAACAAGAAGGAATCTGGACCTCTGTGCTGGCAGCAGAGGTGACACACGTGTGCGCTGTGCTCTCTTTCAGTTTTGCACATTTGGGAGCCGGCAGATTGGAAGAGGTTATTATGTGTTTGACTCCAGGTGGAACCGGCTTCGCTGTGCCCTCAACCTCATGGTAGAGAAGCATTTGAATGCACAGCTATGGAAGTAAGTCTCTTGTCTCTTCCTTCTTTTGGGCATGAGCTGACTTGCCCCAATAATGTATTTTCTTTTTTTTTTTTTTTTTTTTTTTTTTGGTGTTTTCGAGACAGGGTTTCTCTGTGTAGCTCTGGCTGTCCTGGAACTCAGTTGGTAGACCAGGCTGGCCTCGAACTCAGAAATCCGCCTGTCTCTGCCTCCCAAGTGCTGGGATTAAAGGCGTGCGCCACCACCACCCAGCCGTATTTTCTTGATGACCTCAAATTGTGTTTTTAAGACTACGAAATGCTTATCTACATGGGAAATGGCCACTGGCTAAATGTAAAAAGAAAGTACCTACTCTTCAATGCATTCATTTACTCTCTGAGCAACCACATCTTGCTCTGGGTACAGGAGCGCCAGTGGAAGGGCTCCACTCATCATATAGTTAGGCATGTAGGGAAACAAAAATCTGTGAAAGGGGAGAGGCTGACACCTGCCGGGAGCTAGCTACATTGTTGCTAGAGACTATTATTCCCACAAGTCTTTGCTACTGGACTATAATTACTCTTTTTTCCTGATTATTTTTTAGTTAATGAAACTGGTACAAAGTCACACAACAGGTTAGTGGTGGAGCCACTAGGTTCTGTTTGTTTCCAAAGAGAGCTGAGATGGGAAAACAACAGGCTATTTGATTCAGAGAAAGCTTTTCTGAGATGAATGGGTCTACAAGAACTGTCACTCCAGTGTGAGCAGTATTGGGTTTCAGGAGGAGAAACCAGTGATGACTTGTTTGAGAAACAGCAAGAGAGAGAGAAAGTGAGTATATGACAAAACCCAGAAGACCAGGAGGCACTGGGGCAGCAGCCGTGACCTGGGGACCACTGTAGGGAGAAGAGTGTGGAGCCTGGGATTGCAGCTCTCCACCTTGGAGGTCTTGGCTTTCGGTGTAGTGGGATGGAATGCAGGGTCTGCAGAAGGGCTAAGCGCTCTGTCACCCCAGCTGTGAAACGTCTTGTACAGCATTGTGTGTCCCAGTGCTTACTACATAGATTATAGGAGACAGAAGGGAGCCTTGGCCACAGACAACTTGGATTCAGCATTTCAAGTAAGATTATTTTTATGCAACACTTCGCAAAGACATTTTGCATCTGTCAAAGCAGGAGATATTTTTGTGTACTGAAGAGCATTTCTAAACCTCTTTGACCCAGGAATGTCTTTTAAAAGAATGTTTTGGGAAAGCTTGTGTTCAGTGAGATATCCCCTGTCCATCCAAGAACCACCACTGGCTAGCACCTTTTGAATGGACGATAGTGAGACCATTTGCTTTCATGGCTTGGTTTCCTGGTAGTCAGGAACAGATGGTTGGGGCCTTAGTCTCTTAGTGCATGTCTGTTGATAGGACCTGGATTTGTGCACTTGGCAAGAGGACTCAGGGCAGCAGCATGGCTCTGCTTTCTTCCTCCTGCTTTCCCCTTGGTGCGGGAACAGTGCCCCTTCCTGCACTGGGACCCTTCCTGCCCTGGTAAGCAATCCACAGCCAGTGCTGGAGCAGTGATGGTTTGGTTCCTAGTGGCTGGTGTGGATAAGGGTAATGAACTTCGGAAAAGCAGGTTTCTGAGGTCGATTTGGCTCTCTGCTCTGGCAGGGTCCTCCTGTTCATTAACATGAACTCTGGTTTATTTGTTTAAGCCCCAGTCTTGGCATGAAACCACGAATGACCTCGAATTTATGCTCTCTCATCTTTTGCGTGTTGGGATTGAAGGCACACCATGGCTGATTTTATGTGGTGCTATGGATCAAACCCTCAGCTTGATGTGTGCTCTGCTGACTGAGTTACATACATTTCTAGCTCCATGACTTGTGTTTTTAAAAATCAGTGCTGCAGTGGGGAACATGGGTGTCTTGAGGTAGATAGGAATATGGATTGGGACACAGCCACACATGTTGTAGAAATGCTCTCTGAGACAGGAGTGCTGTAAGTTGATTTCTAGGCAGTCCGTCCCCACAGCCCTTCATGTACTGGGTGAGCTTAGCACTTCTCACCCAGACAGAAACTGCCTAGAGGGCCTCTGTGAGACCCTACAGGATATTATCACAGTGTTTGAAGTCCTATCAGACTGGCTCAGCAGAAACTCTATTTATGGGTAGAGCCTGATTTAAAGCAGCACTCTTGTCCCCTTACCCTTTAGTTGTTTATTCCAGTAAATGGATGTCAGTTGAGACAGAAGGTGAACCTAAAACACGTCCCCTGTAGCTCCTGGGTGCCCTGCACAGTTGTGGAGCTTGACCAACGCTTTTTCTGGAGCATTGCCGTGACTCAAAAGCCATCTCAAGCTCCTGTGACTTCTGTGCACCCTAGCCCTGTGGGAATGGCCAGGGCTGTCACCCAAAGGTATTTTTACAGTTCAGGATGTCAGTTCCCCTGCCTCCTACCTTCCTGTCTCCAATAGAGTACTATGTTATTTTCTTGAATACCTTTACTTGGCTTTTTAGAGCCTTTAAAAAGAAAAAGCAGTCATATCATTTCAAGAGGTTTAGAGATGCTGCCTGTGGAGGAAGACGCCACCCCCCCTCCACCCCAGGATTTCAGATAGCCTGGTTTTAAAATCTCAGCCTCATGAGCAACCTAGTGGCCTTAGTTAGTTACTGCATCTAGTAAGCAACCTATTCTTGAGTCTCAGGAGCCACCTAGTGGCCATTGTCATCCAGTGAGCAACCTACTCTTGAGAGCTAGCCTGGGTATCTTGTTCAGAGACTAATTCTGTAGCATCTGGCTGAGGCCTAGGGAATTCACATTGTTAACAAACCTCTCAAGCAATACTTGTGTGTCTCACAAGGATAGAGCCAGGTGTCTCTGTACTCTCCTGAAATTTCCCATATCATAAGTATCATCGCTTGGCTAAAGAGATGTCATCCTCAAGCCTCGAGTGGTTGGGATCATGGCCTGCACCCTCTGTCCAGTGCTTACCACCTGAGCTTTAATGATACTGTCAGGCTTACTAGGTTTTCTTGTTCTTTTATGCTGTCACATTTTTTAAAAAACTTGGAGCTAAAATAAAAGGGAGATCTCCTGTGTTTGACTCTCCAGATAGATTTCTCATCCCCTACTGAGTACTTTGCCCAGACATTACAAACAGAATACTTTGTTATAACACTCAAACAAGTCCCCTTCAGATGTGTCTCCTGTGCAGTGTCCTGGCCAGTAGTCACAGTCTGCCTGTTGATCAAGTAACTCATTCTTGCTTGAATCTTTTCAGTGTTTGAATACTATATTCCAGGCTTTATGGATAAAATGGTACATAAGGTGTCTGTTACAACATTTGCAAAGGAGTAGGTGATTTACAGTCACATACTAAAAGTCATTTCCAGGCCTACAAAATCTATTACCAGGGGCCTTAGCCAGATACAAGCAAGGCATGGTGATCAGGGCAGACTTCTTCAAGAAGCGATGAGTTGAGAGTTCTTTATTGTGGCCTTCTTGAGGCATAAGAAAGAATGCTTGCTAAGGGTCAGCAGTCTAGGGTTGTCACATGTGAGCCATATACACAGTATGTTTCCACGGTCCCCAGGAAGCATAAAGAATTGGAAGGAGAGATACATCAGGACTGAGTTTGTGTTTTAGTTTGATCTTTGTCAGAATGTTTCTCAGTGTCAAATATGAAGGGGTTCTCATCTGTAACCATCTGTGGCAGTTGTAATTATTATGGTAAGCATTGGTAACCAGCTATGGTCACGATTATCACCCATGAAATCTCCTTTTTACAGGAAAATCCCACCAGTGCCCTGTACCACATCACCCGTTTCTGCCCGTGTTCCTCACCGGACAAATTCTGTGCCGACATCACAAGGTGGGATCAGCTACTTAGCAGCAACCACTGTCTCCGCACCTCCAGTCCTGCTGTCATCCACCTGCATCTCGCCAAGTAGCACATGGGTACCAGCTCATGGAACCACGCTAAATGCACAACCTGCTGGCTCTGGGGCACTGGATCCTGTGCGCAGTATGCAGTCCAGACAAGTATCTGCTTCATCCTCATCTCCCTCCACACCCTCTGGCCTCTCTTCAGTCCCCTCTTCCCCGCTGTCCAGAAAACCTCAGAAATTGAAACCTAGCAAGTCTGTAAGGCCCAAGGAGTCTTCTGCTCTCAGCACTAACTGTCACAATGCCAGTAGCAGTACCAGTGGTAGCTCAGGAAAGAAACGCAAAAACAGTTCCCCACTGTTAGTTCATTCTTCCTCCTCTTCGTCATCCTCCTCCTCTTCCTCCTCTTCTCATTCCGTGGACTCTTTTAGGAAAAACTGTGTCGCTCACTCTGGGACTCCATACCTGTCAACTGCACCACCTTCCCACAGCATTGGCCTCAACTGTGTGACAAATAAAACACACTCAGTGAGCCTCCGGCATGAGCAGGCGGGGCGGGGTCCCGCTGCTCTGAGCCCTGCAGAGCCCATCAAGAGGATGAGTGTAATGGTGAACAGCAGCGACTCCACGCTCTCTCTCGGCCCGTTCGTCCATCAGTCCAGTGAACTGCCTGGCAACCCACACTCACACACTCCTCTAGACAAACTCATAGGGAAGAAAAGGAAGTGCTCTCCAGGTTCTGGCACCGTCGGCAACAGTGGCAGCAAACCTACAAAGGTTGCCAAATTGCCAGCTATGAACAACATCCACATGAAACACACAGGCACCATCCCAGGGGCACAAGGATTGATGAACAATTCCATCCTCCATCAGGTAGGAAGTGGGCTCTGATCTGGGAGTGTTTGTTGCCTCTTTCTTGGGGACTTTGGCCAGTTCTGAAAACTGGTTGGGTTGGTTGGTTTGCCTATAACGGATGGCCAGCTTTCATGGTAATCTTAACAAAGGAGAGTCCATGTCCATGAAAAGGGGGATCTCCACGGGATGTCTAATACCTTTCAAGGATGCTCCTGAATAGGTAGAGAAACTAAACGTGCACTTAGCGTCTAGGTCAGAGGAGCGCGTGAAGCATGGGAGGCTAATTAGAATTAGAAGGCGTTCCCTTTGCCCAGGCAGAGAGTTGGTATCCTGATCCTGCTAGAGATGGAAGCACAGAGCATGTTCAATCTGCAGTCATTCTAGTATGTTCCCGTGAAGAAAGCCAGGCTGAAATCAAACCGATCTAGTGAGCAATGACTTAAAGACCTTAAAAAAAAGCTTAGAATGTTTTTCATTTCAGATATTCTGGTTAACTCACACCCCGTCCTACTTTCAAGGGAGTCAGGAAAGAAGATTTAGTGTTGACATAGCTGAAGCTTGAAACCTGTTCCAAGTGTATATTTAAGGAGAAGTGTACTGTGCATCCCATTAGTTGGAGGGGCTCACTGGACTCAGAGTTGCTTGTGCTGTGTCTTGTTTGCTCCTGGCCTTCTGTTGGCTTCTTCTGACTGTCTCTCATGTAGTTCTGTGTTCCAGCTCCTTTTGCCCTACTTCCAGCTCATCTCTCATCTTGTTATTTCATTCATCAGGATATCTTCTCTCCTTGCTTACGAACAGGAATTGCAGCAGCAGCACCCCAGAGCCCTGACTTAAAAAGTGAGGCTCTCTTTTATGTTATTTTCCCTTTTCCTCATCCTCAGAACTTAACTACTTAGGGCTTTTTCAGAAAATGTGAAGGTACTTCCTATTGTAATTTACTTTTTTCTAATATTCATGTGAATTGATAATGTCAGAATTACCGGGGGAGATAGCTACTTACATTCAAAGTGGCTGCCTTTGAAAGTTGGTCCTTTTGAACAGGGGCATTGAAAATGCGAGCTTTGCTTTTATGTGTTTTGTAGTTACGTCATATAGTTATGATTCATGTAGCAGAACTACAAACATGGCAAGAAACAATATACTCATCCCCCAAAACTGCCTCTGAGTGTAGTGTCCTATTGGCCTGAGACCTCTCTAGGAGAGGTGGAAGCATCGCCCTACATTTGTAGCATATTGTACACTGTCGTCACTTAGACCATTACACTTGTGTACACCTTACTTTTACCCACAGGTAACTAATGGGAGAGATGAAGATGGAGGTGGTCATTCTAGGCAGCAGGGACTAACTGCTTATGGAGGGTCTTGGGGAGTATTGTCTGTCCCACTGGGATGTAGCAGCTTTTCCCTGTCTTGTCACCAGTTTAAAGAGAAACTCCAGAGCTGGACCCACATGTGAATTTTCTCCTTTATCCCCTTTTTAAAAGTCTGCTACAGTCTACATACCTGTTGGACAATCTGGGTCATGATCTGCCAGTTTTTCCTCTGCCTTTTATGATAGGGTTGGGGCTTGTCTTCAAGAAAACCAGACAGTCTTTAAGTTTAGAGTCTGAAAATCCATCGCCATTCAAGATTGCATTATAGAAAGTTTTCTCTTGTTGAGGAGGTTTTTGTTTTTAATTATATTTCACAAATCCTAGGGACCCTGTGTCTTACAATCAGAGGACATATGTGATCCTTACAAACTGTTTCTCAACTATTATCTGTCAGTAGGAGGAATCTTACAGCTGCATACAAATCTCAGAACTCATGACTTAAAAGTACTTTAAAGAATGCTATTCCTAAAATTGGGCATGATGACACATGTCTTAAATCCCAGCATTCTAGAGACAGAAGCAGGCAGTTCTCTGAGTTCAAGGCTAGCCTGGCCTACATAGTAAGTTTCAGGGCAGCCAGGGCTACGCAGAGAGACTTGTCAGAAAGAAAACAAAATAAACAAACACTTTTTGTAGAGAAGTAGAAATCACAAGTTTGCTGTCTCTTGTGGAGAACACTTTTAACACAGTGGTGCTTGGGTTGGCTAGTCTCTGAACAGAGAAGTGAAACAGAGAAGAGCCCAAGACATAGCAATGAGTAGCCCCCTCCCTGACCTGCAAATTTGTTCTTGCTTGGCTTCTTGACTTTACCCCATGGGAAGGCCAGAGTTTCCTTCCTATGCTGTGGGCAGTGCCTTGGGTTGTGTTAGCACTTTGAGTTTCATTCTGAATTGACAGCCTAGAATACCTTCTAGGATGCAAGTTTAAAAAAACAAACAAACAGAAAAACCAACTTAGATTAGAAGGAAAACTTGAGAGCTGGAATCCCAGACAGCGGTCTCTTGTTGCCCATTTTTTTGAAGTATGTCTTTACAGAGCTTCAGGCTGGTCCTGTTACGGCTTTCCCTGGCCCCAGCAGATCAGTGGTACTTAGGTATGGGATATCCTTGTATAGAATCAGGAGCAGGGCATCGAGCCACTTACTTACTTATTTCCTCATCCCCTCTGTTTTGAAAGCCAAAGGCCCGACCCTGACAGCTGACAGTGCCATTGGAAGGAATAATCCAGACAGTTTTGAAGACAAGTTACACCTCTGCTCAGCACTCTGGACTCCACGATGCCTTTGAGTCTTTTTCTAAACTCCTGTGGGCCTTCAGGGTAACCTCTGGCTGTTTGACAAGGATTTCCCGAAGCTGTGTCTGTAGCAGTGAGTACACGTAAAGGACACTGGATCAAGTTCAGCCACCGGATTGCTTTCTCAGTGTTAAAAGTGGTTTGGACTGCTTGCTACCAATCTGTGAGAAGTTTTTGTTTGTGTTTTATTTTTGTTTTTTAATTTGGAGCATATCATGGAGCCACTCTTGAAGTAGATTGGCTGGGCAAAGAATGTCTTGGCAAGAGCGTTTCTGAGGACCCTCCTCCCTCTTTCTCTGCCAGAATGTTTTTGAAACATTCTTTTCTTAAGTCAGTCTCCAGAAGGTAGGCACCTTAACTGGAGACTAGCGGCCTTTAAGAAGGGGGAAGGGAGCTGCATCCTGAGTAGCCTCCTAGAGGATATCTGGCTTTAGATTTTTTTATAGCAGTGTTCAGGAATAGAATACTGGGGTGTTGTCAATGTATCATGACAGAGTAGCCCGGCCCTTTTCAAGTGATTTGGGATAAGAAGCTTATCAAGTTCTTCAGACTTAAGAACTGGCTTGAAGCTGCTGATGCCTGGATATTAAGTTTAAAGTATCTCAAAAGCTTAGATTTCATGGTACAAAAGTACGTGTGATAAAAAGAGAGAAAGAAAGAGGAAGAATGAAGAAAGGAAAGACGGAAAGAGAGACAAGGAAAACAGTTGGTGATGAAAAGCCAATTGGGACACTGGATTCGGGGAGGTGAAAAAATTTTAAAGTAAGGCAAAATTTGTAGGATTTCCAAAGAGACTGACTTGTCTTGTTACTGCGTTCATGTTGAACAGTGTGTCAGATTGGGGCAATTGTCTTAATCAGTCTGCTTTTTAAGATCTGCCTTTTAAAAAGTTACTATAATGTCCTTAAAATTTCCCACGGCATCACTCCCGTTTCCTCTTACACTAGTGTTTGGAGAACTAAGTGTAATAAGTCTCTGCTTTCAGGCCTGCGCCACTGTGTCTGTGTCATGGCCATTAGGTGTTTATTTGAATGCAGGTGGGCTGAGGTGGAGATCTCCAAGAAAGGGTGCATGCCCATGGAGAGAAGCAGCTTTGTGAAGGCACAGTGTTTCCTCGTGCTCAGCCTTTGTTGTGACAGTCACAGCCATCTTCCCTCAGTGAGGTTTAAAGCCCTCTTTAAGATTTCTCAGTACCCCACTCCCAAAGAGCGTTTAATGTGTTAAAACATTGCTTGAAAAGACGTCTATCAGTGAACCTGAGTATGATCTCGGGCCACTGTCACTGCTCCTCCTCAGTGACCAAGTCCTCTGGCTTAGGAAGAGTATATCAGAATGGCGGACAGGAAAAACCCCAAGGTTCCTAGCCCTGTCCTGGCCAGTGTCTGGGTAGAACCCAGTCAGCGCGTCCTTTCCCTACATTTCCTAGATTACAAACTTGAGATTCAGGGAATTTCAGTCAACAACAGGTAGAATGAATAAATACTTGGTTACCAGCCTAATAATGTGAATTGCTACATTTACTCTTATTACGTAAGAACACAAAGACTTTATGCAGATACTTTAACTATAAATTAATGGAAAATGGTTTTTTTTTGTTTTTTGTTTTTTGTTTTAAGGAAGGGAAAACAGAATCTTACTCACTTATTATGCAATCAGTCAGTGAATGTTTTAAAGATGATGGAGCATCTAGAGAGTGCAGATGGGCCAGTGTGGTAAAGTTAGGAGGTCCATCTGATTCTCTCCTGGTGCTGGGTGGGGAGCAGAGGGAATCCTGGCTCACACAGTCATTACTTGCTGACAAGTGCAATGGGGGGTGGGGTAGATTTATTTTCAGAGCCGGGGACTTGATGGTTATAAATTAAGTTGCTTTTAGTGATGGAATTTATAGACAGATGTTGTTCCAAAAGATGTGAATAGGAGCCACAATAGGAATAAAGTAGATACTTAGGTTAATGAGTGTTATAATTTGATTGAAGACTGGGGTTTTAATTGAACTTCATTATATCTCCAGGAAACACACAGAGCCTCGGGATTAGGAAAAGCCATTTTGGATTCTGCCTGCCACAGACAGACATATTCTTAACAGTGCTACCAAGGTTTACACTGTTCAAATATTTTATTTTCTCCGACAACTACTTTTTATGATGATGAACAATTAAGACCATTTAAAATATGGTAGTAGTACAAATATTTTTTTGAATTAGATTAACTTGCAAAAACCAAATTTGCAGTGCTTAGGTTGTTTCTAGACAGACTTTGGTGTCAATTTAAAACCAAGATAATTTTTTATATTCTTTCCAATAGAATTCATGACAGCTTCAGCAGTTTTCTTAAACTACAAAAAAATAAATAAATAAAAGTGCTGCAATTATGAACAAAGAATTATAAAAAACCTACTTTTGTATCTTTATTTTGGAATTTCTTGTTCTATTATAAATATGGAAGTATCCCTATTTCAGAAGACATATTTTGTTAAAAATGAATTGTACATATTTAAATATGTATTTTTGCACAGGTCTTTTTTTTCTGATATCCTGTTTTGGTACAATTGAGATCATCTAGTATTTATTTATTAATTAATAAAAATAAATACCTTTTTATAATTTGAAGTGATTCACTGCCAAGCCAGTAGTTTAGAACCTGCCTCCTTTACAGTTAAGGGATGCCTCTGTTGTGTGGGAGTCGCTGTCCCTGTTAGTGTCTTGGGAGTGGATTCATACAGATGAAGTGGTCTCGGCATCTCTCAGTTGCCTGATTTCCAAATAGACTACATGGAGCTAAGTGACACACTGCTTTTCTTTAGTTGTGTGTGTGTGTGTGTGTGTGTGTGTGTGTGTGTGTGTGAGTGAGAGAGAGAGAGAGAGAAAGAGAAAGAGAGAGAGAGAGAGAGAGCGCGCCCGCACACTCGCGCTCTGAGCACACCTGTGTTATAAGTATGTGACGTGATTTAAAACTAATGAGGAGACAAACAAAACTAACGGAAAGTGCCTGAACCTAGTTTAAGCTCAGACAGACATCTTTAAAGACTTGAATGCTGAGTTGAACTTCTGGAGTTTGCTTTTTCCACCTAAATATTATTTCTTAAAGTTTTAGGGGAGAAGTTAAAAGCCCACCAAGGCTAGTAATTTTTATAACGTATTTTAAAATTAAGACCTTTTGGTTCACAGTAATTTAACTGGTAATGTACTGCCCAGTGCCACCAAGGGTTATAAACTGTTGTCAGCCAGCAACTGTTTTGTTATTCATTCATGTAATACAAAGTTTAAGATAGGATATTTAAAATATTTTGTATTAAAAAATACAGAAGTACCTCTGAGAACATTGAAAAAATGTTTAATTTGAAAAAAAAAAAAAATAACTTATAAAGGCAGCTGTCTTCCTGTAAGAGTTCTGTTGCCAAGGGATTTCTTAATGTCTCCATTCTGTCCTGGGTTGGGGAAAATTTAGGCTTTGAAATATGATTGTTAACACTGTTTAAAAGAGAGTAATCATTTTTACATCTTCTGTAAGTACAGTTTATCTTTTTCAGATCACTTAAATGAGCACTACATAATGTCAGTGTGAATGCAGGGCCTTGAAAGAATTTTTTTTTGAGCTTGTTTATTAAAGCAATCTCCTGTGTTAAAATGTGTGAATAGTTTGATACATGTGTACCCATAATCAAGAGCATCTCAGCTGGACTTTGTGTTGGCTGCTGTATAGAAATGAACAAACGTCAAGGGATAGAAAATTACTTTGGATATTTAAAAGAGAAGAAATATATAGTATATTTGTTTTGTAACAAGTTTCTGTAAATAAAATAATTTATACTATTTATAAGAAAAGTTGTGTTTTGCTTTATGAGAAATTAGTTTGTTGAACAAACATGTTACTAAATGGGCAATAAAATTAGGACTTGTCAATAAATAAGGTTGGCTGCATGGCCACGTCTGCCTTGTCTAGTACCGTCCCCAGCAGCTGGACATGAGACCTCCTTTGTTCACCCTTCCTCCATTAGAGTCTCAATTCTGTTGAGACCTTACAGTGTTCCCGTTCTTGGACAGAAAGCTGTCTTGGGCGAGATCAATCCCCGTATAAACACGACAGTGTTATATCCTGGCCTGACCCTGTAGTGCAGAGATGACATTCTTCTTAAGCCTGCTTGTTTGTGAATTTGACACATAGAGTTAAGTTTTCGTCACATTTTTACCTGCTAGAGAGGTTTTAAATCTGCAGCTCGTACAGTCTCTTTTTTTTTTTTTTTTTTAATTCTTCCCACTTACTATACATACAAATGCATTATAGTTATATTCAGGGCACATTAATTGTATCTATAAGAAGTCATTTTACATTTTTCTGGTTGTTGCTTAAAGGAAACAACTCATTTGTATATGAATTAGCCAAACATGACTGACCCCTCAGTGCCTCTTCAACTCCAGTTCCTTCTCTGATGGGTTAGCAAGATGATCCAGAGACAAATCTCCTTGTGGATAAATCACTGTCTTAGGCCATTAAAAAAATAAATAAATAAAGTAACTTTCTTACTGCCTTTCTTTGCAAGTCATCTGTCCTGGATGGTAAGAAGACATCTCAAGGGGCAGAGTTAGTGGTTTTGGATCTTGCCATATGGGATCTCACTGGCAGTGATTGAAGAAGGTGCAAACAGGATAAAGGTCTGACGAAGTGTGGGAGATTATTCATGAAGCTTGCTGCACAGAGGCATGGATGGAGCTGTCAGATTGTTGCTGTCATGAGCCTTTATCCTCAGGAACATAAACAAGTTCATACTGACTTGGAGATACTTCCTGGGTCTGTGCATCTGGACACTTAGGTTATCTCAGCAGCCCCGGAGTCAAAGGCATGCTAGACTCTTCCCCGTCCCCGACATTGCCCGGCTCTTACTTGAAACATGTTTTTACTTTACGGTTCCTAATCAAATGGCTGTCCATGGGGCAGCAGGGTGACCCAGCAGGAACAGGCACTTGTTGCCCAGCCTGAAGACCTGAGTTTGGTCCCTATGATATACGTTGTAGATTATAGACTCCTCCAAGCTGTCGACTAACCAACCACACATGTTCTCTCTTACAGACACAGAATGTAATACATTTTCAAAAGCAGTCTCTTAAACTACCTCTTTTTCTGGTCTCCTAGGAAGCTAAGTTAGGTGTTGGTCTTGGAGAGCTGGTTATTGGTCCTCGTTGCCTTCACTTAATACAGCCAAGGCTCCTAGGCCAAAGTGGAATTAGTCTCATGATTCCCCATCAATCTAAGTAGAATTTTTCCAGGAGGAGCATCAAATACTATTAATGCTTTTTGAAAGTATCCCTCACTGCCAATCCCCTCCAGTGACTGCTGCAGAGAGGACTGACGGGAGTTTGGGCCAGAATGAATGCAAGGCTGCCGCCATGATCCAGGTAAGCACTGTTGAGTCTCTAAGCCTGCCAAGGGCAGAGGAGAGTAATTCAGGAAATCTTTCAAAGACCCCGAGGCCTCGTTATATGCTGGGATCTCTGGCTTTGAGTCAAAGTGTAACCTGCACAGAAGGGTATGCACAGAATGAAACTGGCAGTAGAACTCAGGTTAATACTCAGGTGCCTGCTGTCTGGGTGGAACTAGAAAATAGAAACAGAGTTGGCTTTAAGTCATGGAAACGGCTGAATGTACTACGAAAAATAGGTGGCAATATTACACACGGCTTACTTTGCTTTTAAAATCATACTTTAGTATACCATATATTTAACAGTCGGCAATATTCAAAAGGAGCTAGTTATTTCAGTGTCATGCCAATTTACCTTTTATTTTCCCTCCCTTTTCATTTTGTGAAAGGCCTTTAACTTAGAAAACAAAACAAAACAAAGCTGTATCAATTAATGCTATCGTAGACAAGGGTTAAGAATTACTTGGCTACATTTTTCTAACACAGGCTGATGACGTCACATCTTCGCATACAGAGAAAACAAACTCACAAAACAAAACGGGCCAGGTCTAGAATCTGGGCATGAAGAATACATACAACTCAGCTTGACACTGAATCAATTAATCTGCCACATTTGCTAGAGACTAGTCATGACTGCTTAAAAGTTGGATGGTGGCCTTACATTTTTTTCCCCTAGAATATATCTGAAGGGGCCCATGCAGCTCGTGGATGATCAGCACGTAACTTTGTGACACTGGAACGCCTCCTTTGCTTTCCCGGCCTCAGTTTTCTGTAGGACACAACGCAGAAATTCCTTCAGTAGCATTACTATTAGAATGTAAATGCCAAAAGACAAAACTATCAAAGCTGGGAATGACTAGTCTGTATAGTCTTACCTTAGTAACAAATTTACGATTTTTGCAACGCATAAACTCTTAGCTGTTAAAAACTCTTAGTTTCATGACACTGTTTTAGGTGACTCAGCTTAGTCGTACAGTAGTATGAAGGTGACAGTTTTAGGTGACTCAGTTTAGTCGTACAGTAATATGAAGGTGGCTCTGTTGACATTCTTCACGGAAGCATGTTTCAAAATGTATCTGGACATTGAGGTTTGTAGCATGAAATGAACCTCAATATTTTCCAAAGATTGTAAAATAGAATCTGAGAAACCCTGTCTCGAAAAAAACCAAAAAAATAGAATATAAGATGAATTTCTCTAGGAGTCAGATGGCCAGTACATAGGAAGCTGGGCCTAGAACTGGCCTTGTCTGGTTAATATGTGCGGTTGAACTGTTTGTGTTTGTGGCTATATTTCAAAGGAGGTGTCAGGGGCTAGAGATAGGACTCAGCTAAGTTTGGTTCCCAGAACTCACAACCTCCTGTAACTCCAATTCCAGCACTTACTACTGGGCCTATGTGGCATACACTCACACAGACATATGTACACACAATCTTACAAAAAATATGTTGGATTTTGGTTTTATTTTCAGCTCTAAGCTGACACTTGAGTTTACTCAGAATTTCTAACTAATCTTAAAACTATATAACAAGGCCTCCAGTTTTGTATTATGATATATGCAGCTGGTGAACACAAAGTAATAATAAGGTTAACAGTTATTAGCTGAGAACTGTTCTTACATTGATCTAGGCAGTGGATACTTTTGAAGTGCCTGGATTTCTTTCTCAATGAGCATTTAACTACTATTTATTTATTCATGAATAGAAGAAAAGCATTGATATCCCTTTTAAAAAGTTACAGCCGAGCACATTTTAAGCAAAGAAGAGTGTGGGCAGGGCATTCTCTGACCCTAAAAGCCATAGTTGTGATCCCAGCAGGCCATGTCAATTTCAAGTGTGAGTTGAAAAAAAAACCTGATTTTTGAGTCAGTACAGAAAATTCTACTAACTTTAAAAGAATATGAAGTTGTCTTTTTTCCCTTTTATTGAATATAGTTCTTTTCTCACATCTTTTTAAAGTATATGTTATTATTTTTTTATGTTCAGTGGTGTTTTGCCTGCATGTTTGCCCATGTTAAAGATGTCAGAAGAGCTGCCATGGGGGTGCTGGGAATTGAACCCTGGTCCTCGCCCCCCTCTTGATGAGGATTTCCCAGCTATTCACACAGTTCCCCCTTACCTCCCCCTAGCCACATGTGCAGGCCCTGCACATGTTCCCAGCCTGACTTCATGAGCTGTTTATGCTGAAAGACGAGCTCCCTCTCCTCATGTCCCCCATCCCCTCTGGCTTATATAAACTTGTTCTTCCAAGGAGATCCCGAAGGCTTGAGTGAGAAAGTATTCAATTTAGCGCTGACAGAGACTGCACTCAGATACTCATAGTTCTTTCATTTCTAAATATATTTTGTACTTAATCTTAGCCAAAAGGCCAAGAAGCAGTTAATCAGGTAATCAAGAGATGCTTCTGAAGTCCCTAATGTGCTATTTGTAAATACTTCTGGAATACCCAACAGGCTGCCTCCTTCCTACCCACCATCCAGGAGCTGTAGGAAACTCCTTTCAAATACGAGTCTGGCCGTACACAGTATTACCCTTACTGCATACCAGACACTGCTTTCTCCGAGGACTTGGTCTTGACTTTGAAGATAATATAATATTTTGGCATAATTTTCCATCCCACTGTGACTTGATCCCTGCAGAGTTCTTCATGGAGAAATGCTGAATTATTACCAATTTTCAGTTGGGTGAGATGTGTTTTCATTCTATAAAATACCAGAAACTCTCCTTCCTCCTTTGCCTTTTACATTAACCTCCTCATTTACCTCCATCAAGACTCTTAAATCCTTAAAACAGTCTCCTTTAACTCAGGGCTTACAGGATGCTCACCTCATTTTCTCAGAGCCTCTCCTGTCTCACTAATCTTCTAGCAAATCTTGTTGCCTCTACTTCATGAGCACTCAATACACAATGACATAACAAAATACTAAGTCCAACCTGGTCATCCCTTGCTCAACATGTCCCCAGTGTCCCCGTGCCCCACTGTAACTCATAGAGTTCCCTTCACAGCCCGTACTCCTTTATATGCTTTTATATCTTTATAACACTGACCCCCCCCCCAGCTTAGAAGGTACAATTTTGTTTACCTCATGATCACTGTGCTCCTATTTCCAAAATAAATAATCATTTTGCTAATATTTCTACAGGATTTTGAGAATCTGTCTTTAGTTAAGTCATATTCTGGAATCTTAGTTCATGCAAGTTTCTGAGAGGGGCAACATACTTAGTTTTGTAAGACTGCAAGAAAAACTTCCTGCTTCATCTTCTTTTCATACTAAACAGGAATTACTGTTGCACTGTGGTTCAGAGTACCAGTAATCGTGTACTTCAAACCAAGAGATAATCGCTTGCTAATAAGGCAGAATCCTGGTGACTAAGTCCGACTATAACCTTCACACTGTGGATCACACAGATAGGTGAAAGACAACATTTTTCATTAATAAGTGAAGTGGCATTAGTGGACCCAATACTTAAAGGCATGTATGTTTAAGAAAAAAATTAAACAGAAAGAAACAAATGGTGTATTTATTTGATGCTGTTGAAGTGGGCACACAGTGAAGAAAGTTACAAAAGCTTTCAAGTAACATCTGTAAGGGAATACATTTTAAAATGGTTTTACATGTTAATTACTCTGGATAATTTCTGAACCCTGTTTAGCAGCAAGTCTCCTTTCTTGATGGTTTCTTGGTACTGCCAGTTCTTGCTATCAGGTCTATAAATAAAGTAAAGGGAAAAAATGAATTATTTAGCAGCCACATGATTCCATGACAAGAGGTGACCCACTTATACACACAGGCACTTAAAACTACCCCACTGGCAGCAATAACAAATGGTAGATAATAAGGATACCTGTTGGTTTCCACTATTTCATTTACTTTATCGATTTTGCAGTGTAGTCTTCCAGCAGCAATAAACCTGGACAGCTCCCTGATAGAGAAGAAGAAAATCCATTAGTTTTAGAAAAACGGAACTCTGTCTTACAGGTGAGATCTCATTTTCCTCAAGCCTCAACTACCAGATACATAGCAGTGACATGACTGATTTGTTAGTCTTGAGTCATCTACTAGAATAAACCTGGCCCTAGAAGTTATAAAAAAAAAATACCATGAGCATAGTTTAAAAAAAAAAGGGCTCAGAGGAAAACCTGATGACAGAGGAATAAACCGTGGACTGGAAAAGCGGCCCATTTCCTTTCCAACCCTGTCTAGTTTCTTCCCCCCACTTCCTTATGCTGTCCCAGAACACAATAAAAAACAAAACCTGCTTTGAATCCACTTTAGTGTGATGTAAAGACTACAGCAGCTCTTAAAGCCATGCTCACTTCAGTACACCACCTGCATGCAGCTGGGTTGAAACTTGCCATCCCTCTTACTCCTAGTGAAGGCTTTAACAAACCAAAGGAGAGCAGGATGCTGTGGCAAGAGGACTGCTTTCATGAGTCTGTGTCAGCCAGGGCTACAGAACAACTGACACTAACTCACATGCACACACAAAGTGTACCAAACAAATTCATTGAAATGAAAACTATATGCCACATGAGAGAATGATCAGATTTAAATGAAAACAACTTAATTTTAGCCGTCACTTTTTTATTCTGGATTGTGACCAAACCACCAACATTTATTACACAGACATCTTCAACCACACTAAAATTGTCTGTGCTACTGAACAGGCCAGTTGTTACCTAGGTCCCCTTACTGTGTAAAACACAGGATGTAACCATGTTCTCATGGTGAAAACCCTCTGATGGCACCGCTTAGCACATAGATTCAAAATCCAAGCTCTACACCATGAACTAGAAGGCCCCAAGTCAACTGCTAGTCCTCAGCTATGGCAGAGCCACGCTAGAATTTAGCTCCTTCTAGTATCTAAATTTGCTCCCACCCTTAAGTTGTTTTTGCTATTTTTCCTTTTCTGCATATGGAGATCTTCACATGGCTGACAATTCTCAAGGACAGCAAGCCTCAGACATGCTGCTTCTAGGCGACAGTCCCCGTTGTCTCCTCTCCTCTCTACACTTAGTGTTCACTTGAATGATGTGCAGAGACATCTACAACAGCATCAAACATGAACAGCTCAGTGTCTGTTCAATCAATGACTGCAGTGTTCACGTCCCACATTTTTTCACCAACCTGACAAAAATTTTAACTCTGACATTATCAGGGGAAATGCCACTAAATATAAGACATAAAATCTGCAGCCCCGATAAACTCGTACCATTACTTAAGCAAAGCACTTTCCGTGCCATGCTTTGCTCATCTCACTGGACACCGTCCTGAGAAGGCAGACAAGGACAGATGCTACTGTAAAAATAATACCTAAGAAATTTTCTTCCTTAAAACTGGGAAGCAGTGTAAATTCAGAAAATGTAGAAAACACACATTACAAGGCAGTTTGGATGCATAAATGTGTTAAACTTACTGGTCAATGAATTCCACACCCACACCAAATGCTTCTGCCATATAGCCGAGGGTTAATGACCTATATGATTCCAGCAGCTGGCTGTATGCATGAATTCTCATTTCTCTTACATAGTAACGGTAATGAGGCGCAAAAAGCCAATCCTTTTTCATTTCCTGTTCCACGATTGCTACAATAAATAAGATGACAAATTACTATCTTCCTCTCACCCAGGACATTAAACCCAGGAGTGTTGAAGCCTATGCATCGCTGCCTCTCACAGCATCCAACAACAATGGACAGCAGCAAAGACAGGTTGACAATGGAACTGTCACCAGATCATGGCAGGGAGCATTTTATATAGTGAAGCAAAATTCTGTAACTTTCATTTACAATTACAACAGGAGGGACAGTGATAAAAGAAAGACAAAAGCAAAAAAGAGACATTTTTACAAAGTCACAAAATAAGCAATAAAGAGTGATGAACCCTATTATAAAAATGTAAAGTTTAAGGACAAGCTATTTCAAGGCTTATGTAGCAAAATGAGTTCAGGTGATAACAGTGTTGAAGAGTAAAGTGTATATAGATATTAATGAGCAATCTACAGGTATATATATTATCTTACTAAATACTATATGCTTCTGCTCTGGTTGCTAAACCATGATGCAAGATTACTAAGTTCTATGAAGAAAATGGCAGACTGTAATTCCAGAGTAACCCCTTCTTTATAATTTTGCTTTTGAAGAGAATCTGTTTCCCTCCCACACATATGAAGATTTTCCAAGTTCTCTTCTGTTACTGACTCATAGTCTTTTCCTGTGTTCTGCCCTGATTCCTCTTATGACACTTTAATTTTTATGTTTTAAGGAATGTACTACACTAGAGAATGTTGTGTTCACACTTTAGAATAAAGTGCATTGTGTTGAATATTTATCTCAAGAATGGATATTTGAATATTATTCATATAAAAGAAGAAGTAGAAGAAAATGGCAGAGGCAGCATGTTTGGGAAGCCCTCCCTGGGGCAGTGGGCAGGAAAGAATTCTGAGAAACTGCCTAAGCACAGAGCATTATTAGACAGCAATGTTAGTAAGCACAGTCCCAAGGCACGATAACTGTAAGTTCAGAAAGAGAAAGACTGCAAAGTCTAATGGGGTAGAGACAAGCTGAACAAGGGGATTGGGCACTGTGTTTGCAGTTAGTTTATGAGAGTGAAGACTGACGTGGAAACATGCTGGGGCACCGCCCTAGCGGATCTGCCCACCAGACTCAAAGATACCAACGAGGCATCAGGCCCGGCTCTAGCATCTGATGAAGGGTTAGCACAGAACTAGGAATCTTGGCTTCCCAGCCATCCAGATATATTACCCAAAACACAACAGAGACAGGGCATAAGCAACCAAAAGCACTCAGTACTAAGGACTCATGGAAGGGGAGGCCCAAAGACATCATAAATATGTTGCAATCAAGCAAAGCAAACAAAACTGAAAACTGAAGGCTGTCCGGTGACCACGAGACAGGATGAAAGGGGGCAGGCCGCCACTAAGTGGAAGGCTACACTCTCACCAACAATAAAGTACACATGACCAATAAAATTCCCTTTTCTTCTCAAACTGCCACGTTTTATAAAAACGTGGAGACGGGTTCTTTCAAATACTATAAACTGGTACAGTGTTCCTAGGGACAGCATGGTGTACTGATATTTATGCAAAGTTCAATGTCGTAGACCACCTACAGAAGTAAGTGGGACAAGAGTGCTGCCTGCATGTTCAAACCAGGATGGCTTTTATGAGGCTGAGCTGAAAAATCTTAGAAGCTTTCTATCAGGAGATAATAAGTTCAGGACGCAGTGCACTCAGCATCCCTACAACAA
This sequence comes from Uromys caudimaculatus, assembly GCA_028551405.1. Lineage (NCBI taxonomy): Eukaryota > Metazoa > Chordata > Mammalia > Rodentia > Muridae > Uromys > Uromys caudimaculatus. Next base: position 95,613,625 of record CM052708.1, read on the forward strand.
CCGGCAGCTCTGAGGAACGTCACTTGATTGGAACCTATGTACTTAGTCCGCGAGAGCTACTTACAACCACTTGATTGCAATGGCCCACTATTGGTATAGTGACAGGAAAAGCTGCTTCATACTACAGCGTGACAAGAAAAAGCACGTTTGAGAGCAGAATATGAAATATACCTACAATATGTAGGTGTTACTTAGTACTTTTTGAATGCCTCTGAAGGATATCCAGAAACTTGGTAACTGCTGCCTGAAGAGAAACATTAGTAAAAACTGTGTCCTGCTTTACAGGGTCCTGTTAGAAAGCTGTCTAGTGTGTGCCTAACTTTTTTTTAGTTGTTAAAAGTATCAAATACCCAGAAGGATTGTGTAAATAAAGGTGTGTGGTTTGGGAGGGGGAGATACAATGCTTTTCACTTGTGGTTATACTCAGTCTCTAGAAACAATCACGCACTATCTGGCAGAGGATTCTAGTCTTCCCATTTCAGCTGAAGTGTTTTAAACACATTAGTCTATGAATACTTAGAGAATCAATCTCACAAAACCCAACAAGCCTTATATGGCTCATGAGTGCAAATAAAAGACAAGAACTTTTTCATTTCAAACACCTGAGAAGCATACAGATTTATTAAATCTAAAATCTTCCATGCAGGACTATGAATAAAACTATATATATATATATATATATATATATATATATATATATATATATATATATATATATATATATATATATATATAAAAACAAACTACGAATAAAAGGTTTATGGTAAGAGTGGGGTGAGTGGGAAGGGCTGAATACGTCACACTCAAAAGCTACCAGAGCCATTTACTTATCTCACTGGAAAGATAACACACCCCTACAAAATCAGCAGCAGCATTTACCATCTTATTTTCCACAAAGACCTCTGTAGACAAATAAGTTTTTGAAATCTGTAGCATAAACAAGAGAACACACCAATGCGTGTTAGGTACCTGAATAAGTTTTAGGGGAATGATTTGGGAAGGACGCCTTCTATCATCTTAGTAATTAGTCACAATAGCAAAGCAAATGGCCAGGAGGGAGCACAGTCCTCCCTAGAGAAGCAAAGTCATGTACACTGGGCTCTGTAAGCTACCCACGAAAGAACACAAGCGTTTCCCACAGATTGTGTTTTTAATTCATAGACTTAGAAAACAAACCTCTGGTTTATCCCCTACACCCTTCACTACACATCTGATATTAAACTGTCTGCTCACACTACCTTATTCCTTAGGACTAAACCACAGGTCGGGCAAATGCTCACATCAAAGGGCCGGACAACATATATTTTTTTAGGCTTTGCTAACCACATAGCTCTTTGTCATTTTTCTTTTTCTCGTTTTAGGCTCTACTTTAAAAAAAAAAAAAAAAAAAAAAATCAAGCCAGTCGGACAGCTTGGCAGGTAAAGGCACCTACGGCCGAGCTTGATGACCTGAGTTCAGTCCCCAGGCCTCACACGATGGAAGAGAAGCAACCCGAAAGCCGCCCTCCGACTTTCACATGTGCATCAAACACACACATATCATTCTCACAGTTGGGGATTTATAAACTACATGAAGTTTGCTGACCGTAACCAAGCACAATAGACCTGCAGCTCTCAAGCCTCCGCATCTCTTACACGAGAACCCAGCTGTGCTGTGCACCCACAGGACCAGAAGATGGATTCGGATGATCAATCCTTACCTAACGACTGGAAGAAAACTGAATAACGGCATTCATAGAGAGAAAACAGATACTGCCGAACTGCAGGAAGACTGTGCAACACTTCAAGAATCTCTGCCCCTTTAATGACCTGAGTATTAAAACAAAACAAATCAATCAATCGAACAACAACAAAAAATGAACATTTTAGTAATTTTTGTGTGTTTAAGTTAGGAAAGCATGAAACAGTCTTTAAAAGGATATTAAGGATTTCTTTACCTTTTCCCTGAGATCTGGTCTTTCTAAGGCAATCATACTGACGTAGACAGTGTAAGTCACAAATGTCTTGTAATCCATGAGCTCATAGGATGTAAATGTAGAAACGGTGTCGAGGAAGAGCTCTGCTGCCTGTTTGAAGTCACGGATAGCCACACAATACAAACCTTGGTATACTTTCAGCCTGTTTCGCCTGTCCCAGTCTCCGCCTTCCTCTATTAGGCTAGCAAATAACACAAAAGAAACAGATAGTGCTAATTCTTAAAGTTTATTTTAAAGAAAAAAATTTTTAAGTAAAGTATTTCATTCAGTAAGTATGTCAACTGTCTGACCAAATTCCACAGTTAAAAGTGAAAAAAAAAAGAGGGGGGACTTGGGCCTACCAACTTACTATTAACAGCCCATAACCCCCAGGATCATATCCACTGCTAACTGTACCTTTTAGCCTTTTCTGTGTTTCGAGTGATGAGGTCATTATCCATATAAAAGAGTCCGATCCTTAGGAGATAGAATACAATATCGAGTCGGTGACCCAGGGCCACAGTCTTATCATATGTCTTTCGAAAGGCTGTCAGAGCTCCCTCCTGTCAAATTCAAGACCAAACAAGTGAAAAGTACACAATTTAGCAAAGCCATCAGCTTCCTGTATTTTCCTGAGAGGTTGGTGACACAGGAAGTAGAGCTGAATGAAGATGCCAGTGAAAGGGTCATTGCTGCGCCTGGGGTAAAGACCAAGGGGCTTTCTTTAGCTGAGGAAAGTGTACACAATGCCCGGGGCACAGTTCATTCTGAGAACAATATATGAAAAGCACATAATATACAATGTGTTTCTGCCTGTAACAATTAACATTACTTCCAAATAAGTTCACTATAAATTCTTAATCATTTTAAGAGGCTCGTGTCACTGGTTAGACCACTGAATAGATGCATATGCAATCTCATCTCATCTCAAGTGATTCCGGTGCTTTGCAAGAACACTGATAAAAACCACTTTTATATTTGGTGCTTCTTCAGACCAGAACTGGTTAGTGTGCTTCATAATTATTGGTCACACTTCATAAATGTGTAAAAGGAATTGTCAGAACAGCAGCAGGTGTGCCTAGTACCCAGACTTGGGAATGCAATGCTGTTTCTCACTAGGGAACCAGGGATTTGGGGAGAAATGGATGACTGCAAGTTTACAGAGTGAAGTTAAAATAGTAGGTGAGTTTATGCCATCTTGTATCAAAAATAAAGGCAATCATGAGATCAAGCTAAAAGACAGCAAGACTATCTTACAGGTACCTCCACTAACATCTGCAATGACCTAAGCATCAAAAAATTGATGATAAATACAAGTAATAATAAAACCACTGCAAACTTTAAACATTTAGAAACAGTCAATAAAAGATAAAAACTGAACTTTCTTTTGGGCAGAATGCTGTGAGCCAACATAGAAGAAATACAGCATTAACACATAAGCACAGTCACCCAATGTTGACTAAGCTGACTGATTAAATTCAAGACCTGAGACAAAACCTTCAAGTCACTCAGTCACATATATACTGGTTACTCTTTCAAACCAAACCACACTCATACCATGTTTCAGGGTTCTTTCCCCTATATTTCTAAGTTTTTAAAATGACCACTACTAAATTTAAAATTAGAAAAAAGGTTTAAATTAAGCCCTTCCTTTGGGCTAGTGCAGTTCTAAACTCTTTCCCTGTATCTCTAATCAGCATTAGGTAGAAACATGAGAAAACTGAAGCTGCAGTAAATGACTATTCTGGCTGGAAATATAGCCCAGGCCACCTGATCCAAGAGCTCACATTATTTTAAAATCCTGGAACCATGTCATCCAAATACTAAAGAGTAGATCCAACACTAGGACTATGTAGAACAAATGGCCACACACAAGAAAACAAATGTTCACTCTCCCAGCAATGTCACCTCACAGACTAAACAGTATCCTAAAGAAACACTAGTGTATATGGGTAGTGGTGGCACACACCTTTAAATCCCAGAGCTTGAGAGGCAGGCAGATCTCTGTGTGTTCAAGGACAGCCTCAGTCTACAGAGCTAGTTCCAAGACAGCTAGGGCTACACAAAGAAACCCTGCCTCCAAACAAACATAAAAGAAAACAACAAAAAACACTAGCATACATATACAAGGAGACATATGAATATGTTTTTCACCACAGCAATTTGTTTAAGAAAAATCAACTAGTACAGCTGGTTAAAACAAAACCAGCTGAAGCAATCTGTGCATCAGCAGAACAGACAACCGACGCAAACAGTGGATGCAGCAGCGGCGAACCAGACGTTAACAAAGTTCTCAGATGCAAGGACAGATGCACGGAGAGGAGGAGTTATGGAAGATACAGTGATCTCATGCACACAAATAGACACTCACTACTACTCATTTCTACAAGACATACGTACACAAGTGCACAATGAAAGAGCTATTCAAGTTGACTACTTCTCAAGGTATAGAACAAAGGAAAGCCAAACAACTGCAATCCTTGAGTGGTAAGTATTACTAGTGTAGATTCTTTTAGATTTACTTTATGTCTTTGAGTATACTGCCTAAATGTATGTCTGTGCCTGATGGTGCTTGCCTGGTAGGTGCCAGCAGAGGTCAGAAGACAGTATTGGATCCCCCAGAACTGGAATTAAAGAGGCCAGTGTACATGAATGCAGATGTCCTTGGAGGCTAGAGGCATCAGATACCTGGGGGCTGGCGCTGTGAACCTCTTGATGTGGGTGGTGGGACTGCAACCAGGTTCACTCTAAGATGATCTGCTGTATGTACTCTTAAACCTCTGAGCCATCTCTCTCTAGCCTCAGGGGTACTTGGTTTTAATGACACAGAAATGAAGACTAATACACACCTTGCTACTGTTAAGGGCAGGGACTTGGGCACTGCAACATTATCATGTACCTACTGTCTTTGTACCGACTCTTCAGTACAGGTAAATAAGATTATCCTTCTACTTAAAAAAAAAAAAAAAAAAAAAAGGTTCATTTACCCAGTGTGATATTACTCATTTGCACTGAGGTACAACATTGGTCTGTACCTCCAGAAAAAAGGGAGCATCTCTTATCTCCAGAGAGGACAGAGCATCTCCACTGACCTTGTCACCTATCAGACAGAGGTACTCTGCTTTTGCCATCATTGCATCTCGAATTTCACTTTCTCCCAGATTCTTCTCTGCATCCTCCAACTCCTCATCCAAACGTTTCACCTCTTCTTCATTTGCTTTCTTCATTTTACTGAGGAGATCCATGTCCATCTGCCAGTCGAGGGATTTACACAAAGCTTCATAATAAGGAGCCATATCTAAAAGCCATAAACCACGCACTATGAGGGAACTTGTTAGTGTCTGCTTGCTTTTCCCACCCCACCAAAGGTCTGCTAGCAGATGCCTACCAACTGTGGGCCTGGATAGCACAGCTAAGGTTTTGAAGCTGGGAGGCCGGCTTGAGAGCCAATCTTAGCAGGGCTGATGGCTACTAAGGCCCCAGGGAGGGGAATCTTCAGTTTGCTCTGCTCGGCTCCTGTTCCAAAGGAGTCCTCATGGCGGGGAAAGGACATTTACTGGACGTGTACTGCTAGGGACAGAACCCTAACTGTCCTTTGGCAGGGAGCGAAAAAATGACAGACATACTGTCAAGACTAATGCCGCGGAGCCTTTGCTGGGAGTCTAACCGCGACAAGCACCCAAGGTTTCCCCGAACATCTCGTGGCGGGGAAGAACCCACTAAGGCAAGCCCCCGTCGGCGCCAGGAGGGCTCCCTAGGGCTCTCCAAAAAACCTCAACTAGGCACCCAGACCGCCCCGGCCTAGGCCGCTGACGCGGCGCTTCCCGAGCCTCACTGTTTTCCCGGACGGCCGCCATCAGCTCCTCGCGCACCGCCGCGTCCCCGCGGTGCTCCGGCAGGCTAAGAAGAAAGCGCAGCTGCGCGATGCGCAGGTCGGGGTTCTTGGGCAGACCCTCTTCCTCTAGGTTTTCTAGCGGCATGGCTACGGCACAACAACTAGCTGAGAAGACTGAGTGCAGTCCTGGGCCACGAGCGGAAGCAGGCGTCCTCGTCGCAGGCGCCCAGAGCCGCCAGCCTTACTTCCGGTCGCGTCTCTGTCTCCGCCGCCTGCAGCGGCCCCTGCTGGACACCGGCGGAAGCACCTGGCGCTGTCTGAGCTCTTTCTGGAGGTCCCTCTGAGGCCAGAGTTAGGCCTAACTTTCATTTCGAGTATCTTTTTTCTTCCTTTCTAGTTATTTTACTTCGTTACATTTGCAACGGATAGACTCTGGAAATCCGCTAACAGTTTGAAAATATAATACAGATAAGAAAAACAATAAAAACAGTTTTCCAGGGCCATCTTTGTTTTAATACGCTCGAACTAGGGTGGAATTCTTTTGGTACAGATTGTAGGCAAGCAAACTGGGACATAAAGAGGTTTGAAAAAGTGAGTAGCTAAGGTTACATAACAGCTACATGGCAAGGCCTGTGTAAAACCTATTTTCTTTACTTTTAAAATCCACATTCTTCCCTGTTCTAAGAAAAGAGTACCCTATGTTTCCTAGTACTAATTCAATGATTTACATTATTTATTTTTGTGTGCACATGTTGGAGGAGTCTTCGGAATGAGTAATGGTTATGGTGTGGTGTCACAGTGAGAATTGTCCCACTGAGGTACGGTATTTGAACACATGGTCCCCATTGGTGGTGCTGTTTGGACACATTAAGGAACCATAAGACGGTAAAGGGCCCTGCTGTAGGAAATAGCTGACTGGGGGATAGGCTTTCAGAGTTTCTGGCCTCACCCCGTTTCCAATTCTTTCTCTGTTCTCTCTGTGTGGTTGAAGATGTGCTCTCCCAGGTTCAAGTCCAGCCTACTGTTTCCATGTCTCCATCACCACTAAGCACTCTTGGAAAGGGCAAGCCAAATTAAACTCCTAAATAATTAACACACCCACCGCACAGACTTGCTCTCCTTTGTGTGGATCTAGGAGTTACACTCTGTGTGATGGTTACCATATGTCTGACTTTTGGGGAAGTACAACCCAAAGTTGTTCTGGAATTGGTGCTGAGGGGTAGTTTATTTTATGTTTTCAGAATGTTATAACTTTGTATGAAAACTGACCATCAACCCGCACAAGAGAGGTTCTGTAAAGAGCATCCTAAGACATTAACGATTGAGTTTATGTCAGGAGGAACTATGTCTTTAAATTAAGCACCGTATAGAGATATTTCAAGACTGGGTTCATACTATGCATGAAATATGAATAAAATAATGCCCATAATTCACTTGTAAGCAAAAAGATTTTATTAATAATTCCATTCATTTACATCTCAAATGATAATCCCACTTCCCCGTTACCCTCCACAAACCTCCCCATCCCATATCTGTCCTCTCTTTCCCCCTTTTGCCTCTTGAGAGTGCTCCCCACCCCACCCACCCTCTCCCGCCCCACCACTCCAGCATCCCCCTATGCTGGGGGATCAAACCTCCACAAGATCAAGGGCCTCCGCTCCCATTGATATCAGACAAGGCCATCCTCTGCTACATATGTATCTGGAGCCATGGATCCCTCCAGGTACACTCCTTGGTTGGTGGTCTAGTTCCTGGGAGCACTGGGTGGTCCGGCCAGCTGATGTTGTTCTTCCTACAGGGTTGCACTCCCTCTGCTCCTCCAGTCCTTCCACCAGCTGGGGTCCCTGAGCTATCTGATGGTTGGCTCCAAGCATCCACATCTGCACTGGTCAGTTGCTTGCTGAACCTCCCAAGGAGCAGCCACACCAGGTTCCTGTCAGCAAGTGCCTCTTGGCAATAGCAACAGTGTGGTATTTGATGTCTGTAGACAGGATGGATCCCCAGGTGGGGCAGTCCCTGAATGGCCTTCCTTCAGTCTCTGCTCCATTTTTTTGTCCCTGTTCTTCCTTTGGACGGGAATATTCCTGGATTAAAAACTTTGAGATGGGTGACTGGCCTCATCCATCGACTGGGGGCCGTGCCTGTCTACTGGAGGTGGCCTCTCCAGGTTCTGTCTCCCCTTCTCTGTGAATTTCGGCTAAAGTCATCCTCGTTGGGTCCTGGGAGCCTCTCATTCCTGGAGTCTGGGAACCTCCAGTGGCTATCCCCAGTTCCTTGTCCCCTGCTACATGTTTTTATTCGGTTTCCTGACCCTCGGTACCTCTCTCCTGTCCCTTCCAGCACCTGATACTGCCTCCCCGGTTTCCTCCCCTTCCTCTCTTCCTCCCAGTTCCCCCTTCCTTCCACATCCCATGATCACCCCATTTCCTCCTCAGTGCAGGACTGAAGCATCCACAGCCTGGTCTACCTTCCTCTTAAGTTTCATATGTGTTGTGGGTTGTGAGTTTTTAGGCTAGTATCCACTTATCAGTAAGTACATATCATGTGCTTTTTGTTGTTTGTTTGTTTTTGGTTTTGGGTTTTTGTTTGTTTTATTTTTTTGTTTTGTTTTGTTGTTAATCTGGATGATATTTTCAAGTTCCACCCATTTGCCTGTGAATTTCATGAAGTCATTGTTTTTAATAGCTGAGTGATATTCCATTGTGTAAATGTACCACATTTTCTGTATCCATTCCTCTGCTAAGGGACATCTGGGATGTTTCCAGCTTCTGGCTATTATAAATATGGCTTCTATGAACATAGTGGAGCATGTGTCCTTGTTATATGTTGGGGAATCTTTTGGGTATATGCCCAGGAGTGGTATGGCTGGATCTTCAGGTCGATTTATGTTCAATTTTCTGAGGAATCTCCAGATTGATTTCCAGAGTGGATGTACCAGTTTGCAATCCCACCAGCAATGGAGGAGTGTTCTTTTTTTCTCTACATCCTCGCCAGCATCTGCTGTCACCTGAGTTTTTGATCTTAGCCATTCTGACTGGTGTGAGGTGGAATCTCAGGGTCCTTTTGAATTGCTATTTCCTGATGACTAAGGATGTTGAATATTTCTTGAGGTGCTTCTCGGCCGTTCCAGATTCCTTTGTTGACAATTCTTTGTTTAACTCTGTACCCCATTTTTAAATAGGTTTATTTGGTTCTCTGGAGTCTAACTTCTTGAGGTCTTTGTATATATTTGGATATTAATCCTCTATCGGATGTAGGATTGGTAAATATCTTTTGCCAGTCTGTTGGTTGCCATTTTGTCCTATTGACATCATCCTTTGCCTTACAGAAGCTTTTCAGTTTTATGAGATCCAATTTGTCCATTGTTGATCTTAAAGCATGAGCCACTGATGTTCTGTTCAGGGAATTTCCCCCTGGGCAGAAGTGTTCTAGGCTCTTTCCCAACTTTCTCTTCTATTAGATACAGTGTGTCAAGTTTTACGTGGATCCAATTGGACTTGAACTTTGTACAAGGAGATAAGATTGGATCAATTTGCATTCTCCTACATGCTGACCACCAGTTGAACCAGCACCATTTGTTGAAAATGCTGTCTTTTTTCCACTGGGTGGTTTTAGCTCCTTTGTCAAAGATCAAGTGACCATAGGTGCATGGGTCTTCAATTCTATTCCATTGATCCACCTGCCTGTCGCTGTACCAATACCATGCATGCAGTTTTTATCACTACTGCTCTGTAGTACAGCTTGAGTTTAGGGATGCTGATTCCCCCAGAAATTCTTTTATTGTTGAGAATAGTTTTTACTATCCTCAAATTTATTTATTTTATTTTATTTATTCCAAATAAATTTGAGGATTGCTCTTTCTAACTCTATGAAAAATTGAATTGCTTTTGGATTGAATTGATTGCTTTTGGCAAGATGGCCATTTTTACTATATTAATCCTGCCAATTCATGAGCATGGGAGATCTTTCTGTCTTCTGAGGTCTTCTTCGATTTCTTTCTTCAGAGACTTGAAGTTCTTGTCATACAGATCTTTCACTTGTTTGGTTAGAGTCACACCGAGGTATTTTATATTGTTTGTGTCTATTGTAAAGGGTGTAATTTCCTTAATTTCTTTCTCATCCCATTTATCTTTTGAATATAGGAAGACTACTGATTTGTTTGAGTTAATTTTATATCCTGCCACTTTGCTGAAGTTGTTTATTAGCTGTAGGAGTTCTATGGTAGAATTTTTGGGTTCACTTAAGTATACTATCATATCATCTGAAAATAGTGATTTTTTGACTTCTTCCTTTCTAATTTGTATTCCTTTGACCTCCTTTTGTTGTATAATTGCTCTGGCTAGTACTTCAAGGCCTATATTGAATAGATAGGGAGAGAGTGGGCAGCCTTGTCTAGTTCCTGATTTTAGTGGGATTGCTATAAGTTTCTCTCCATTTAGTTTAATGTTGGCTCTTGGTTTGCTTTATATTGCTTTTACTATGTTTAGGTATGGTCCTTGATTTCCTGATCTTTCCAAGACTTTTAACATGAAAGGGGGCTGAGCTTCGACAAATGCTTTTTTCAGCATCAAAGATGAGGTGATATGTTTTTTTTTTCCCCTTTGAGTTTGTTTATATAGTGGATTACATTGACAGATTTCTCTGTATTGAACCATCCCTGCATCCCTGGGATGAAGTCTACTTGATTGTGGTGAATGATCGTTTTAATGTGTTCTTGTATTTGGTTTGTGAGAACTTTATTAAGTATTTTTTGCAGCAATATTCATAAGGGAAATTAGTCTGAAGTTCTCTTTCTTTGTTGGGTCTTTTTGTGATTTAGGTATCTATCAGTATAACTGTGGCTTCATGGAAAGAATTGGGTAGTGTTCCTTCTGTTTCTATTTTGTGCAATAGTTTGAGAAGTATTGGTATTAGGTCTTCTTTAAAGGTCTGATGAAATTTTGCTCTAAACACATCTAGCCCTGGGATATTTTTGGTTGGGAGACTTCTAATGACTGCTTCTGTTTCCTTAGGGGTTATGGGGCTGTTCAGATAGTTTATCTGATCCTGATTTAACTTTGGAACCTAGTATTTGTCTAGAAAATCATCCATTTCATCTAGATTTTCCAGTTTTGTAGAATATAGACATTTACAGTAGGATCTGATTATTTTTTGGATTTTCTCAGTTTCTGTTGTTATGTCTCCCTTTTTAAAAATATTTATTTATTTTATGTATATGAAAACACTGTAGCTGTCTTCAGACACACTAGAAGAGGGCATCATATCACATTACAGATGATTATGAGCTAACATATGGTTTTGAATGTAGGACCTTTGGAAGAGCAGTCAGTGCTGTTAACCGCTGAGCCATCTCTCTAGCCCCATGTCTCCCTTTTCATTCCTGATTTTGTTGATTTGGATACTGTCTCTATGCCCTCAAGTTAGTTTGGCTAAGGATTTATCTATCTTGTTGATTTTTCTCAAAGAACCAGCTCCTGGATTTGTTGATTCTTTGTATCATTCTCTTTGTGTTTATTTGGTTGATTTCAACCCTGAGTTTGATTATTTCCTGCCATCTATTCCCCTTGAGTGTATTTGCTTCTTTTTGTTCTAGAGCTTTCAGATGTGCTGTTAAGTTGCTAGTATGTGCTCTCTCCAGTTTCGTTTTGGAGGCACTCAGAGCTATGATCTTTCCTCTTAGCACTGCTTTCATTGTGTCGCCTAAGTTTGGGTATGTTGTACCTTCATTTTCATTAAATTCTAAAAAGTCTTTAATTTCTTTATTTCTTCCCTGACCAAGTTATCATTGAGTAGATAGTTGTTTAGCTTCCATGTGTATGTGGACTTTCTGTTGTTTTCATTGTTATTGAAGACCAGCCTTAGTCCGTGGTGGTCTAATAGAGTACATGGGGTTAATTCAATGTTTTTGTATCTGTTGAAATCTGTTTTGTGTCCGAGTATATGGTCAATTTTGATTAGGTACCATGCTGAGAAGAAGGTATATTCTTTTGTTTTAGGGTAAAATTTTCTGTAGATATCTGTTAAATCCATTTGGTTCATAACTTCTTTTAGTTTCACTGTGTCTCTGTTTAGTTTCTGTTTCCATGTTCTGTCCATTGATGAGAATGAGGTGTTGAAATCTCCTACTGTTATTATGTGAGGTTCAATGTGTGCTTTGAGTTTCAGTAACATTTCTTTTACAAATGTGGTTGCTCCTTCATTTGGGGCATAGATGTTTAAAATTGAGAGTTCATCTTGGATTTTTCCTTTGATGAGTATGTAGTGTCCTTACCCATTTTTTTTTTTTTTTGATAACTTTTGGTTATTTGGAAGTCTATTTTATTGGATATTAGAATGGCTACTTCAGCTTGTTTCTTGGGACCATTTGCTTGGAATTTTTTTCCAGCCTTTTACTTTGAGGTAGTTTCTGTCTTTGTCACTGAGGTGTGTTTCCTGTATGCAGCAAAATGCTGGGTCCTGTTTATGTATCCAGTCTATTAGCCTATGTCTCCTTTATTGGGGAATTGAGTCCATTGATGTTGAGAGATATTAGGGAACAATGATTGTTGTTTCCTGTTATTTTTGTTGTTAGAGGTGTAACTATGTTTGTGTGTTTCTCATCTTTTGGGTGTGTTGTGAAAAGATTATTTTCTTGCTTTTTCTTGGGTGTAGTTCCCCTCCTTGTGTTGGACTTTTCCTTCTATTATCCTCTGTAGGGCTGGATTAGTGGAAAGATATTGTTTAAATTTGGTTTTGTTTTGAAATACCTTGGTTTTCCATCTATGGTAATTGAGAGTTTTGCTGGGTATAGTAGCTTGGGCTGGAATTTTTTTCTCTTAGGGTCTGTATGACAAATGCCCAAAATCTTGCTTTTAGAGTCTCTGTTGAGAAGTTTGGTGTAATTCTGATAGTTCTGCTTTTATATGTTACTTGACCTTTTCCCCTTACTTCTTTCAATATTCTTTCTTTGTTCTATACATTTGGTATTTTAATTATGTGACCAGAGGAATTTCTTTTCTGGTCCCATCTGTTTGGTGTTCTGTAGGCTTCTTGTATGTTTAGGGGCATCTTTTTCTTTAGGTTAGGGAAGTATTCTTCTATAATTTTGTTGAAGATGTTTGCTAGCCCTTTAAGTTGGTAATCTTCACTCTCTTTTATACATATTATTTTTAGGTTTGGTCTTTTCATTTTGTTCTGGGTTTTTTGAATGTTTTGAGTTAGGAGATATTTTGCTTTTTGTATTTTCCTTGACTGTTGTGTCTGATGTCTTATATGGTATCTTCTACACCTGAGATTATCTCTTCAATCTCTCGTATTCTGTTACTGATGCTTTGTTCTGTGACTCCTGCTTTCTTTCCTGGGTTTTCCATCTCCAGGGTTGTCTCTCTTTGTGTTTTCTTTAATATTTCTATTTCCATTTTTAGATTCTGGATGGTTTTGTTCAATTCCTTCACGTGTTTGTTTGTGTTTTCTTTTACTTCTTTAAGGGATTTATGTGTTTCCTCTTTAAGGGCTTCTACTTGTTTACTTGTGTTTTCCTGTATTTCTTTGAGGGAGTTATTTATGTCTATATTAAAGTCCTCTATCTTCTTCATGAGATGATAATTTAGATCTGAATCTTGCTTTATTGGTGTGTTGGGGTATCCAGGACTTGCTGTATTGGGAGAACTGGGTTCTGATGTTGCCAAGTGGTATTGGTTTCTGTTGCTTAGGTTCTCGTGCTTGCCTCTTGCCATCTGGTTATCTTTGGTGTTAACCGGCCTAACTGTCTTTGACTGGAGCTTGCTCCTCCTGTGAGTCTGTAATCCTGTGATCCTGTGATCCTGGATGTGTCAACATACCTAGGGAGTTGAGCTGCAACTGGGGAGTGTGCTGAGTGAATGGGGATCCAGAACAGAAGCTCTGCTCTTGGCACAGGTGCAAACCTGAAGGCACAGCAAATGTTTATGAGGATTAGATTCTTATTTCCAACTTTAGAGAAGAAATTCAAGCTTCCACTTTCTATCAAGATCCATCTTGCCAGGCATTCTCATATATGCCTTTAATTCTAGCAACTGGGAAGCAGAGACAGGCAAATCTCTATAAGTTTGAGGCCAGCCTGGTCTTCATAGTATGTTTCAGTCATCCAGGGCAAAACAGTGAGACCCTGCCTTAAAAAAACAAAATTTATCTAATGACAATGACTACCCAACAACAGCAGCTTTTAGTCAGCCTTTCTTATTTATCTTGTGTGTGAGTCTACAGTTCACAGACATAAGGGAACCAAAAATCAGGAGAAAGTCCTTACAGACCTTACCTGCTTATTAGATCTAAACTCTCAGAAGAGCCCTGTGGCATGAACCATGGTCCCCCTTCTGAATGGTACCAGCAGTAGTGGCTGAGAACTGAATGGACTCAATTTAGTTCAAAGTGTTTGCATTGGCCACCTCTGTCTGTCACTGATAAAATATCTGAGGAGGGAAGAAACAGAAACTATTTACCCTGGTTGTGATACAGGTGTACTTTCAAAAGAATAGCCTAGTGACTCAATACATTCACATTTCTATGGTGGTTTGAAAGACAATATCTTCCATAGGCCCATAGGGAGTGGTAATATTAGGAGGTATGGCCTTGGAGTAGGTGTGGCTTTGTTAGAGGAGGTTTGAGCTAGGAGGTGGACTTTGAGGTCTTAGAAGCTCAAACTGTTTCACATTCTGCTGCCTGTTAATCCAGACGTAGAACTCTCATCTCCTTCTCCAGCATATGTCTGTATGCATACTGCCATGACAATAGTGGACTAAACTTCTGAAATTGTAAGCTAGTCCCAATTAAATGTTTTTCTTTATAAGAGTTGCTGTGGTTATGGTGTTTCTTCACAGCGATAGAAACCCTAATTAAGACAGCATCTAATACCTTATTTAACTATGAAGTCATGGCATTAACAAATTGATGGAGTTAATGCCCTTGTGACTCAATCACTTCTCAACCAGCAGCTGTAGACCAAGCCTTTAAAAACATAAGCTTTCATAAAGCAGTTCGTATCCAAATAACAATAGGATGATTACCAAATGCTTGCCTCCATCCTGGGGTCCTAGTAGTGTGAGTTCTCTCTGGCAGGAAACTTTGATTGGCCATAGACATCAGAGTTTCCTCTCTTTCTTTCCTATTTATCTATCTATCTATCTATCTATCTATCTATCTATCTATCTATCTATTTATTTATTTATTTATAGTGTATGAGCTCTTTCTTTGCATGTATACCTGCATGCCAGAAGAAGGCATCAGATCCCTTAATAGATGGCTGTGAGCCACCATATTATTGCTAGGAATTTAACTCAGGACCTCTGGAAGAGCATCCACTGCTCCTAACTGCTGAGCCATCTCATCAGCTTCTAGTTTTCTCCTAAGGCACTTTGATTTCTTGCCTGACAGAAAGGCCCAGAATAAACCTAAAAGTACTCTGGTATCTAGAGAAGGGTGGCTAACAAAAGCAGGAGCAAACTAAAGAATATGTAGGGATCAAGTCATTTTCCATACAATCTACAAGCAGCCCAACAGCCCAAGCTCTAGGGACCTTGTGAGTTGTCTTCTCCTCTACCCTGACTGTACTGTGGCAGTTCTCCCTAGGGGAGAACGTTGTTTATAAGGTCACCTCCACCAAGTACATGCATGATATCTACAAAGAGGTCCTTATCTCCTTAGCGGCCTTGCTCTTCATGAGCTTTGAAGTCCCCTTTGTCCTGATTTGGGTTGGCATCTAAGTAAGAGTCCCCAAGCGTACTCAACAGGTGACTTCACCAAGTGCCTGCTTTCATAAATTATTTTTATTGTTGCTATTCATGTCCCACATTCTGTTTACAATAAATCATATATATGACACCCTCAAAATAATCTAGAGTCTTTCCTGTCTGCATAGGTTCAGTCCAGAGGGTATTTGGCATCTCCATAGCATTCAAAAGAACTATAGGTAAAAATAGTTGCCGGGTTTAACTTTACAGAATGTGATTCTAGATAAAGAGGAGAGAATAGCATATCCCAGCTATAGGCAGGCACTAGCCTTCATGTGCAGAACCTAAATACTTCATCTTAGTCTTCTCTGCTTGTGTGGAGGGGACTGAAGCTGTAGAAACCATAATAGGGAAATCTTCAACATTTTATTTTCTGGACTTATTTTAATAGATGGTCTTTCCCAGCACTATTTTGTCAATTGGTATGTCAGCTCCTCAAGTCAATTTTATAAAAATAATACAAGTTCTCCTAAATGAAGATAATTCTAACAAACATTTGCTATATGTTCAGTTACCTTTAGTCACAATTCCCCCATTTAAAAAGACTAGGAAGTGAGTTCTGAAGGAGAGTAGGCACTGAATGTCACAGAGCTAGCAGGGGGCAGAACTTCTGAGATTTTTGCACTCTCATTGGTACTGGCCCACGTGACCCATGCACTCTGGGTTGGGCATCTTTTAGGGTTGATTATATTATGTCTCTTAAATGGATATCTGAATATTCTGAGAAACAACCAGCAAAGCTGTGTAGACCTCTTTGTGAGTTTTTTTTTTTCCTATAATACCTGATGTTCCCTGAACAAGACAGACATGAATCTGAAGAACAAAATCTAATTCCAATATGGAAGAAAAGTGAAGCTTCTTATATTTCTGTAACTACTGAAGTTATATGGAGCCCTTCTTACTCTGAAGTCCAGTGTTGGGAAAGCTCTTTGGGGCACAAGTTTTTCTTCCTGGGATTCTAGCTTCAAGAATAGCTAATTCATACCTGAACTTGGCAGGGGGTTGGTGCCTGAAAAATGCCACCCTGTACCTCTTCGGCCTCTACCACATTCTTACAAGCTACATAGCATATATGGCTTCAAGAGGAATGTCTCATATATGTACACATACATAATCCTGTTAAAATAAAAAAAAAATGCTTTCAATACTCCAAACATTTTAATGCATAATTAGTTTACTTAAGTATTAATTAATTTACTTAAGCATAGTGGTGTGTGTATGTGTGTGTGTGTGTGTGTGTGTGGGTGTGTACATGTTCATGTGGCTGCATGTATATGCAAATGCATGTGAATGTAAATTCTGGAAGTCAGTCTCACATGTTGTTCCTCGGGAACCATCCACCATGTTTTATGAGACAGTCTCTCATTGGCCTGGAGAGCACCAATTGGTAAGCTGTATAGGCCAGAGAAGCCAGGACCTGCTTGTTTCTGCTTCTTAAATGTTGGTCTTACAAGTGTGTGCTGCCATACCCTGATTTCATGTGTGGGTTCTGAAGCTCAAACTCTGGTTGTTGTACTTTCAAGACAACTACCAACTGAGTTGTCTCCTTAGCCTGTGGTTAACAACTTGATTCCAGAGATGCTAGGAGCTGAGATGTATATTACACATCCAAATATTTGTGAAGTCAGCTTATTTATAATGTAGCTATGATGTGCTTGCAGTTGGCTCAAGTTAGAAAAATAACCAAAATGAGTAAACATGGGAGGACCATTGACATGTGATTAGTACATGTAAGAGAAAAGTAAGTGTCTTAATGCTGGAGCCACTGTTGCTAGTTCAAACTTACTGCTTGCCCCTGGTGTGTTCCCACAACTGCTGATTTCCCCTGGTATCTGCCCACAGCTGCTGCTTGCTCCTGGTGTCTACCCACAGCACACTCCCAGTTCTTTTGGCTTTCTGGTCCAGGACAGCAAGGGCAAGAATCAGCTGACTTTTAATCTCATGGAAGAACAGATCCCTTCCAGAATAAGATTCCGTTGTCTGGTTTGGTACTGTAGGCATGGCCTGTTGCACCTGTGTCTTCAGGACTTGGTTGATGAACTTGTTATTTGGATTGGCTGTTTAATATTTGTGGTTCTTTTTTATTTTATAAATACTGATTTCCTGTCTTATACACTGCAAGAAAATATTTTTCACATTTGGTGGGCTGTTTCTTTACTTTGCTGATGGTTTGCTTTGGTGTATAGAAGCTTTTTAATTTCATATTTGTCTGTTTGAGGGAGTATTTCATGTATTGTTTGGTTATTCTCCTTGAAGTCCTTGCCTATATTCTAATTATTTCACTTATAATTTTCTCTAGTAGTTTCAAAAGTTTGGGTCTTATGTTCACTACTTTGATCCATTTGAGTTGATTTTGTACAGGGTAAAGATACATGTCTAGTTTCATTCTTACATATGGATACATCCAGTTTTCCAAGAACAGTTTTTAGAAGAGGCTATTTTTTTATAACGAATGTTTTAGACACCTTTTTCAAAACAAAAGTGGTTGTACCTGTGTGAATTTACTTCAGGGTCCTATATTTTAGTCCATTAGATTACATATATGATTTATGCCAGTGTCTGTTTTTCTATGGGTCTTATAATATAGTTTATGAACATACTTTTGATATCATGTTTCTCATTAGGATTTCTTTGGCTATGTATAGTGCTTAGTGTTTCTGCCTATATTTTAGACTTTTTTCTATTAAAAATGTCATTGAAATATGGAAGGATCATTCAGTGCTTTGCTCAAAGAAAAGTAAGGATTCAGACCATCTCTTTGTGAGAAATACAGTATCCATCATCTCTTCATTCTTCAGGAGTCACCAATAAAAGTTTTTTTTTCCTTGCACTGAAAAACAATTTGGAGTCAAAAAACCTGGGCTTAAGTCTTAGCTTCTTTATTTTTGAAGTCTGTTGGGCTAGGCAGGTGATGGCTTTTAGTTTCTCAGTCTGTAGAATGAAGATCTTAAATTCTTGCTTCTGCCTTCGTTGGTGTGGCCATGAAGATCAGGCACATGTGAATGTTTCTGACAATTTGGAAAGTCAGTGTTGTCAATTACCACTGATTATGAAATAGCAGAGAAAAAAATGTTCACAAGATGAATGGACCAAGATGGAGAGTGCCATCATAGATGAGAAATTAGCTGCAGCAATCTATCTAAAACTAAAAATGTTCTTGCATGCTCTTCTTCACCTTCTTGCCTTGTGGGAGTGAACAACTACTAGATCCCTGGAATTCCATTCACAGCTGACCATTGTTGGGGCATTGGACTATAGGCTTTTGTTTATGTGGTAGATTATGTTGATATAATTTGTATGTTGAAGCATTCATTCATACCTAGTCTTCTAGTGCAGTGTTGGTAGAATTGAACTCTCTAAGTTGACCAGGCTGGATTAAAGGTCAAAGTTATAGGCCTCTTTCTGCCACCTATATGCTAGAATTAAAACCTCAGGCTTTTCAATATTGCTGCCAAAGTTTCAACATAAGAAAGGAAATTATAGGTTTCTGTCTGGGCCCGGAGCTGATCCTGTGCTACAACTCTCCATACCCAAATACCGTCAGGAGAGACCCAGTCTCCCAGCAGTGCTGACATGCATATAAGAACAAGTAAGACCACCAATTCTGCTCCAAGGGACCTGCTCGGAGCCCTCAGGACAAAGAAAATGAGGAGTAGTCTGGGACAAGATCCTTCCAGTTTCTGTCAGTACCCAGAGCTGAACCTGTGCCACAGTGCCCGAAGCTGACCTGTGCTAAAGCTATCCGTACTCAAATATACCACTGGGTGAGAGCTGGTCTTCCAGGAATGCTGACACACCAGTGATCACAAGTAAGACCACCACTTTTGCTCAAATTCCTGGCCCAAGAGGGACCCACCCAGAGCCATCAGGACATGGGAACCAAGGAACAGGTATGAACAGGAACCTTCTGGTTTCCGTCTGCACCCTGGAGCTGACCCTATGCCACAGCTCTCCATACCCAAATTTTTCCCAGAGAGATTTGCTTTCCCAGGAGTGCTGACACACAGGCTTGCAGCAGGGACAAGACACAGTCAGAGACAGCAAGACCAGCTAACACCAAAGATAACCAAATGGCGAGAGGCAAGGGCAAGAACATAAGCAACAGAAACCAAGGCTACATGGCATCATCAGAACACAGTTCTCCTACCACAGTGAGTCCTGGATACCCCAACATGCGTGAAAAGCAAGACTCTGATTTAAAATCACATCTCATGATGATGATAGAGGACTTTAAGAAGGACATAAATAGCTCTCTTAAAGAAATACAAGAGAACACAGGTAAATAGCTAGAAGTTCTTAAAGAAGAAACACAAAAATGCCTTAAAGAATTACAGGAAAACATAACCAAACAGGTGAAGGAATTGAACAAAACCATCCAGGATCTAAAAATGGAAATAGAAACAATAAAGAAATCACAAAAAGAGACAACCCTGGAGTTAGAAAACCTAGGAAAGATATCAGGAGTCATAGATGCAAGCATCACCAACATTGTACAAGAGATAGAAGAGAGAACCTCAAGTGCAGAAGATACCACAGAAAACATTGACACAACAGTCAAAGAAAATGCAAATTGCAAAAAGCTCCTAACCCAAAACATCCAGGAAATCCAGGACACAATAAGAAGATGAAACCTAAGGATAATAGCTACAGAAGAGAGTGAAGATTCCCAACTTAAAGGGCCAGTAAATATCTTCAACAAAATAAAAAAGAAACTTCTTTAACCTAAAGAAAGAGATGCCCATAAACATACAAGAAGCCTACAGAACTCCAAATAGGTTGGACCAGAAAAGAAATTCCTCCTGTCACATCATAGTCAAAACACTATATGCACAAAACAAGGAAAGAATATTAAATGCAGTAAGAGAAAAATGTCAAGTAACATATAAAGGCAGAACTATCAGACTTCTCACCAGAGACTATGAAAACTAGAAGATCCTGGGCAGATGTCATACAGATCCTAAGAGAACACAAATGCCAGCCCAGGCTGCTATACCCAGCAAAACTCTCAATTATCATAGATGGAGAAACAAAGATATTTCATGACAAAGCCAAATTTGTACAATGTCTTTCGACAAATCCAGCCTTACAGAGGATAATAGATTGAAAACTCCAACACAAGGAGGGAAACTACACCGTAGAAAAAGCAATAAAGTAATCTTTCAACAAACCCAAAAGAAGATAGTCACAAAAACATAATTCCACCTCTAACAACAAAAATAACGGGAAGCAACAATCACTATTTCGAATCTTTTAACATCAATAGACTCAATTCCTCAATAAAAAGATATACACTAACAGACTGGATATGTAAAAAGGACACAGCATTTTGCTGCATGCAGGAAACAAGCCTCAGTGACAAAGGCAGACACTACCTCAGAGTAAAGGGCTGGAAAACAATTTTACAAGCAAATGATTCCAAGAAACAAGCTGGAGTAGCCATTCTAATGTCGAATAAAATTGACTTTCAACCAAAAAGTTATCAAAAAAGATAATGAAGGACACTTCACACTCATCAGTGGAAAAATCTACCAAGAAGAACTCTCAATTCTGAATAGCTATGCTCCAAATGCAAGGGCACCCACAATCATAAAAGAAGCATTAGTAAAGCTCAAAGTACACATTGTGCCTCACCCAATAATAGTGGGAGACTTCAACACCCCACTCTCATCAATGGAAAGATCATAGAAACAGAAAATAAACAGAGAAACAGTGAAACTAGCAGAAGTTATGGACCAAATGCATTAAACAGATATCTATAGAACATTTCATCCTAAAACAAAAGGATATACCTTCTTCTGAGCACCTCATGCTACCTTCTCCAAAACTGACCATATAATCAGTCACAAAACAGTCCTCAACATATACAAGAAGACTGAAATAATCTCATGCATCTTATCAGATCACCACAGACAAAGGCTGTTCTTCAATTACAACAAAAACAACAGAGAGCCCACATACACATGGAAGCTGAACAATGCCCTACTCAATGATAACTTGGTCAAGGAAGAAATAAAGACTATTTAGAATTTAATAAAAATGAAGGCACTACGTACCCAAACTTATGTGACACAATGAAAGCAGTGCTAAGAGGAAAACTCATAGCTCCGAGTGGCCCCAAAAAGAAGCTGGAGAGAGCATACACTAGCAGCTTGACAACACACCTGAATGCTATAGAACAAAAAGAAGCAAATACACCCAAGAGGAATAGAGATCATGAAATAAACTCAGGGCTGAAACCAAAAAAGTAGAAACAAAAAGAACTATACAAAGAATCAACAAAACCAGGAGCTGATTCTTTGAGAGAATCAACAAGATAGAAAAACCAGATAAGCCAGACTAACCAGAGGGCACAGAGACAGGATCCAAATTAACAAAATCAGAAATGAAAAGGGAGACATAACAACAGAAACTGAGGAAATTAAAAAAATCATCAGATCCTGCTAAAAAGCCTATATTCAAAAAAATTGGAAAATCTGGATGAAATGGTCAATTTTCTAGACAGATATCAAATACCAAAGTTAAGTCAGGATCAGATAAACCATCTAAACAGTCCCATAGCCCCTAAAGAAATAGAAGCAATCATTAAAAGTCTCCCAACCAAAAACAAAACAACAACAACAACAAAAAAACAAAACCACACAATACCAGCCGGGTTTTGTGCAGAATTCTATCAGACCTTCAAAGAAGACCTAACACCAATAGTATTCAATCTATTCCACAAAATAGAAACAGAAGGAACACAACCCAAATCATTCTATGAGGCCACAGTTACACTGATACCAAAACCTCACAAAGACCCAACAAAGAAAGAAAACTTCAGACCAATTTCCCTTATGAACATCAATGCAAAAATACTCAATAAAATTCTCGCAAACCGAATCCAAGAACACATCAAAATGATCATTCATCATGATCAAGCAGGCTTCATCCCAGGGATGCAGGAATGGTTCAATACCTGGAAATCCATCAATGTAATCCACTACATAAACAAACTCAAAGAAAAAAACCACATGGTCATTTCCTTAGATGCTGAAAAAGCATTTGACAAAATTCAACATCTCTTCATGATAAAAGTCTTGGAAAGATCAGGAATTCAACCTCCATACCTAAACATAGTAAAAACAATATACAGCAAACCAGTAGCCAATATCAAACTAAATGGGGAAAAACGTGAAGCATTCCCACTAAAATCAGGGACTAGACAAGGCTGTCCACTCTCTCCCTATCGATTCAATATCATACTTGAAGTTCTAGCTAGAGCAATTAGACAAGAAAAGGAGGTCAAATGGCTACAAATTGGAAAGGAAGAAATCAATATATCACTATTTGCAGATGATATGATCATATACTTAAGTGACCCAAAACATTCCACCAGAGAACTGCTGCAGCTGATAAACAACTTCAACAAAGTGGCCGAATATAAAATTAACTCAAACAAATCAGTAGCCTTCCTATATTCTAAGGATAAACAGCCTGAGAAAGAAATTAGGGAAATAACACCCTTCACAATAGTCACAAACAATATAAAGTATCTTGGTGTGACTCTAACCAAACAAGTGAAAGATCTCTATGACAAGAACTTCAAGTCTCTGAAGAAAGAAATCAAAGAAGACCTCAGAAGACGGAAAGACCTCCCATGCTCGTGGATTGGCAGGATTAATATAGTAAAAATGGTCATGTTGATGAAATCAATCTACAGTTTCAATGCATTCCCATTAAAATTCCAACACAATTCTTCATAGAGT
The DNA here is from genome assembly GCA_028551405.1 of Uromys caudimaculatus. Classification (NCBI taxonomy): domain Eukaryota; kingdom Metazoa; phylum Chordata; class Mammalia; order Rodentia; family Muridae; genus Uromys; species Uromys caudimaculatus. The sequence goes on from CM052708.1 coordinate 95,636,906, forward strand.
TAGAAAAAGTAATCCTCAAATTCATTTGGAATAACAAAAAACCCAGGATAGCAAAAGCTATTCTCAACAATAAAAGAACTTCTAGGGGAATCACCATCTTTGACCCCAAGCTGTCCTACAGAGCAATAGTGATTTAAAAAAACTGCATGGTATTGGTACAGTGACAGGCAGGTAGATCAATGGAATAGAATTGAAGACCCAGAAATGAACCCACGCACCTATGGTCACTTGATCTTTGACAAAGGAGCTAAAACCATCTAGTGGAAAAGACAGCATTTTCAACAAATGGTGCTGGTTCAACTGGTGGTCAGCATGTAGAAGAATGCAAATTGATCCATTCTTATCTCCCTGTACAAAGCCCAAATCCAAGTGGATCAAGGACCTCCACATAAAACCAGTTACACTGAATCTAATAGAAGAGAAAGTGGGGAAAAGTCTCGAACACATGGGCACAGGGGAAAAGTTCCTGAATAGAACACCAATGGTTTATGCTCTAAGATCAAGAATTGACAAATGGGATCTCATAAAATTGCAAAGCTTCTGTAAGGCAAAGGACACTGTCAATAGGACAAAATGGCAACCACCAGGTTGTGAAAAGATCTTTACTAATCCTACATCCGATAGAGGGCTAATATCTAATATACACAAAGAATTCAATAAGTTAGACTCCAGAGAACCAAATAACCCTATTAAAAATGAGAAACAGAGCTAAACAGAGAATCTTCAACTGAGGAAACTCGAATTACCAAGAAGACCTAAAGAAATGTTCAACATCCTTAGTCATCAGGAAAATACAAATCAAAATGACCATGAGATTCTACTGCACACCAGTTTTAATGGCTAAGATAAAAAAACTCAGGTGATAGCTGATGCAGGTGAGGATGTTGAGAAAGAGAAACACTCCTCCATTGCTGGTGGGATTGCAAGCTGGTAAAACCACTTTTGAAATCAATATGGCGGTTCCTAAGAAAATTGGAAATAGTTCTACCTGAAGTCCCAGCTATACCACTCCTGAGCATATACCCAAAAGACGCTCCAACATATAACAAGGACACATGCTCCACTATGTTCATATTAGCCTTATTTATAATAGCCAGAAGCTGGAAATAACCCAGATGTCCCTCAACAGAGAAATGGGTACAGAAAATGTGGTACATTTACACAATGGAGTACTACTCAGCTATTAAAAACAATGACTTCATGAAATTCTCAGGCAAATGGATGGAACTTGAAAATATCATCCTCAGTGAGGTAACTTAGTCAGTAAAGAACAAACATGGTATGTACTCACTGATAAGCAGATATTAGCCCCAAAGTTCGGAACACCCATGATTCAATTCACAGCAACTGTTGGACTGAGCATGGGGTCCCAGATGGAGGAGTTGGAGAAGGGACTGAAGGAGCTGAGGGAGTTTGCAGCCCCATGGAGGGAGCAACAGTGTCAACTGGTCAGGCCCCCAGTGCTCCCAGAGACGGGACCACCAACCAAAGAATGCTTATGGAGGGGCCCATGGTGCTGGCCACACATGTGGCAGAGGAGGGCCTTGTTGGCTATCAGTGGGAGGAGAGGCCCTTGGTTAGATGCCCCAGTATAGAGGAATGCCAGGGAGGGAAACCGGAAGTGGGTGGGTGGGGGAATACCCTCATGGAGGCAGGGGGAGAGGGGATGGGATGGGGGTTTCCAAAAGGGAGACCTGGAAAGGGGAAAACATTTGAAATGTAAATAATATATCAAAAAAAAGAAAGAAAGAAAGAAAGAAAGAAAGAAAGAAAGAAAGAAAGAAAGAAAGAAAGAAAGAAAGAAAAGAAAAGAAAACAGAAAAGAAAAAAGAAAATATCATCCTGAGTGAGGTAACTCAGTCACAAAAAAGCAAACATGGTATGTACTTACGTATAAGCCCAAAAGTTCAGAATACCCAAGATACAATTCACAGACCATATGAAGCTGAAGAAGAAAGGCCAAAGTGTGGATCCTTTATTGCTTCTTAGATGGGAGAACCAAATACTCACAGGAGGAAATATGGAGACAAAGTGTGGAGCAGAGACTGAAGGAAAGGCCATCCAGAGACTGCCCCTCCCACGGATCCATCCTGTATACAGTTGCCAAATCCAGCTTGGAAGTGCTTGCTGACAGGAGTCTGACAAGTACAGAGGCAGATGCTTGAAGCCAACTGTTGGACAGAGAGTGGTGTCCTGGATGGAGGAGTTGGAGAATGGATTGAAGGAACTGAGGGGGTTTGCAGCCCCATGGGGGAGCAACAGTGTCAATTGGCCAGACCCCCTGGAGCTCCCTGAGACTGGACCACCAACCAAAGAATACACATGGAGGAACCCATCGCTCTGGCCACAAATGCGGCAGAGGAGGGCCTTGTTGGCCATCAGTGGGAGGAGTAGCCCTTGGGCCTGAGGGGGTTCAATGCCCTAGTGTAGAGGAATGCCAGGGCAGAAAGGGTGGAGTGGGTGGGTGGAGGAGCGCCCTCATAGAGGCAGGAGGAGGGGGATGGGATAGAGGGTTTCTGGAAGGGGATAACATTTGAAATGTAAAAAAAGAAAATATCCAATGAAAGAAAGAAAAAGAAATGAAATTACTGTAGAATAATAAGAAAAAATGTTCTTGCAGGAATAGAAACATTATGGGACACCTCTATATTTTAAGTTTGATCCTTTAAATTATTCTCAAAATAGCCACATGGCTAAGTAATTTTAATGAAGTTGAGGCACAAGATTAACTGCTAAAATTCATAGAGCTCAAATATGGATTTGAACCTAGGCGTATATCCCTAATCTCTTTTGAGTGTCTCAGCCATTTAGGATGTACTATACATCTGGAAATCTCTCCAGGAGACTTTCCACTGATGTTTGTAATTGTTCTCAGACAGCCAGTGTGAACAGTACTTTTAAAGAACTTTTCTAAGTAGATTTTCCCCATGATAGGTCATGATTTCCTTTTGTTCTGGAAAATCTGCTTGACCAACATTTACAAGATGGAAAATTTTGCGTCACTGGGAAAAACTCTGTGGTTTTACTGTGTCAGGTGAAAACTCATCCTAGTGGCTGTTCCTTTGCTGTACTTCTATAATCAGACTTTAAATGCACTCTTTGTTTTGTTGAAGCCTGTGCTGTCTAAAGACAAAGAGACCATAAAAGCATTGTCGGGTAACGTTGAATTGAGCAATTACTGTATAACCTGAAGAACCTTTTGTCTTTGTTTTATGCCAAGTTGTATTTGCATAAAAAGTAAGGCAAAGGACATAGTCAATAGGAAAAATTGGCAACCTACACATTGGGAAAAAAATCTTCACTAACCCCACATCTGATAGAGGGCTAATATCCCAAATTTATAAAGATCTCAAGAAGCTAACCACCAAAAAACCAAACAGTCAAATCAAAAAGTGGGGTATAGAACTAAACTGAGAATTCATCACAGAGGAATCTCAAGTAGCTGAGAAGCATTTAAAGACATGTCCAAAGTCCTTAGTGATCAGTGAAATGCAAATCAAAATCACCCTGAGATTCCATCTTACACCAATCAGAATGGCTAAGATCAAAACCTCAGATGACAGTATATGTTGGTGAGGATGTGGAGAAAGAAGAACACTCTTCCACTGCTGATGGGATTGCAAATTGGAACAACCACTCTGGAAATCAATCTGGGGATTCCTCAGACATTTAGAAATAGATCTACCTGAAGATCCAGCTATACCACTCTTGGGCGTATACCCAAAAGATGCCCCACCATGTCACAGGGGCATGTGTTCCACTATGTTCATAGTGGCTTTGTTTGTGATAGCAAGAAGCTAGAAACAACCCAGATGTCCCACAACAGAAGAATGGATATAAAAAATGTAGTTCATTTACATAATGGAATACTACTCAGCTATTAAGAACGAGGACATTCTGAGTTTTGTAGGCAAATGGATGGAACTAGAAAATATCATCCTGAGTGAGGCAAATCAGACCCAAAAGGACATGCATGGTATGTACTCATCATGAATAATAAGTGGATATTAGCCAAAAGAAAATACATAATACCCAGGATAGGATCCACAGAATGCAAAAAGGTTAATAAGCTGAAGAGTCCAAGTGAAGATGCCTCAGTCCCACTTGGAAGGGAGAGGAAAGCAATCACAGGAGGGTGATGGAGGGAGGGACCTGGGTGGGAAAGGGGACAGGGAGGGGAAGAGGGGAACATGATCAGCTATTGGGTGGGGGGAACAGAACCAAAGTTCTGACAGCTAGCAGAAAGAATGGAAACAGGCAACCTTGGGAGGTAGGAGGTGCAGGGACCCTCCAGAATGTTCCAGAAACCTGGGAAGTGGGAGAATCTCAAGACTCAAAGGGAGGGAGATAAGATGAAATGCCCTACAGTGGGTAGAGGGAACTTGTAGAGCCCACCAACAGCAGAAAGGCATGACATCAGATGAGGGATGGGTTACCATCTCACTGTCAAAAACTCTGACCTATAATTGTTCCTGTCTGAAAGAACTACAGGGACAAAAATGGAGAAGAGACTGAGGAAAAGGAGGTCCAGTGACAGGCCCAAATTGGGATCTTGCTCAAGCAGAGGCCCCAAGGCCTGACATTATTACTGAGGCTATGGTGTGCTCACAAAAAGGGGTCTGTCATGACTGCCCTCCCAAAGACCCAACAAGCAGTTGAAAGAGTCAAATGAAGATATTTACATCAAACCAATGGACAGAAGATGCTGATCCCTGTGGTTGAATTAGGGAACAGCTGGAAGAAGCTGAAGAGGAGGACCCTGTAGGACAACTTGCAGTCTCAACTAACCTGGACCCCCGAGTTCTCTCAGACACTGGGCCACCAACCAGGAAGCATACACCAGCTGATATGAGGCACCCAACACATATACTATAGAGGATTGATGGGTCTGGACTCAGTTAGAGAAGATGCACCTAACCCTTAAGAGACTGGAGGCCCCAGGGAGTAGGGAGGTTTAGCCGGGTGGGGGGAGTGGAAACATCCTTATGGAGATGGGGGGCAGGGGCAGGAAATATGGAATGTGTAACAGTCAGAGGGTGGACTGGGAGGGGGATAAAATCTATACTGTGAAAAAAAGATTAAATAAAAATTTAAAAAAGTAAATGTTTCTTAGAAACATGATAATTTTCAAAGTACTGTATAATGACACTGCTTACTATAATTTTATATTTTTGTTACATTCCACTCTTTGTAAATATTCTCAAAACTTTATAATAAAATATATTTTATATCAAAAAGGAATATTGGATGGAAATTATAAATTATTTTTGATAATATGGCTATTTCATTATATAATACACAATATATAATATATAATATTAATAATATATAATAATATATTATATAATATATAATATATTATATAATATATATACATTTTACTATTAATTTTTCCAGTTAATGAATAGGCAAGGTCTTTCCATCTTCTCATATAATTTTCAATTTAAATTTAAAAATAATACTTACATTAACTTTTTCAGACTTTTATACAAAGTATTTTGGCTATATTTCTTCCTAACTCCTTCTATATGCTTCCTCTCTTCCATGTCCACCCCAATCAAAGAGATAGAATCAACAACTTAAGCAATAATATTATAAAAAGCCCAGGGCCTCATGAATACATTGCAGAATTCTACCACCTTCAAAGAGCTAATACCAATATCCTAAAAATTTCCCACAAAATAGAAAAGTAACATTCAAAATTCCTTTTGTGAAGTCAGTATTACCCTGACACCAAAACCAGACAGTTTCAATAGGAAGAAAATTATCAACTATGGAGTATAAATGCTAAACTGTCCAATAAAGTACATGCAAACAGAATCCAAGAATATGCCCTTACTGACCCTCAAAAGAGGCCTACTTCCAGTTCAGAAGCTCATGTGCTGGCTGTCTCTGCCCTTGCTTCAGTCATAAATCTCTTTCATAAGCTCAGCAACCTAAGGCAGGCTAGATTCTCAAATCAGGCACATAACCAAAGGAAGAAGTACACATGCCCAAGTCATATCCCCATAACACAACATAAAATGTCAAGACGATCTATACCCACTCAAACCTGTTAGTCCCATAGAGATGGTCTTCAATAATAGTTATGCAAATGAACTACAAAACCCAGAAGTTAAAATACTAAATACATTTCATAAAATAATTCGAGGAATTTAATGAACACAATCCAAAAATGGCCCAATGGACTTAAACATAATAAATACCTGAGCAATGTGCAAGAAAACAGAAATATTATAGTTAAAACACTAAATATACAGAACAAAAATAAGGTACTGAAAAACAACAGAAACACAAATCATACACAGGAAAACCCATCAGAATACTTCTGACTCTTCCCTGGAAAGACTGAAAAGCAGAAAAGTCTGGAGCAGTACACTTTAAGTTGTTGAAGAACAGGGATGCTAACTTAGACTACAGAACCCATCAAAATTATCTATCACAGTTGATTGAGAACAGAAAACTTTCTGCAATATGAAAGAGCTAAAATAAGCATTACTCTTACTTCTCATCAAAGAAGCTTCTTCTGCAGCATGAGAACATTACCAAAAGACACAACTGGTTGTAACCTCTTTGGCTGTTTGTGGGTTCCTTTCTTCCACCCTTCTCCATGCTTTTTGTGAATCCTTTCAATTCCCTAACACTAGATATGAAATAAAAAAAAAATAGAAAGGAAAGGGGGTGATCTTATTGTTAGAATACTTCTTGGTAATTAGGGCCATCAGGTTTCTTGGGGCAAGATATCTAATTTCTTCTTCTTTGTGCATGGTTACTTAACAAACCATGGCCAACAACAAATAACAGCTAACATCCAAGAACCAACAATCTACCCTGTCTCTCAGGGCCCTAGAATTTATATACCCTCTGAAAAGTTCCCAGAATTTCAAAAGTCACACAATTGTAGAAACTATCTGCAGCTAGCAAAATCATGCTTCTGGTAGAGTATGAGGCAAGTCGTAGTCAACTGCTATGGAGACTCTGAAGCAGTCCCACAACTGGATTTAAAACAAAAACATATTCTTATAATATTTCTGTGTTTTTAAAAGAACCCCAAACTCTAAAATTGTCACTACATTTCCCCTCTTCTGTTTTAAACCATAATTGTGCTGTGTGTAGTGGGAAATTATAAACAGAAGAAATTACTTTAGATGTCTCTCTTGGACCTAAATTCATTGGTCAAATGGCAACCCTTGACGTATCACCTGCTCTCCCCAGAAGCCTCGGCCTTCTTTCTGGTTTATGTTTAGAAAGAAAAACATTATCATTAGAGATTGTTCATGATTTTGTTGCAAATGACCATATTTCCCAATTAAATTAAAGCACCGAGCATTTTGAGACCTGAAACCTTTCTTGGCTTGGTCACAGTATTTTTGCAAATAACTGAATTTCTTGCAACTGAAGTACCAGGCATCTTGATATTGAAGACCTCTAGCTGTATCTTGATCTAAGACATTAGCATGGTACATGTTATAACCAATATCAGTCATATCCCTTATCCCCTTGTCTATAGGCACTGACAATGCCTTTAATGGTCTAATAACTTTTTTACATTTGATAATGAATTTTCAAACATCAAGGTTTTACCAACATCTATCATTTTTGTCAAGGTCTGATGCAGTTTCATCTATAGCTGAGACTGTTTGTCCACCTCTCACTGGGGCCTGTACTGCACAGAGGACCTTACCACTTATAATGGTTTGTATTTGCTTGGCCCAGGGAGTGGCACTATTTGGAGATGTGATTTTGTAGATAAGTGTGTCACTGAGGGTGTGGGTTTTAATACCCTAGTCCTAGCTGCCTGGAAGCGAGTAATCTGCTAGCAGCCTTCATATGAAGATGTAGAACTCTCAGCTCCCCCTACCCCATGCCTACCTGGATGCTGCCATGTTCCCACCTTGATGATAATGGACTAAATCTCTGAACCAGTAAGCCAGCCCTAATTAACTATTGTTCTTTATAAGACTTGCCTTGGTCATGGTGTCTGTTCACAGCAGTAAAACCCTATCTAAGGCACCCCTCCAAGCTACAGGACCCCCAGATACTCAGGGTAGACAGTTCATGACATGTGCACCATTTTCCAGTAATGATCTTTACAACTGGAAATTGCCAAAGCCCTCCTTTTCAGAAAGACCATCATCTCTCACAGGTCTTCTAGATTTAATCTTGCTGACTCACTTGCTCACCTTTCCACCTATATGTGGATCAGAGAAAGGAGATAGCAAAAGGGGTGCTCACCCAAACTTTGAGACCATGGAAAAGACCTGTGGCTTAATTATCTAAGAAGCTGGATCCAGTGGCCCAAGGATGGCCAGCCTGTATCTGGATCATAGATGCCACTGCCCTACTAGTCAAGGATGCTGATAAAATAACCATGGGACAGGAACTTATCACCACTCCCCATGCTATTGAGGGGACCCTCAAGATTCTACCCAGCTAGTGGCTGTCCAACACCAGACTGACTCATTTTTAGGCTCTACTTTTGAATCCCTCTCACATTATACATAACCCATAATCTGCCCTAAAACCAGTCACCCTACTACCTGACATTATGCTGGACTTGACTGACACACCCTGGCCAGACACAGAATGTATCTATGTCATAGGTGGGAGCAGCTTTACGCTGAATGGAACCAGGTGTACAGGGGCAATTGTAATGGACTTGGACTCTGTTATTTGGGCAACTTCATCCCAGAAAGCTCTAACCCAGGCTTTAAAACTGGCAAAAAGAGCCATAGCTAACAATTACACTGACAGCAGCAGATGGGATTACTAACTGCTGAAGGAAAACCCATCAAAAATAAGGAAGAAATACTTGTTTTATTGGAGGCATTATGGCTTCCTTTCAAAGTGGCCATAATTCATTGCTCCAGGCATCAGAAATAGCCTGAGGAAACAGTCTAGCTGATAAAGCCGAAAGGGAGGCCACTCAAGCTTCCACTGCAAACATCCTGGTAGCTTTGCTACTCCCTGCACTCTCAGCCATCCCTGAATATACTGCTGGGATTCTGAAGACAAATGACATCAGTCAAAATGCCAAAGAATTTACAGAAGAGACGGATGGTTGCTGTCCTCTGAAGGCTGCACCCTCCTTTGCTAAGCAATTCCTTCATCAGATCCATTAAGCTTCACATCTGCTCATTGAAAACCGAAGGAATTGCTGGAAGGGACAAGGTACAAAATATTTGACTGAGTACACTTGGTTGATCAGACTGTACCATCTGCCATGTTGTGAACTCCTCAGGCCCTAATCAAGGAGCTGCTCCAGGAACCAGAATGGTTCCACCAATGGCCAGGGGCTAATCTGGAAATAGATTATATGGAAATAAAACCGGAAACATATGGATACAAGTATTTGCTAGTTTTTATAGATACCTTTTTTAGAATGGGTAGAAGGTACTCTACAAAGAAAGAGACTGCCAATGTAGTAGTAAAGAAGCTTCTGGAGGACATCATACCCAGGTATGATTTGTCTACCCTGCTTGGGTCTGACAACAGACCAGCATTCATATCTCAGGTAACTCAATCTCTAGCACAGATTCTGGGGATCAGTTGGAAATTACATTGTGCATACAGACCCCAGAGTTCAGGGAAAGTAGAGAGGATGAATCAGATCCCAAAGGAGGTCTTGACTAAATTAAGCCTTGAAACTGGTGGTGACTGGGCTTGTCTCCTACCTTAAGCCTTACATAGGTCTTGGAACACCCCCTATATTTTAGGTCTCTTCCATTTTGAGATCCTATATAGGAGGCCCCCTTCCATGATGCCTAACCTTCAAACTGATATTTTAGCTGAATATGACCAACATATGTTTTATAAGTCCTTGGAAGCCCTCCATAGGATCCAGAAGCAACTCTGGTCTGACATCTGCCAGGGTTATGAGTCTGCTCCTCCCCCTAGCCCCTACTGCTTTGAACCAGATGATGAAGTCTGGATTAAGAGACATAACCATGGCCGGGCAGTGGTGGCGCACGCCTTTAATCTCAGCACTTGGGAGGCAGAGGCAGGTGGATTTCTGAGTTCGAGGCCAGCCTGGTCTACAGAGTGAGTTCCAGGACAGCCAGGGCTACACAGAGAAATCCTGTTTTGAAAAACCAAAAAAATAAAATAAAATAAATAAAAAAGAGACATAACCACAAAAGTCTTGAACCTTGATGGAAAGGACTATTCACCGTGATCCTGACCATGCCAATGGCTGTTAAGGTGGACAGGATCAAGAAGTGGATACACCACTCCCATGTTAAGCCTGCCAGGAAAGAGAGGATCCAACAATTGAGGTCCCAGTGGAGGAGACTTCCAGGTGAACCACCATGAGAGTGATGGAAGGTCACCCAACACCCTGTCAATCTGCTGAAACTGGTAGTCCAGTGTTCCTAATCCTGCTTCCTTGCTGCTTACACTTTGCTGCACCAGCCACTATCCCTTGTACTATCTGGGTACCCTCAGGGGGTGATGCAACAACCTTGTCATCAAGTTCACAGTGGCTGGTAAGAAGGCCAATTGGACTGCCAGTTCTTAACTCCGCTCTCCCCGGACTTAACACAGAACTGTTGGTTACCATACAGGGACTCTGCATTGGAAATACACAGCTTATTCCCATCTCTGCAACCACATTATAACCCCTACTGTTGCAGAATATATGCTTCCCCCAGAGAATTCTTGGTGAGCTTCTGCCTTGGTGCTTACTCTACGCATTTATGGCCTAGTTGTAAATATGACTGAAGATTTTTATGTTCTAGTACTGCTTGTACCCAGAGTGGCTTAATACTATGGTGAGGATGTCTTCAATCAGCTAGCAACTCCAAACAATTGAGCTAAAAGAATGGCCATTTCAAGCTCTGTTACTAGGTTCTCTCTGTGGCATATGGATGGCTGGAGCTGCTAGTGTAGGAGCCTCAGGCCTACAAGACCCTACAGATGGTGATAGATGCAGATGTATAGGGGATGGAAACGTCCATGATGACCCCGCAGGATTCCCTATCCTCACTGGCAGAAGTAGTCTTACAGAACAGAGGAGGCCTAGACTTTTTGTTCCTCCAGCAGGGAGGACTCTGCAGCTTTGGGTGAGGAATATTGTTTCTATGTTGATCATTCAGGCGTGGTCAAAGAATCCATGGCCTTAGTCAGAAAGAGACTACAGGACAAATCTTACTAATGCTAGTTTTGAGTTGTGGTCCCTGCATAATCAATGCTTTAGTTAGGTTTGTTAAGGAATGTATTCATTCTCAGATAACAATACCAGCCCATAGAAACATCTCAAGGATTTGGGATAGCCCAAAACTGAAGGGGGAAATGAGAAGGCTAGACTGGCCCCATGACAGGCTTCAAATGGGCAGTTCAGGAGACAAGGCCTAAATCTCTGTTTCCAAGACCTGGGCAAGTCCAGGCAAGCAAGGTCTCAGAAGCTACCCTACCACCTGGCCTGAAGCAAGGACAATAGGTCAGCAGCAGTTTTCAGACTTCCTCAGCAACAGGTTTTAGACCTCTTCAGTAACAATTTCCTGCCTCCACACCCTGGTAATGGTTCTGGAATGTTCCTAGAGATGGAATAAGATAAAAGTCTCCCCTTCATCTCCCCTAATGTGCTTTAAATCTGGCCTGTGAGCTCACTTGGTTGTCTTTCTATCTTGGTAGTGGGAGACCACAGCATGCTGGACTTCTGCAGAATAAAACACTGTTTGTGTTTACATACTGTTTGAGTCTGGGCTATCATTCTTCAGCGGACACCATAGACTGTACCTGGGATTAAAACAAATAACAGAACCCAAAACTCCAAAATTGTCATTACAACTGGTCAAAATGCAGAGAACAAAACTGACTTTTGGAAGTCCAACCCCACTTGATGCATCTATAACACAAACCACACATGGAAAGCTCAGTGAACATCATCAAAGAAGGATGTGAACTGGCAGATTCAGAAGATCAGGACATTGATTTGAGATAGAATCATCTCTATATTACAGGAAAGCTGCACCCATGAAATCTCAACATGAGAAAGGCTATATATCACAACAATATAGTCAACACCATAATAAATGGAGGATAATACAAAGTATTCCCACTAAAATCAGAAACAAGACAAAGATGTCCTTTCTGTCCATTACTGATCAATGTACTTAAAGCCTTATATAGAACATTAAGAGAAACGAAGAAAATAAAATAGATACAAATTGGAAAAGAGGAATGAAAGTATTCCATTTTGTAGATGATATGATCCTACACATAAAAGTTCTAGAGACTCCACCAAAATATCTTAAAGCTAATAAAGTTCTTCAGCAAAGCATCAGTATATAGAATGTCTTAATTACTCTTCTATTGCTATGACAGAACACTATGACCAAGGCAACCTATAAAAGAAAGTATTTGAGGTTAGGATTGCAGAGGTTTGAATCTATGATGGCGAAGAGACAAGAACAGCTAAGAATTCACTTCTCAATCTGCAGGCAGGAGGCAGAGAGTACACTGTCGATGGGAGGAGGCTTTTGAAACCTCAAAGTCTGTCCCTGTGACACAACTCTTCCAATACAGTGACACTTCCTAATTCTTCGCAAACAGCTTCCCCAGTGGGAAGCAGTTATTCAAACATAAGGTTCTATGGGGACCATTCTTATTCAAAGCACCACATAAAGTTAACACAAAAATTAGCAGCCTTCCTATATATCAATAAAAATATACTGAAAAAGAAATCAACGGAACTACTTTATGTACACAACACACACACACACACACACACACACACACACACACACACACACACACACACTCCGGGAAATAAATTTAAACCCTTGGTTCTATGACAAACTTTGATAATAAAAATTTGAAGACACTCAAAAAAGAAATTGAAGAAGATACTGGAAGATGAAAAGATCTCTCATGCTCATGGGTTAGAATAATCAATATTGTGAAAATGGGACTTGCAAAAGGCAATCTAAAGATTTAATACAATGCCAATTAGATCCAACAGATATTCTTAGAAGATACTGAGATAAATCTTTAAGTAAATATGATAACACAGAAGACCAAGGATAGTCAAAGCAATCTTGGAGCCATAGTAATAAAATCAGCATGGTAGTGTCATAAAAGCAGAGCCATACATTAATGGAGTAGAATGGAAGTCTCATATATAGGTCCACAAGACCAAAGATACTTGATTTTTACAAACAAGCACAAATATATGCACTGAAGGCAGTCGTCTTTCTTTTTTTTTATTTTAATTTTTTGATACTTTATTTACATTTTCAATGTTTTCCCCTTTCCAGGTCTCCATTTTGGAAATCCCCATTCCCTCCCCCCTCCCCCGCCTCTATGAGGGTATTCCCTCACCCACTCCTGTCTTCCCACCTTGACATTCCCCTTTACTGGGGCCTCTAACACCCTCAGGCCCAAAAGCCTCTCCACTCCTTAAGGCCAACAAGGCCCTCCTCTGCTACATATGTGGTCCGAGCCATGAGTCCCTCAAATGAGTATTCTTTGGTTGGTGGTCCAGCCTCCAGGAGCACCGGGGGAGGGGTCAGACCAGTTGACACTGTTGCTCCCTCCATGGGGCTGCAAACTCCCTCAGTTGCTTTTGTCCCTTCTCCAAGTCCTCCATCTGGGACCTCACTCTCAGTCCAGCAGTTACTGTAAAGTGAAACTTGGGTATTCCGAACTTTTGGGCTAATATCCACTTATCAGTGAGTACATACCATGTTCATTCTTCTGTGACTGAGTTACCTCACTCAGGATGATATTTTCAAGTTCCATCCATTTGCCTGCGAATTTCATGAATTTCATTGTTTTTAATAGCTGAGTAGTACTCCATTGTGTAAATGTACCACATTTTCTGTATCCATTCCTCTGAGGAGGGACATCTGGGTTGTTTCCAGCTTCTGGCTATTATAAATATGGCTGCTATGAACATAGTGGAGCATGTGTCCTTATTACATGTTGAAGCATCTTCTGGATATATGCCCAGGAGAGGTATAGTTGGGTCCTCGGGTAGTATAATGTCCATTTTTCTGAGGGTCCGCCAAACTGCTTTCCAGAGTGGTTGTACCAGCTTGCAATCCCACCAATAATGGAGGGGTGTTCCTCTTTCTCCACATCTGTGCCAGCATCTGCTGTCACCTGAGTTTTTGATCTTAGCCATTCTGACTGGTGTGAGGTGGAATCTCAGGGTTGTTTTGATTTGCATCTTCCTGATGACTAAGGATGTTAAACATTTCTTTAGGTCTTCTCAGCCCTACAAATTTCCTGTTGAGAATTCTCTGTTTAGCTCTGTTCTCCATTTTTTGATAGGGCTATTTGGTTTTCTGGAGTCTAACTTCTTGAGTTCTTTGTATATATTTGATATTAGATCCCTATCGGACTTAGGATTGGTAAAGATTCTTTCCCAATCTGTTGGTTACCGTTTTGTCCTATTGACAGTGTCCTTTGCCTTACAGAAGCTTTGCAATTTCATGAGGTCCCATTTGTCAATTCTTGATCTTAGAGCATAAGCCATTGGTGTTCTGTTCAGGAACTTTTCCCCTGTACCCATGTGTTTGAGACTTTCCCCCACTTTCCCTTCTATTAGATTCAGTGTATCT